>JARQOC010000005.1:121721284-122173596 GCA_033576535.1 Allobates femoralis
CTTCCCATAGAGATACATAGCGGTGTTTCGCGCGAAGTATAGCCGGGCCCTTGGTTCTATTTTCGGCCACGGGTCTCGGCTCCCATCGGTCGTCGCTGGGGCGGGAGACTCGCAAAGCGGCCATTGCGAGTGAGTCGCGTGCCGCGAACAAAGCCACGAACAAAGCCACGGAAGTAGCGCCGTGTGCGACGGAAGTCGCTACGGCAATTATATAATAGACTAGATGGCAGCCCGATTCTAAAGAATCGGGTAGTCTAGAATCCATGTATAGTTTATTTACTAATAGTTAGGGTAGTGCGGTGAAATTAATTGTGTGTATACAGGCGGCTCTGTGGGTAGCAGAGTATATGGTGGCTCACTGGCTAGCACTGCGCGCGCTGAGATTAGTCAGCGCAGCGGCGTGGGCAGAGTGGTCAGCGCAGCGGCGTGGGCAGAGTGGTCAGCGCAGCGGCGTGGGCAGAGTGGTCAGCGCAGCGGCGTGGGCAGAGTGGTCAGCGCAGCGGCGTGGGCAGAGTGGTCAGCGCAGCGCGTGGGCAGAGTGGTCAGCGCAGCGGCGTGGGCAGAGTGGTCAGCGCATAAACACACATACACACACACACTCCACTATACTTACCACCGACCCTGCGTCTTCTCCGGCGCCTGGATCCTGAGTCAACATGTGGCCACCCCCGGACGGCTGGAGGGGACAGGGGACGGCTGGAGGGGGCAGAGGACGGCTGGAGGGGGCAGAGGACGGCTGGAGGCTGGAGGGGGCAGAGGACGGCTGGAGGCTGGAGAGGGCAGAGGACGGCTGGAGGCTGGAGAGGGCAGAGGACGGCTGGAGGCTGGAGAGGGCAGAGGACGGCTGGAGAGGGCAGAGTACAGCTGGAGAGGGCAGAGGACGGCTGGAGAGGGCAGAGGACGGCTGGAGAGGGCAGAGGACGGCTGGAGAGGGCAGAGGACGGCTGGAGGCTGGAGAGGGCAGAGGACGGCTGGAGAGGGCAGAGGACGGCTGGAGGCTGGAGAGGGCAGAGGACGGCTGGAGGCTGGAGAGGGCAGAGGACGGCTGGAGGCTAGAGAGGGCAGAGGACGGCTGGAGGCTGGAGAGGGCAGAGGACGGCTGGAGGCTGGAGAGGGCAGAGGACGGCTGGAGGCTGGAGAGGGCAGAGGACGGCTGGAGGCTGGAGAGGGCAGAGGACGGCTGGAGGCTGGAGAGGGCAGAGGACGGCTGGAGGCTGGAGAGGGCAGAGGACGGCTGGAGGCTGGAGAGGGCAGAGGACGGCTGGAGGGGGCAGAGGACGGCTGGAGGGGGCAGAGGACGGCTGGAGGGGGCAGAGGACGGCTGGAGGGGTCAGAGGGAGGCACACAGGCTGGAGGGGTCAGAGGGAGGCACACAGGCTGGAGGGGTCAGAGGGAGGCACACAGGCTGGAGGGGTCAGAGGGAGGCACACAGGCTGGAGGGGTCAGAGGGAGGCACACAGGCTGGAGGGGTCAGAGGGAGGCACACAGGCTGGAGGGGTCAGAGGGAGGCACACAGGCTGGAGGGGTCAGAGGCAGGCACACAGGCTGGAGGGGTCAGAGGGAGGCACACAGGCTGGAGGGGTCAGAGGGAGGCACACAGGCTGGAGGGGTCAGAGGGAGCCACACAGGCTGGAGGGGTCAGAGGGAGGCACACAGAGGCTGGAGGACAGAGCAGCGTGTGGGGCTGCAGACTCACCACGGGCCGGGAATCAGATGTACTGTAGGAGGAGAGGAGGGGTGGGCAGAGCTGCAGGAGAGGAAGTCCCGCCCTCCCTCCTCTCTCCTCTCTAGGCACACGGCATGTCTGGAGGGCAGAGGGTGGAGGGGAGTGGCTGGAGGGCACACGGAACGTCCGAGATCGGAACTTCCTGTGCCGGTGCCTGTAGCCGGGCTGCGCGCGGCTACAGTGCACTGGATGACGTCACCAGCCCTAGGCGAAGGCCATCACGGAAGTAGGCGTGGCCTTTTCCGGATGTGGCCTTCGGGTTTTATATATAAGATAATAATGTCAACCCAGTCCTACTTAGTTAGGACCCCGGAATCATAAGCATCAGAATCTCTCTCTCTTCAACCCAGCAACAGTCCCTCATGTTAACCTTGGCCTCCTTCTCATAAGGGCCTTCAAGCCAAAATAACATAGGAGTCCAATCCCTTTAAGGGTAGCCATTTACATCATGGGCACAATCCATTATGTTACCATAATCAGACCTTAGGAGAGGGACACATTCCTCTCTCCTCTGTCCTGTCCAGGAGACAAGTACACAATCCTTAGAAGCAAAGGCCATCTTAAATTGGGCGCAGTCCTTAATAAAGGGCGTACAATCCTCTCACAGCTGCAATGTCCCTCATTCCAGCAGCGCACAGTGGGCAACAAAATTGGGGAGTTAAACAAACTTCACCCATCCATGGCTACAACACTGGGGAGTCTGTATAAATGTGAATCTTAGACCTACTGAAACTTTTGTTCTCTTAAAACGTCAAATGGCTGAGGATAAAGAAGCAACAAGCATAACGTCAACAATTCAGTTTCTAACTCCTTTTACTTTCACTTATCCTCTGCTGGCCGCACTCCAACACAGGTTTTCTATTTGGCCCTGATCTCCTGTATGTAGACTGCCGAGTACACGCCTTGGGCATCATACACAACAGCTGGGTTGACTGCAACCTCTGGCAATCCTGTGGTCCTCTCTTCCTCCGTGGAATCCTGGAGATACAAAGCAGTCTCCTTCATGTCCTTCTCCACTCAAACTGCTGAACCTGGTGGTGTCAAGACATCTACAATGGGCACCATTGCTTGAGGCTGCACTGACACAGTCTCTGGTCTTCCACTTCATGACCTCCCTGGATATAGCTACCGTTAACATGTTTGTGGCTTAACTTCTATTAGGAATTTGACCCACCCTCCCCATGTTGCAGGCTTGGACGGCGGAAGACAGAACTGGCGTTCATGTAGACCTTATCCAAGATGCCTTCCTCCACTGGGAAACTACAGCACAACTCCCTCAGTCAACCATTGAACCAGTTCTCCAGCTGGATCCATATCCACTCTTCCCTTAACTTTTTGTCACAAATCACACCTGTGATCCATTGTGATCTCATGATACGAGGCTCCCCTTCATGAGTCAGTGTTTCCCTTGAGGTTGGGACTTTTTTCAGGGCCTGGACTGCTGCCGGGGTCAGTGTGGAACACACCACCAGCAACTGGGCCTGCAAGGTTTCTAGCTGCTTAGACATGAATCAAGTCGGGGTCCAGGGTTCAGTCCCTATGCCATACCCATCCTTTATTTAAAGGGCCTGAGGGCTTTCTCCACAAAGCCATCCGATCTCACTCCTTCTTCAATTAGGGTTGACAACCATCACACTTTCACATGCCCTATCGATGGGCCTCCTCAGGTCATCGCCATCTCCCACTCACCATGGATCTCTGCTCTACCATGAGATACTTCATCACCGCATCGCTCTGCTCCTGTCTTAATTCCCTGCAGACAAATTGCACTGTCTCTTTCACGTCTTGGTGTTCTGCATCACTGCTCCACCTTTCTGTTCACTGCTCTGCCATTCACTTCAATTCACTATCCCATTTCTCTAAAGCATCCACCTGGTTTTTTGCATCACATGACACTGGGTCGGCCTTCTCTTTCCACTTTGCCCTACTATGCACTGACATTTCTAATCTCAAAACTACCTTCATTATGAATAACCTCTGGAGGGATGAACAGATCTATGCTCCCTTTTTGTGTATTTGACACCTGTGATAGGCAAGGCATTCTTTCTGTACTGTGCCATCCACCACCATCTTGCAGTCTATACTTGGCACCATCTTAGACCATGTATCAGTTGTCATCCTCCAAGTAACTCAAGTCAGGGTCATCTTCCAGCTGCAAGGCACTGGCCGATGAATATGCCAAGTGTAACGAGGTGCAGGATGAATCCATGGATGAGATAGTCGCCTGTCAGCACATTATGGGACAGTGGGGATCCTGGCTGGACTTGTGTAATTGTGCTAAGTAGGTGATATGCCTTTACAGGCTACACATTGTTGCTGACTCCGGCTGGCCAGGACCAGATGTTGTGCAACTCAGGGCAGAAAAAATTCCTTAAAGCATCACCACTGCACGGACACTAAAAGGGTTAAGTGGGTATACTTGATCTAGTCAGGGTGTTCACTAGTGAAAGTAACAAATCAATGTATCAAAAATCCACACTTTATTGTTCCATTAAAATTTCAGCAAGAGAGTTATGGATGGAGGAGGCTCTGCACTACAGCTATTCGCATGTACATGCTTCAACAGGTCCTAGCTGCTAGTTGACTCCAGATCTCCTCCTTTAATAGTATAGCTCACCTTTGACCAGATCCACTATTATCC
Organism: Allobates femoralis; assembly: GCA_033576535.1. Lineage (NCBI taxonomy): Eukaryota > Metazoa > Chordata > Amphibia > Anura > Aromobatidae > Allobates > Allobates femoralis. The sequence goes on from JARQOC010000005.1 coordinate 121,725,652, forward strand.
AGTATTAAAGGAGAAGATCCGGGATCAGCTAGCAGGCGGGACATGCTGAAGTGTGGTGTGCACGTGAAACGTCTGTAGTCCGGAGAGTCCTACGTTCATAACTCTCCTGAAATTTTAAAGGAACAATAAAGTTTGAACTTTTTAAAAGATGGTGAGTGCCACTACTTTCTCTCTATTTGATACAGTTCATTAACAACAATCTTTTAAGGTGGCTTCACACCTGGCGACGCCGCTAGCGACATCGCCGAAAAAGTGACGTATCAGTGATGTCACTAGCGGCGTCGCGCTGTGTAAATGAGCGCCGCGACCGCGTTTTATCGCCGGTCGCAGGTTGACAGGTTTACGGGAATAACCGTAAACCTGTCAACCTGCGACCTGCGATAAGGCTGGATCGCGCCGTGTGACATCGCCAGAGCGATGTCGGCGGCGATCCAGCCTATACCGCAGCTTTGCTGCGGATCGCTCGCTGGGCTAAGCCCAGCCCAGCGAGCGATGTCACCGCCCGCATCGCTGCGGTGTCGCCGGCCGCAGCTATGCTGTGTGACAGCTGGCCAGCGATGTCGGAACCGAGCGGGCACCCGCGCATCGCTTCCGACATCGCTGGCCAGGTCGTGCCGTGTGACGGGACCATTAGTAAACTGCCATTTGATGACAACTATAAAAAGTAAATAGTACATACACAACCTCTTGTTTGTTCCTTCTTCAACACAGAGCATCTCCCCACAAAGTCTATTTTCTTCTTCAGCTTCACTTGCCTCCATAAGTCTCACTTCCTTCACCACCACCCAGCAAAGCACAATAGTCCAGTCAGTGAAAGTCTTCTCCACCTGCAATTCCACATCCTATCTTTCCCCTTAAAGGAATTGGTTTGCTAATAAAGCCGAACTTAGCTTCTAGCTTGCTGATCCTTGGGGAACTCATACCCGATGCATTCACTTCACCTGACGTTTCTTTACCATCCTGGTCTGGTACCTTTCTTTGTGTTATAAACTGCTAGGTGTCCTGTCCCAGAACCTGCCTCCAGCCTTTTACTCCTTATCTCAGTCAACTGTCTCTTGTTCTCTTATCAGGATCTTTCTGTTTTCTGTCTGTTTCTCTGCACTCTCTAGGGAAACCCCTGTCATGTGGCTCTGCTCATTACTCATACCTTAGGTCTGTCACTACTGAGCACTGAATCCTATCTGCCTCACAACCAGGAAACCATTACTGTTCCCTTACTCTTATGGCCGCTTTACACGTCCCGATATTGTCGACTAACTTCGATAAAAAGTCACGTGGTTCGTGCGTTGCTGCCGATATCGTTCGTGCATTGTGTGGTGTAAATGCGCAATTTGATGCAAGAACGATGCCAAAACGATATCGGGGAAGAATTGTGCAGGCTCTCCAACTGCCCGATATTGGATGGACGATCTGGCAGGATCGTGCTGTGTGACAGCCCAACAACGAATTTGAGCACAACTTCCCCTATTCACTCCCATGTTAAATGGTCGTTCCCTGGGTCGCTCGTACGAGGGGGCGTAGACATCGCAGTTGTGTTGCCTGCCGATATCTCCCTGTGTGACATCTCCTATGCGATCTTGAATTTCTGCCAAAAATGTGCGCGCTCCCGTGCCGTTGTATACAATATCAAAACGATGTTGGGACGTGTAAAGCAGCCATCACTCCCACTCTGGTCCAGTTCCAATATTAACGCTCTCTTACCCTACTGCCAAGCAAAATACACGCCAACCATATTTACTCATGACACAGTTCATATTACACATTATAATAATATTGGTGTCTTCAAGGGGGAACAAGGGAAATATGCTAATCTCCTTAAATTTGTACAAGGTTATCCGTTAACATGTGGAATCATTGTACAATTCATTATGAGGATTCAGCTGTTGATTGGTTGCACTCTCCCTGTTTGGGAACATGACCACTTCATATACACTTTGCATAAGAGATGGCCATGCTGCTTCCTCTTCTGCAGACTTCAAGTATGCAAATTACATGTGGGGCCGTCATCTGATGAATACAGAGAGAGTGAAAACAGCTAAATCCTAACACTATTTTAACATACTAGAATGTTTTTCTATTTTTTAGTAAAATAAAACGTTTTTGTAAATTTGTTGGTTTTTTTTTAATTAAAGTTAGACTTCCACACGGTTCTATTCTCAGTTCTCTGCAGTAAGCTCAGTTCTTTCCCTACACTTATATCTTAATATTGGGTCTGTTCCAAAACCTAAGCAGCAAAATCAGTTCTGTTCCTGTGTTTATGTAGTAAGCTTGGTTCTATTCCCATATCTATGTAGTAAGCTTGGTTCTATTCCCATACCTATGTAGGAATAGGAAGCTTAAAGTCCACGCTGCTGTCAGACCGGTATACCAATGACACTGGATGTCTAGGTATTGGAGATATAGATTTATTTAAGGAAATAAATCTATATCTCCAATACCTAGACGTCCAGTGTCATTGGTATACCGGTCTGACAGCAGCGCGGACATAAAGGTACTTCGTCCAAATAACCTTTGATTTGAGCACCGCATCCTGTGGAAGTACGGTCCCTGCAGCAGCTGTTTATTTCTGAGCGATTACGCTGGTTGTGTGCTACACAACCACATCAGGTGAGCAATACTAATATTAGTATCATACATCTGTCTATAAAAGATAAGACCCTATTTGCGCATTCTCAACCCTTTAGATATATGTAGGAAGCTTGGTTCTGATCCTGTACTTTTGTAGTACATCTGGTTATGTTTACAAATCTATGTAGTTATCTTAATTTTTTTCCTGTATCTATGTAGTAAGCTCAGTTCTGTTCCTGTATCCATGTAGTAAACTTTAGTTCTGTTACCGTGCTTATGTAGTCAGCCCAGTTCTTCTCCTGTATTCATGTAGTAAATTGGTTATTTTCCTTTATCTATGCAGTAAGGTCGGTTTTGCTCTGCTATCTATGTAGTAAGCTTGGTCCTATTCCTGTATTTATGTAGTAAGCTCGATTGTGTTCCTATATCTATGTAGTAAGCTTTTGCTCTTTTCCCATACTTATATAGTAAGCTCGGTTCTTCTCCCATATTCATGCAGTAAACTTGGCTATGCTCCTGTATCTATGTGCTAAGGTAGGTTTTGCTCTGCTAAATATGTAGTAAGCTCAGTTCTGTTCCTGTATCTATGGAGTAAACTCAGTTCTGTTCCTGTGTCTACTGTATGTATTAATCTTGGTACTGTTCCTGTATCTATGGAGTAAACTCAGTTCTGTTCCTGTATCTATGGAGTAAACTCAGTTCTGTTCCTGTATCTATGGAGTAAACTCAGTTCTGTTCCTGTATCTATGGAGTAAACTCAGTTCTGTTCCTGTATCTATGGAGTAAACTCAGTTCTGTTCCTGTATCTATGGCGTAAACTCAGTTCTGTTCCTGTGTCTATGTCTTAATCTTGGTACTGTTCCTGTATCTATGGTACAAGCTCAGTTCTGTTCCTGTACTTATTATATGTAGTAAGCTTGGTTCTTCTCTTATATCCATATAGTAAACTTGGTTCTTCTCTTATATCCATATAATAAGCTTGGTTCTTCTCATATCCATATAGTAAGCTTGGTTCTGTTCCTGTATTTTTGTAGTATGATTAATTCTGTTCTTGAACATAACCTTTGATGAAAGCTCTGTTTTAATCCCATATCTATGTAACAGGCACCATTACTTTTAGGGTAAGTGCCCACCATCAGGATAGCAGCGTATTTTCTCTGTATTCCCTTGCTAAGAACACTAGCATCTCCACAAGCATAAGGCTTCATTCACACTGTCTGTTTTTGGTCTGTTTTTGCTCATCAGTTTTTGTAGCCAAAACCAGGAGTGGAACAATTAGAGGAAAAGTATAATAGAGACATGTCACCACTTCTGTATTTGGAAACAGGACTAAATGCCGGTGATCCGCGCTGCTGGATGGAAAAAACAGGCCCCAAGAAGTCTGGTGCAATGGTTTAACTTTATTCCAACGGAGCAGCCTCTGCTCTTTCCTCAGGGATTACACGTCTGTATTTATCACCTACTCCTGGTTTTGACTACAAAAACTGATAAGCAAACACAGACCAAAAACGCACAGTATGAATGGAGCCTTATAAATTGACATGCTCGGGAAGCTGCTCTGCATGTTAGTTTATGCTGCATAAAAAAACAAGCACAGTGGGCACATGATTTCTATAAGTCCATTCACTGTGCTTGTACTGTACAATGCAGTATTTTGGTTGCAATGAAAAGACACTGTTTCCAAAACGCTGCTGATCCTGATCATGGGCATTTACCCTTAAAACCTGTAATCTCTGCTGCTTTATTGCAGCAGCCTGAGATACGCAGGTTAAAGATGGACACCCTAAACTGGTGGCTAGTGCTTTCTAATTGCCAACAGGCTAAAATTTACCAGCCAGCCCCTGATTTATGGATTTTTTTTGTTCAAATCTGCAATTAAGACTGAGTAGGAAAAATGCCTCCATTCATTGCAGAATCAGTTTCACATAGAAAAAAAACTTTCAATCTATGACATGCTTACTGAACTTTATCCATTAGTGTAGTGCGAAGTGTAATTGATGAACAGGCCACACACCATTCCGTTTTGTTGAAAATACCTTTACTTAGAACAAGGCACAAAATCTTCCTAGACAGAAGAGGTACTCATCTTACGATATAGAGCCATAAACCAGGTATAATCACTGCCTCACTGGACATTTCACATTTTTGGCAAATGCCAGACGGGCAATTGAAAAGTAGGATGGTGGGCATACATAGGCTATGTCCAGCACATCCGCCACTTCTCTTCCCTTGGTCACTCAATTTCCATTTAGAAGACTTTTGGAGAAGAAGGTCTGCTGTGTGCCTGACAGCAAAACCATCTTACACCCAGCATGCTTACTATAAGGGGGTGCACCAGTTGGCAAGATGCAATGGTGTCCTATGCCAACTAGCACTTGCCTGAAGACTGCCATGCAGGACTGAAGAAGAGGAGGTGCACTATAAAAGATTTACATAGTGTTCTATTTGTGGCACAGCTTTATATGGGGTGTGTCAGAAGATCATATCTGCAGGCATTATCTGCACTATGGTGCTATTTCTTGCAGAACATTGTTCATATGGTGCACTATGTACAGGGCCGGCGTTAGGGGGGGGCAGACTGGGCAGTTGCCTAGGGCCCCCACTCTCTTAGGGGCCCCCAAAGGAGCTGAACTGAAAATAGCAATAAAACAGTGAAAAAAATGTAAAAATACATATTTGGTATCGCTGTGTTCGTAAGAATCTAAGCTATCAATATATGAAGTAAATTAATCCAATTGGTAAATGGCGTAATGTAAAAAAAATAAAAACACCAGAATTATGTTTTTTAGGCCACCACGTTGTTACAATAAAATGTAATAAAAGGCGATCAAACTGTTGTATCTGACTCAAAATGGTATCAGTAAAAATGTCAGCTCAGGGCACATAAAGTAAGCCCTCACATATCTATGTATCTTCAAAAATTAAAACATCATGGGTCTCGGAAAATAAAAAAAAAAAATTTTTTTTTTTTTACAAATTTCAGGTTTTTTTTTTTTATGATTGAAATAAAAATGATGTTCAGTATGTTCTTATTCTGACCTAGATAATCAACTTATGAAGTCACTCTTACCATATAACTACGGCCTGTTCCACATCTAAGGTTGGTGTGCGTTTTGCTAAATTTGCCTTTCTAGCCGTTTTTACCGCTAAAAACGCATTAAAAACGCTAGCGTTTTCCCCCCCATTGATCTCAATGGGAAAGCATGTAAAAACGCATGTGCGTTTTCAAAAACGCAAAACGCATGCATTTTTGCGAACGCAGCACAAAACGTCTTCCCCGATGTTTTGGGCAGCGTTGGCAAAAACGCATGCGTTTTCGGTTTTTGAAAACGCACATGCGTTTTTACATGCGTTTTTGCATGTGTTTCCATTAAAATCAATGGGAACAAAAACGCATGCGTTTTGATGCGTTTTTGCGGAAAAAACGCATGGAAATGCAAATTGAGCAAAATGCAGCAAAGCGTTAGATGTGAAAGGGGCCTGAGCAATTAGGGCCCACTTTAACCTTTTGCCTAGGGCCCCACTTTGCCTAAAACCGTCCCTGACTATGTATATGGTCTTATTAATTGTAAAGCACTAACTGTATGATTAAATGGAGCACTATGTATTTTGTGACACTATGTTTTACTGCAGTTCAGTATTTGAGGACACTGAGCTAAACAGCAGACATGTTATTGTTCAATAACAGCAGGATGAAAGTATTTTAGGGGGCATCAGGGCATGAGGTTGGAATATAGTGGCCAGACATGTGCACCATCGTTCTATTCATTCTATATGGGACTACTGGAGATAGCTGAGTACAGAGCTTAGCATTTTCTGGCAGTCCCATAGAAAATAAATAGAATAGTAGTGCACGTCTGGCTACAGCGCCATTCAGACTTTGAAGATCCCTGCTCTCGGGATTCCTGGGGTGCCAGCAGTGATTAACCAGCTGATCATGAAGTTATTCTCTATACCAGGGTCTCCAAACTGTAGTTCAGGAACCACATGTGCCTCGTGGATCCATGATGTGTGGCTCACGACTGTATTCAAGCTTTCCGCATTAGCACCAGATCTGGCAATCAGCTATGAAGAGCAGGTCTCCAGCAACTTTTGTGAGTAATCCCACATAGAAGAGCCTTTATGAATTGGGGTAACATGGAACCCCTGGACCTTGGTATACTGCCTTGGTGTGAATTCTGTGGAAAAGCTTTGGCTGTCATTATACCAGTAATGGGCGTTCTGGGTGTCACTACTGTGACGAGGCGGGAGATGGATGTGGCACATGACCCTTGTTCAGAGCTGGATATGACTCATGACCCTCTTTACGAACTGAATGTAGCTCTCAAGATCAGAAAGTTTGGGAACCTCTGCTTTATACTATGGATCTATGGATAGGTGATAACTTCTAAAGAAGGGAATATCCCTTTAACCTGCCTAGCGGTATTCCCGAGCCTGACTCAGGGTTAACTTTCACTGTCAGAAGCGGTAACCCCGAGTCACGCTCGGGTTTACCCGCAGGCAGTGTTACAGAAGTTGAAGAATGTCACCGCCACCCCTGCAGCCGCGGGTGAGGACCGGAGGGGAGTGGGAGTGGAATGTGCTGTCACATAATGTCACCGCCGCCTCTGCAGCCGTGGGTGTGGAGGGGAAGGTGGGTTTGGTATCCTGTCACAGAATGTCACCGCCGCCCCTGCAGCCGCGGGTGTGGAGAGGTGGGGCCGCCGCTAAGCTGGTCTTACCCGCCAGGGAGACGCTGTGTAGATATGGCGCTGCCCCTTTCTGTACAGCCGCTCCCCCTGCCAGCTTGCCCTGATCCCCATCCCCCTGCAGGGGGATGGATCCCTGATCCCCAACCCCCTGCAGGAGGATGGATCCTTGATCCCCAACCCCCTGCAGGGGGAAGGATCCCTGATCCCCATCCTCCTGCAGGGGGATGGTTCCCTGATCACCAACCCCCTGCAGGGGGATGGATCCTTGAGGAATGGATCCCTGATCCCCAACCCCCTGCAGGGGGATGGATCCCTGGGGGATGGATCCCTGAGGGATGGATCCCTGATCCCCATCCACATGCAGGGGATGGATCCCTGTTTCCCATCCCCCCGGCTCCTCACCAGACACTGCCAGCACCCCCCCTGCCAGCACCAAACTCCCCCCGGCTCCTCATCAGAAGCTGCCAGCACCCCTCCTGCCAGCACCAACCGCCCCCCCCCCACTCCTCACCTAAAGCTGCACCAGGGCCCCAAAGGTAGGAGCGCTGTGCATTACAGCAGAGATTGTGCAGAGGAGGAGGGGAAGTTATCAGCCAGAGCAGAGGAGCGGGGGGGGGGGTGCTGCCGCCCGGGACTGGGAGGTCTGGGAGCCGGGGCTGCAGAGGAGGGGCGGGAACAGTTACCCTCCTCGCCTCTGTCACGGGGGCCCCCTACTGATGCTCTGATGCTTGAGGGGCCCTGGTGCAGCTGAACCAGCTGCACCACGGTAGGTCCGCATCTGATGCTCGGGGTAAATGGCGGCAGAGTCTCCTCACCTTCTCCTGTTGATCCAGCAATGTCCCCGCTGTGATCGCCGGCAAGAGCTCCTTCGGATGCCTCCATATGACTTCCTGGTTCCATCTCTGTGAGCCGCAGCAGCTGATTGGAGGCGGAACTAGGCGTGGAATACAATTGTATAAAATTTCTGCCCATAAAATACATTTTTTCCCAAAAAAATGGTACAGCTTTTAGTACAAAATTCCTGACATAATCATACCGTCAGGGAGGTTAATATAACTCTTTATTGGAAATTAGAGACTTATTTCAAACTCTGATATAACACCCCAACTCATTATCCATTGTCTCTGCTAAAATTTTATAAATAGACAATAAGTATTTTGTAGACAATATCTTCTTGTGTTTTACCCCTTTTCAACATACACTTGACATTGCCCATGGTAACCATGAAAGCCCATTTCATAAGTTTCCTGGCAGTGTGAATTTCTGTATTGGGTGATACATCAGAGGACACATCATTTTTACACTTCAATGCTCGATGGCTACTCTCTGGGGTGCTGTGACATCCATATTGGTGTTTGCTGCCTTTGTTTTGGTGTTTGTTGCTGGGAGGCTCCGCGCTTTCACTGCACATGAGGAGGTGTAATAATGCAATAAAGCTGTGTGTATTCCCTGAGGCTTGCGGTGTCATTCAGGGAGTTTAAGAGTTATTCCTGTCCCTGTATAGAGTTTACACCAGTGTGATTATCCTGGGTGGAACTGCTGCGTTTAAAGCACCTGCTGTATCTATACTTAAATCAGCTAGATCTGCTCCACATCTCTATTCCTCTTATCATACTATTTTGATCATCCGAGTTTCTGACCTCGACTCATATTCTGATCACCAGCTTGTTTTTTGATTCTGTCCCCATCTTGGTAAAGACCCAGCATGATAAAACTGTTCTTGCTACCGGCTTGTTCCACCACTCAGCAGCATAATCTGTGGCTCCAGTGTAACTCCAGATTTCTGCACAGGGTGGATGCAAAATGACATTACAGTGCTGGTCAGGATCACAGCTGATTCTTTTTGTTAAAGGTAAAACATATTAGCTTAGCTCAGTACAGGAACATTTTTTCTTAATCACATCCAGGTGTAAAACTAATTATTATTCCAATATCTATTGATTAAAATGAACATTGTTCTTAGGTCAGGTTCACACCACGGCACAATTCGATCTGGGGCTGTCCGATGTGAATCGAACAGTCCGGGACCGGATTTCAGCCCCATAGTATGCTATGAGGCCAGATGGAGCCAGATGGCAGCTATCTGCCATCCGGTTTCCATCTGTCCGGGAAGATCGGGTGTATTCGGACTTTTCTCCCGGACACAAAAATGCTGCTTGCAGCATTTTTGTGTCCGGGGAGAAAAATCTCCCCAAATTGGATCCTCCCGAATCCTCCCGGGTCCGGGGCAATCTAGCGCTCCCTTACATGGGAGTCTATGGGACTAGATTGCCCTGATCCGGGAGGATCTGGGAACCGGACACCTGCGGCTCAAGTTCAGCGTGAGCTATGCTGAACTTCAGCACCAGGGAGCTGTCCTCTGTGAAGCGGTTCAGCACCATTTCAGCAGGGGACAGCTGCGCTCGGCTGAATTCGGCTACAAAGAGGACGAGAGGGCATATTAGCCCTCTGGTTCTGTTTGCAAATCCGGTCAGGGGCTGTCAGGTTCACCCCTGACAGCCCTGGATCGGATTGTGCCGTGGTGTGAATCCGGCCTTAGGAAAACCCCTTTACAGGATAACTGAATGTAAAGCTAGTACATAGGGAGAACAGGAACAGAGAACAGAGACAGAAAGTAACATGGAAACACAAGGCTGACTGGTATACTGTACATACTTAATTATAGAGTAAATAAATTGACGCTACAACCGGATGGATAAACAAGGCCGTGGGCTTTATTAAGGTTTAAATAAATTATTAAATTAAATAATAACCATTTAATTTCATTTTCCAAAATGAACCAAAGCTATATTTTAATAGCATTACATCCATATAAAACTTTGTTATATAAATACCATGAAATATACCAAACCATCCCAACACATATTGGAACATTTTTACTCCTCTAATAATGCGTCACGACAATTAGAAAATAACTGACAAAAACAATTGATAAAATACCTTTACGAGCTCAGCCTCAATAATATCATAGGCCATTCGTTACAAAAGGTTTCAGTGAAAAAACAAAAAATTTTTTTTTTTTTAAAAACAGACCATAATCATAGGGAGGGAGGGTGGGTCTCAAATTCTGTCAGAGGTCTGACTGACCCTCTGACAGAAAATCTCTATTTATATCCACACTGCCACACAAACATTACTGACCAATCAGTAAACATTAGCCATCAGGCTAAACCATTGGCTGGACTCCAGCCAATCACCACTAGTTGCCATGCACTGACCATAAGTCCATGGCAACACCTGAATCCTCAATGCTTAAACCAATAAGGGTATCACAGCCTGTGTTGCCATGTTGTCCCCCGCAATCTGCTCAGGGGACATTACAGCAAGCAGACTGTCAAAATATTACATATAGCTGACACACAATTATCAGGGTAACTATGTTGAGGGCCTTTCACATCAGCGTTTTTGCAGATGTTTTTTCAGAAGCAAGTGGAGAAAGAAGGGAACTAAGAAAAGGGAACCGGTTACTACAGCCCTTTAGTACACCCGGACACCGGAGTCCAACGCTGCCAGCATTTACTGCCACAGCAAAAGTCCGGAAGACTTGGGAGGAGTTCAGCCCTGAGGAGAACAAAGTAAGAGACGCTAAACTGAAGTATAGGACTAGGGGCCATAGGAGAAACAGGAACCCTGCAGAAGGACCTCATTGCAAGTTTAGGACAAAGCCCAAAGAGGGAGAAGAAGCAGTGGGTTCAGGCTCAGACAGGACTCACCCCAAACCACAGAGCACAAAGACAGATAAGGCCTCATAACTTTCTAAGGTGGAAGTCCCAAGTTGCACCGGGGACCTGGTTATTTCTCTGGGCTGTACCTGTTACCTTGTCTCCCGTAAAAGGTACCTAAACAACAATCCTTGTGTGTCTGTGTTCCTGTCTAACCGCCGCAATTCACTGCTTTGTCAGCAAAGACTTAACTACTACTCCCCTCATCCATCCCCGCTGCCCTGAGGTAAAGTTCCACCTGTGGGGAGCTGTACCACACTCTGCTGGACCCACCATCACCTCAGCGGCCGGCTGCAGCGCTGGTATACCCGTTACTAGGTAACATAGGTGGCGTTACGTTAACAATCCCCTTATCCCCCACCGCTCCCCGCCCTTGAGGGTCCAGGGCACGGGATCGGGGATCGACCATCCGTGATTCCCCCATGAAAGCCGTCATCAGCCCCGGTTCCCGAGTACCCCATACCCTGTCGACCACCTCAAATGCTTTTAACGAATATCACTCAGACCAATGTTATACTATGTGGCTGTGCCAATAAGCGTTTTTTATTTCATACAGTGCAAATCGGATGGGACACACCCAGTCAAATATATGGGTGTGTGGAAATCATCAGATGATATCCTTTCCATGGACTCGCAGAATGGAGAAAATGGACATATATGTTTCTCCATCTTTTCCTCACAGTGTTCTGCAAGAAAATTGGATCACACTAAGCTGACACTAGGATTAAACTCTGATTAGAGTTTGATCGGAGTGTCATTACCAAAATCAATCCGATTCTTTAGCATGCGAGAATCAGTGCATGTGTGACCCCGGCCTCAAAGTGAATATAGCGTTTAAAAAAAACTGAAGAGTGAATGGAATGCTGACCTTACAAGAGATAGCACTTAGGGTGCTTTCACATTGCGATTTTTTTCCTGTCCGTGGGATCCTACCTTTTGCAGGATCCCACGGGCAGGAAAGGATTGCATCGGAGATGTGCTTCCTGGTGCTATTACTGTGTCCGGGGTCGTGATTTTCATAGGTCTGGACACAGAAACAGCGAAAGGAGGCAAGCGGGGCACTTTCACTTCCGCAATGTATATATACATACATTGCGGAAGTGAAATTAAGTAAAAGCAAGGGTTAAAAATGAAGAATTTTTCCTTTCCAGCAATCCTCCGACGCCACCATCAAGCTCCCGATGGTTACAGGACCTGGCAAGGTGGGGTTACCCGATCCGCTAATCGGTCACATTACCACAGTTACCACAGTAACTGGTCATGTGACCCGATCAGCTGATCGGGTTGCCACTCAACTCCCAGGTCCTGTAACCATCGAGAGCTTGATGGTGGTGTCGGGGGATTGCTGGAAAGGTGAGAATATAATTTTTTTATTTTTAACCCTTGCTTTTACTTAATTTCACTTCCGCAATGTATGTATGTACATTGCGGAAGTGAAATTACATGGGAAAGAGCAGTTTTAGTGTACTGAGCATGCCTCCATGTTAAAGGCCGCAGATCATGTCGGATCCAATTGTGTCTGATTTGGTCCGCTGTGCCCATAATCGGGCGCAGTCTCTGATTTTGGGTACAGCAAAAAATTGGACACAATCGGATCCGACACAAATCGGATGCCATTAAGGGCAAACCTGATGTGATCCCAAGCCCATAGGCATACATAGGGGCCAAATCGGATCAGTGACTGTTCGTTTTACAATGACAGCCACGGATCCTAAAAAATGTGAAAGCAGCCTAAGGGTGCGTGCCCACATAGAGGTTTAGGGACGTTCAGACCGTCAGTAAACCGGTGGAAAATTGAAGGAGCCTAGACTCCTGAGCTCAGAAGTCTCCAGCGGTTTTCCACCGGTTTCTCAGTGGTTTCCCAGCGGTTTTAAGAGCTGTTGAACAGCGTTTTACAGTCGGTTTTTCCGGCGGTTTTAAAAGCGGTTTTCTATGGAGGATTTTGTTCATGGAAGGGTAGAGTTTGTAAATAAAGTTGATGGCATTTCAACCCCCCCAAAAAAAAAAAAGAAAAAACATTTCCTGTCACATGCTCTTCATTGTACATAGAGCTCTTTCTCAAGAAAGGTTTCTCTCCCACGGCTAGAATTTGTATTCTGCTACCAGGTTGCCAAAGATGCCGCTGACAAGAGTTCGAACCTGGCGTAGGGCGTCCAAGCAATTGTTGCTCTAAATCATGTTTTCTCACTTCTTGCTTCCTGCTTCCTCTCTGAGGTCCTCCCACTCTGTGGGCTCCTAAACCGTTGCACACAGACTTCTGGACGTTTTATGGACGGTTTAAGGGCGGCTGTGCACAGCGCCATTGATTATGCTGGAAACCTTTTCTGCCTCAGAAACGATCACAAACCGCTGAGAATTGACATGTTGTATGCTCCTAAACCGCGAGGAAACCGCTCAACCTCTGGCAGATCCGCTCACATAAACCGATATTGTGTGCACAGCGTTTTCCATAGGGTTACTTGTAAGTCCTAACGCGGCGGTTTTCGCTGCTAAACCGACCATAAACCTGTATGTGGGCACGCACCCTTGTAGATGAGTAGGAGCTCAGTTATCAGTTTGTTCTTCCTTCAGTGTTGCCCAAACTCTGAGATAGGGCTTTGTAGAACACAATGGTGTTGTCTTTTTCTCCAGCGAGTTCACATACAACACAAGAGGAGCAAGACAAATAGTACAAAACTAAAAACATATTTATGAATTATTCTTAAAAAGGTTAAATCTATATATCGTTAAAAAAAAACATCAGAAAAAGCTGCAACACAAAAAATCAGACTGAAAAGGTAGGGAACACCAGGAAAAAAGACCACCCATGTGATGTGAATATTTGCTGCTAGAGGGCGATGTACAACCAAAATCTGCACAGAAAGGTATAGCTACTGTATAACATTGCTTATTGCAAGAAATAAACAAAATCCCAACACTAATGAAGCCTCTATTATTTGTATACAGCCAGCCCAGTAACCTCTATTATATACCTATTATATATACAGCTAGCCCAGCAGCTTCTATATATACATAGCCAGCAAGAAGGTTTGAAGGGTTGAGCATTTTTTTTTTACTATTTTTTTACTGGAGGCTTTTTTTTCTATGTGCCTAAGGCTAGGGTCATACATAAGCCCTTGGTCCGTTTTTGGCATCAGTTTTTGCACTTTTTTTCTTAAGTCCAAAAATTGATGGAAAAAACAGATTATATGTGATTAACACCCTATACGTTTTTTACTGCACCCAAAAAATATTGCTAGGAGTGTTTTTTAGCCAAAAATGTTGTTAGGGTGCGGTTTAAAAATGGATCCGTTTTTTTAACATGGGGCCCTATGGAAAAACGGATCCGTTTTTTGGGGCCTTAAAAAACTGATCCGTTTTTTCTACCATTTTTTGGCAAAAAATGACTAAGTCCAAAAGACGTTGAGGGGCACAGGAGGCTCAAAAAGCACCCTAAAAAAACGGATTTGTCATGGGAAACACTCTGAAAATGGATTGTCATGTGTAACCCTAGCCTAAGGCCGGTTTCAAACCACGTTTTTTGTGGTTCAAGTTCTGTCCGGTGTTTTGCAGGAAACACCGGACAGAACCTGACTGCCCTGGACAAACAGAACCGGAGGGCAAGTATGCCTTCTGGTCCTGTTTTCTGCCGGAATCGGCAGATGGCAGCTGCAGCTGCTGAAATTTGAAGATCGCGACTAGTGGGAAGTGGTCCTGAAATCTCTGCAGGGGACAGCTTCAGGTGCTGAAGTTTAGCAGCACTTGCTGCTAAACTTCAGCAGCCAGCATCCGGGAGCCTCATCCGATTTTATGTCAGATTTGGTGCCATAGACTTGTATGTTAGGGGGCGCCGGATCTGAAGGGATCCGATTTGTGCCGACTTTTGCTACGGACACAAAAACGCACAAGCAACGTTTTTGTGTCCGGGAGAAAAATCTGAATTCTCCCAGATCCTACCGGACAGATGGAAACCGGATGGCACATAGCTGCTATCTGTCTCCATCCGGCCCCATAGAAATACTATGGGGCCAAAATCGGATCCGCGGCTGTCTGGTTCACAGTGGACAGCCACGGATCTCGAAAACCGTGATGTGAAACCGGCCTAAGAACCAACAGTCAGGTGCTTGCCAATAGAGATGGTTGACCCCAAACTGTAAAGTTCAGGGTCCGTACCGAACACCTAGTGTTTGGGAACAGACTACAAATGCGGACTTCCCTGGGAAGTCCATGTTACAGTTCAGGTTCAGTTTCAGGTGGGGGAGCTGTAAAAAGAAAGAAAATAGTGATTACACAGCAGCGTTATACTTACTGGCGTCCGGGCGTCCTCCCGCTTGCACTTCCGGGCAACTCCTTAACTTCCTGGATATTAACTGCCGAAGGACAGAACAGCCAATCACAGATGCTGTCACAAGAATAGGTGTCTGTAATTGGCTGTTGGAGTAATATGGAATCAGCCCATACATTCTGGTATGGTAGATGCTGTTTTCAGGTTACTCCAACAGCCAATCACAGATGTCCATTCTCTGTGATTGGCTGTTTGGCCCCTGACCCATTGACTGACATCATACAACTGTAAAAATAAATAATTAAAAAAAAATGATGTAGTGCTTTGCTGTATTTTTGATTCTCAGCACAGATAAAGTGAACATCTACGAGAATACAGGGAAGCCCATTATTTTTTTCAATTATTTAAATAATTTAAAAAACAATTCTGGGCTTTATCCTATTTTTGATTGACAACCAAGGCAAAACCGGGCTGGTTGGGGCTGGATTTCTCAGTGTGGTAAAGACCAAATGTTCTAGGTCCCCCATGCTGAATATCGCAACCTCCCCTCCAAATGGCACATTCTTTCGCAGCCCCATTCTTAGGCGTTTTACCCGGCTCTTCCAGTGGCCTAGTGGCATTGGCATGCAGGTTAATAAAGGGGTTAATGCCAGCTATATATTGGCAGCCGGCACTAAGCCCGAGATTTAAAATGTCGGGCCAATGTTAGACCCGCCTATTATGAATCTCTAGTAAACATTAGAAGAAAACACAACACAGAGACAAAAACTTTTAGATGGAATAAAAGACAAAAGACATTGCACAGGCACTTAATGAAATACACTACAAATGTGGAGTTGCATGTGAAAAACTATTTAATAGGATTTTAATTCCTGAGCGAGGGTGAAAAAATGAGTTGCCCTTATTTACGTACAAGCACTGTGCACAGCGAAGCATGGAAATGTGTCGTTATGGATTGGTGTAAATGTTCTTTATTTAACCCTCGGTGATTTGGGGCCTATATGCTTCCGCACTAGGTGATCCCTCTGGTTACATGGCCTCTTATTACACATAACAGGTAAGGTGGAGAACTCAGGAATATTGGGATATTATTCTCCCAAAATTTGCCAATGTTTTTGAATCTGCTTGTAAATCATTAGTGTAAAGGGAAGATAGGTACAGACAAAAGCTAGTTTGTTTTCTTTATTTTTGTTCCATTTAGATGTAGGAAGTGAATTAAGAATGTGAGGAGTATATCCTCTAGAAATTACTTTCTTTCATTTCATTCAATGTGGTCTTCAATAGATGTGGGTTAGAGACTATTCTTGTCACACGAGTCTCTCATGAAATAGGTAAAGCTTTTTTTAAATGCTTTCGATGGCAACTTGTGAAATAAAGGAGACTATTCCTGTTCGTTGGTTTGGAGTATAGGTCTCATGACAGGTCACCATTAGGTTCAATTGAAATTTGTATGTCCAAAAAGTTTATGGTTTTTTATCATAGTGTAGAGTGAAGAATAATTTTGGAATGCAACTATTCAGGTCATTAAAGGAAGATAATAAGGAGCAATGGTCACCCTTACAAATGACGAAAATATTGACAATATATATTTTCCATAAAATGACACGAGAATCATATAGAGGATGTATGTAAACATATTGCTCCTCAAGTTCGGCCATATAAGTATTGGAATAGAGTGGTGCCACATTTAAGCTCATGGCTGTGCCCTTTTTCAGGAGTAGTTGTCTTCAAAAAGAAAAAAAATATTGTGCAGTATTCTTATCATTATTATTTATTTATATAGCACCATTATTTCTGTGGTGCTGTACATGAGAACGGGCCACATATAAAATTCTAGATATAGTTTACAGTAAACAAATTAACAATGACAGACTTGTACAGTCATGGCCAAAAGTTTTGAGAATGATACAAATATTAATTTTAACAAAGTCTACTGCTTCAGTTTTTCTAATGGCAATTTGCATATACTCCAGAATGTCATAAAGAGTGATCAGCTTAACAGCAATTACTTGCAAAGTCAATATTTGCTTAGAAAATGTAGTTTAACCCCCAAAACACATTTCAACATCATTGCAGTACTGCCTTAAAAGGAGCAGCTAACATCGTTTTAGTGATTGTTCCATTAACACAGGTGTGGGTGTTGATGAGGACAGGGCTGGCGATCAATCAGTCATGATTAAGTAAGAATGACACCACTGGACACTTTAAAAGGAGGCTGGTGCTTGATATCATTGTTTCTCTTCAGTTAACCAGGGTTATCTCTAAAGAAACACGTGCAGCCATCATTGCACTGCACAAAAATGGCCTAACAGAGAAGAGTATCGCAGCTATAAAGATTGCACCTCAGTCAACAATCTATCGCATTATCAAGAACTTCAAGGAGAGAGCTTCCATTGTTGTCAAATAGGCTCCAGGGCGCCCAAGAAAGACCAGCAAGCGCCAGGACCGGGTCTTAAAACTGTTTCAGCTGCGGGATCGGACTACCAGCAGTGCCGAGCTTGCTCAGGGATGGCAGCAGGCTGGTGTGAGTGCTTCTGCACGCACTGTGAGGCGGAGACTCTTTGAGCAAGGCCTGGTTTCAAGGAGGGCAGCAAAGAAGCCACTTCTCTCCAGAAAAAATATCAGGGACCGACTGATATTCTGCAAAAGGTACAGGGAGTGGACTGCTGAGGACTGGGGTAAAGTCATTTTCTCTGATGAATCCCCTTTTCGATTGTTTGGGACATCTGAAAAACAGCTTATTCGGAGAAGAAGAGGTGAGCGCTACCACCAGTCTTGTCTCATGCCAACTGTAAAGCATCCTGAAAACATTCATGTGTGGGGTTGCTTCTCAGCCAAGGGAATCGGCTCACTCACAGTCTTGCCTAAAAACACAGCCATGAATAAAGAATGGTACCAGAATGTCCTCCAAGAGCAACTTCTCCCAACCGTCCAAGAGCAGTTTGGCGCCCAACAATGCCTTTTCCAGCATGATGGAGCACCTTGCCATAAAGCAAAGGTGATAACTAAATGGCTCAGGGAACAAAACATAGAGATTTTGGGTCCATGGCCTGGAAACTCTCCAGATCTTAATCCCATTGAGAACTTGTGGTCAATCATCAAGAGACGGGTGGATGTTGAGGGGGAAGTGATGGCGTAATTAATATGAATCACTGAACTCCATATTGGATTTTATGAGAGCTGAATATTTCAACCATGTATAGCATTGTTCTTCTGTGTGATGTCCTTTTGTTTTAGGAGTAAAGGTTGCATCTACATGCTAAATAGATATTGGCCCAGTGAATATACATCCTCTGTGTTGATCTTGAATGCAGATGCTGTTTGCCAAATCCAATGTCATTTACATATACAACCTTTGTGGGTTTGGAGTATTGGCCATTGCTCCTCAGGTAGACATCCCGTTTCTGGCCTATGGAGATGTATATTGCTAGACAATACTGGTGATGTTTGACTGATAAACCATTGTTCTTCAGACAGACAACTTGGAGCCAATCAAAGAGTAGTCTTCCCTGATACAAGGACGCCATCCGCAGCAGGGGATTATTACTGCATATTACAGGAGGTGATTGGAAATAGTTGCCACAGAAGATACCTGAGAAGGGCGGAGTTGTGGGTTGTATGTGGGTGTGGATGTGAAATCTTTACTATAAATGGAGGTGGAATCAAGACACTCTCTCTCTTTTCTACCTTGGACCATGGAATAGAATCACCAAGACCTGGCTTAAGTATCACCCCACATCTCCTCTGTATCTTTCCTGTAACTCTTCCTTCTCTCTCTCTATCTATATTTCTCTCTCTCTCGCTCGTACAATTAACCCTTGAATTGCTATCTATCTTCTAGAGGGATAGTTAGATCACTAATATAGTGTGCCTGTGTGTATATTTAGGTAACGTGGGTATTAGTAACTGTGGGTGTTTTACATATTGTAACAGTAATTGATTGTGTATTAGTTATCGTGCTATCTAAAATATATATATTATTGTTGTAGACTTTTTGGGTGTGTTTAATAAATAATCATTTATTAGGACAGACTTGTTTTCATTAAGTCGTCGGTATATACATATATATATAGTTAATCAGCATAGGAATAGAAAGCGGTAAGGAAGGGAAGATTCTGGATATCGGTGACTGTAGTCATAACCGACAATAATAACCAATAAACAGAACCAGCTCTACAACAGTGGACAAACAAAAACCAACAAATTCTGGCAAAATGCAAGCATTGATTATGCAAGAATGGACTGCTATCAGTCAGGATTTGGTCCAGAAGTTGATTGAGAGCATGCCAGGGAGAATTGCAGAGGTCCTGAAGAAGAAGGGTCAACACTGCAAATATTGACTTGCTGCATTAACTCATTCTAACTGTCAATATAACCTTTTGGTACTCATAATATGATTGCAATTATATTTCTGTATGTGATATAAACATCAGACAAACACAAATAAAAACCAGAGGGCAGCAGATCATGTGAAAATATAATTTTGGTGTCATTCTCAAAACTTTTGGCCATGACTGTACAGAGGGGAGAGGACCGTGCCCTTGCAGGCTTACAATCAAGGACAATGGGGTGGAGACAGTAGGTCCGGGGTGCAGCAGATCTGGTGGTGGAGAGGCAGCAGCATCAGTGGCGGTGGGGCAGCAGCTTCAGTGGCAGTGGGGGTGGCGGCTCAGTCATTGCAGTCTGTAATCTTTCCTGAAGAGATGGGTTTTCAGGTTCTGTCTGAAGGATGCAAACATGGTGGATAATCTGACGTTTTGGGGCGCAGAATTCCAGAGGATGGGGGATATTCAGGAGAAATCTTGGAGGCGGTTGTTTGAGGAACGGATAAGTGTGGAGGACAGTAGGAGGTCTTGGGAGGATCGAAGAATCGAAGGTTACGTGAGGCAAGATAGTGGGAGATTAGTTCAGAGATATAGGGAGGAGACAGTTTATGGATGGCTTTGTAGGTCAGTGTTAGTAGCTTGAACTGGATTCATTGGGGAATTGGGAGCCAGTGGAGGGATTTGCAACGGGGAAATACAGGGGAGTAGCGAGGAGAGAGGTGGATTAGTTGGGCAGCAGAGTTGAGGACAGAATGGAGAGGTACAAGAGTGTTAGCAAGGAGGCTACAGAGGAGAATGTTGCTGTAGTCACGGCGGGAGGTGATGAGAGCATATTCAAGAATTTTAGTAGATTGAGGGCTGAGGAAGGGATGGATTCTGGAAATATTCTTGAGCTGGAGGAGACAGGAGGTGGCGAGAGTTTGGATGTGTGGTTTGAAGGACAGGGCAGAGTCGAGATTTACTCCAAGGCAGCGAATTTGAGGTGTGGGAGAAAGCATGATTCCATTTACCATAATAGATAGATCAGGTGGTGAAGATGAATGATGGGAAGGAGGAAAGATGATGAGTTCGGTTTTGTCTACGTTGAGTTTAAGGAAGCAAGAGAACAATGAGGATATGGCTGACAGATACTCCAGGATTCTGGATAGCAGGGAGTTGACATCCGGGAAACAGCTGAAGACGGGAACGGAGGACCGACGCACTGGCTGCTGCAAGAAGACGCTGGAGGGTAAGGTGTAAGCAGCAGCAGGGGGCCTCAGAGCTGGGGGGGCAGTGTGCCAGCAGGAGAGGGGCTGTATCCACACTGTTGGGGCCTGTATACCCTGTATACCACACTGCTGGGCTGTATACCACACTGCTGAGCTGTATACCACACTGCTGGGCTGTATACCACACTGCTGGGCTGTATACCACACTGCTGGGCTGTATACCACACTGCTGGGCTGTATACCACACTGCTGGGGCTGTATCCACACTGTTGGGGCCTGTATACCTTGTGTACCACACTGCTGGGCTGTGTACCACACTGCTGGGGGCTGTATACCTGTGTTGGGGGCTGTATACCGGGGTGGCGGTCTGCTGTATTTCCCACCCTCGGCTTATACATGAGTATATACGGTGTGTGTGTGTGTATGTGAGTAGGCTGGGGCTGCCAATATAAGACCCCCCCCCCGAAAGTAAGACAGGGGGCCACTTTTGGCCCCCAAAAAAATGTAAGACAGGGTCTTACTTTCGGGGAAACACGGTAGGTGGTACTGGAACCCATGGGACTGTATGAGTTGTCCTAGGCAAAGGGTATAGATGGAGAAAAGTAGGGGCCCTAGGACAGAGCCTTGTGGGACTCCAACAGATAGATGGCAGGATGAGGAGGTGGTGTGGGAGTTGGCAACGCTAAATGTGCAGGTGGAAAGGAATGAGGCAACCCAGTACAGAGCAAGGTCTTGACTGATATGATCCCAAGCATACCAATACAGAACCTTTTTCTATTTTAGTGAGTTTGGTATTCTTATTGAGAAAGTCACAGATTGTATGCCTATTTGATGTTCAATACTAGTGTGTAATTGGTTTATATCCACGGTCACAGGAAAACAGTCATCAGGAATGGAAGCCATATTTCTAATGTGAGAGAGAACATCAGAAGTGTCTTTAATGAAAGATTTGACTTTAAAGAACAATAGGTTTAAAGTCCTTTCAAGAATGATGGCTAAAGGGGATAAGAATGCTCTAAGTTCAGCTTTCCCCGTCTCTGACCGGAAAGCTGACGACGTCACCATCTCACAATCGGCTTTCTCTAGCTCTGTCTGGAGCCTTTGTCATCTAGACCATTGCGCATGCGCACTGCTGTCTTCTGAGTTCTCCTCCTACACGCCAACCACATAAAAGGCGGATCATAGCCACAACATGCTGCCTTCACAGAGTGGTATCCACACACTTCCTCCTCATAGCGCAACTATGTCCGCAACATTTCATATCACATTAAGCTAATCTGTGGTCTTTTCATTTCCCCCACTTGATGTACCTCTATCTCTCCTCTGACAGTAAGAGTTTATTGTCTCCACTATTTTTTCCATAGGTTCCCCATAATTCTCATCCAAGGTAAACACACTATTTTGATATGTTACGTTTCCCCTAAACCATAGATAATTCATAACTCCCACACAGCTAGTAGTGTGCTTTATATTGTAAGGAAGTGCACCTTAATATAGAAGACCCCAAAGACCTTACCATTTGGACTCCATAAATTCAGGTGACGTTTTCCATTATTGTCATATTTATTTTATTAAACTTGTCAGCAGTTTTTTGGGTTCTAAATCCTGCCCACCACCTTTAACAAGAAGTAATTGTGGTTCCTGTAACCCATTTATATTCTCTGACGTCCCCCTGCATACCTCAGAAAATGAGTTTTATTTTTGTCCCATGCGGTATACTAATTTCACGGTTTCATCAGACAAGTGTCTCTAGATTGCGGTCAGTGCCTCCCCACTCCATGCAAACGCTGCCCCTCCTAATTGTGTGCAAGTGGATGATGTCGCTACAATTCATAAGTTTGCTAAGTCCTGGATGACCCCTTTAATAGCTGGATCTCCTACTAGTTTTTGATAGGTGCCAATGTGGCGCCCCTGCGACCAGGAGGCCACAGAGGGAACTGCAGCCAGGTAAGAAGGGAAGACAGTTTGCACCACAAACACCCTCACAGACATCCCACACACCACTAGAGGGCAGCACCCAACCCGGAGTCCGGGACTCTAGGTGGGCAAGGGGTGGTGGGTTTAGAGAACAGTGGGTGGGACAGCAAGCAGGTCAGGTGACAGATGGTAGAAATAGGGAAGGGGAGGAGGAAGGAGTCAGTAGGCCACAGTGAGCCGACCAGAAAAGAACACTAAAGACCAGCAGCAGGCGGAGAAGCTGAGAAGGAAACACACGTCTTGGAGGAGTGGGGTTGATAGAGTGCAGAATCCGAAGTGCCTGTGAAACCACGGAGAGAAAGCACGTCTATAACCAGCACCCCAGGAGTGTGAGGGAAGAAGCAGATCAGCAACTGACTATTGGAGGAGTAGCCTTCCACATTGAAACCTGAGTCACACGGGGCAGAAAGGAGCCTTATAGAGCCTTGCAAATAAAGGACTATTGGAGGTTAGGCTAGAAGCAGAGTGTCGGCCCTGAAGGGGACCAACGATTCACCCGGTTTCCCCAGATTCACCAACAGGGAGCTCTAACTCCAGCTTGGAGTTCCTACCCCAAAGGACAGGCAGCTAAGTGGCGACCACGAGGATCCACAGGGTCCAAGCTACCGCTAAACTGTCCGGAGACATACAGAGAAAGAGAGAGAGTAAAGCCTGGAAAGGACAGAGAAAGAGTGAGGGGTCACAGAGAGGAACAACCTGGCTGCAGGGAATAGAAAGGAACCCGGAGGGGAAAGTCTGAACCTGTGTAAGAACTGTAACTGAACTGTTGTACTGAAAGAACTGTAAAGTAAACATGGTGAACCCTGCTTCTGACTCCCTTGCATGATTATCCGCAGACAGAACTGTATAACAGCTTTACTCCCTTACCCGTGAATGATTCCTTCCAGCAGGACCGCAGAGGAATTCCGCCTGGAGAGCCACAGCCTGTCAGCTCTGGGCACTGAATGAAGGAAGGCTGCAGCAGCAGGAAAGTAAGTGAATTGCACTGTTAACAGTCCACAACCATATACTTCAACTATCACTGCCCCGGGGAAACTCAGCTCTACCCGCAGGGAGCTATTCCATCTACAGCTGCTTTAACATCATCCCCGGAGGTTCTGCAGCAGCGGTGGTCCCATTACTGACCACAATCCGTGGGTGGCATCACGACAAACATTAATCCCCAGTAAATATTCCACTTTTACTTTCCAGGGCCCGGGACACGGTCTGTACCGAGTACCCCGTCCCAGTGGGCTCAACACCTTCATCAACATATTGTAATGCAGAGTAGTGGTGGAATGACTGGGCTGCAATTCAGCAAGTGCAATATGCCAGTCACACTTTGCACTAGCCGTCACGCTACTGTGTACCCTTAAAGGCCGGGGGTACTCTTCTCCCAGCTCCTGGAAAGGGGGAACTGGCAGAGCCCTTCCCAGGTGGCAAGTAGTGCGATAGCTGATCACTGGGCACACAAGCAATAGCCAAATTTCTGAATCAAACACACCAGTAAATCAACAGAAACAGTGCAGACCAAAACAAAC
Organism: Allobates femoralis; assembly: GCA_033576535.1. Lineage (NCBI taxonomy): Eukaryota > Metazoa > Chordata > Amphibia > Anura > Aromobatidae > Allobates > Allobates femoralis. Next base: position 121,749,927 of record JARQOC010000005.1, read on the forward strand.
AAGGACAAGAGGGACAAGCCAAGACCAGAAGCCAGAGAAAAGAGTTCCCCGGAGAAGCACACCAAAAACTTACCTCTAACACCAAAACACAAGTGAAATAATCCGCACAACACAGAGGATATGGCGGGTTTAAATATGACTCTCAGTGGTCACCTGAAATCGCTTAGGCAATGCCCAATCTCCACCATCTGTCCAAAGATGCAAAGGAGGAGTGGAGGAGAGAGACACGGCGTCCTATATCCGCTGGCAACAGCTAACACCAGGGGAGGCATTACATTTCTGAATGGCTCTCACAAGGGGCAAATTTGGATGTTCGGCTGCTGATGTGACCCAAATACCCATCTATCCAACATCGGACTGATTTTCCATAAACATGTTCACCTGCACCACTCCAGCATTTTGGGTTTTATTTCACTGCTGGAGTGGTGTTTTTAGATCTCTGCCTACCCTTTTGCTAGTAATATACTCATCCTCCGGCATCTTTACCTTTTGTCAGTAACACTTTGGTCCCACAGCACCATCTTGTGACTGTAACTTCTGACTGGCTGAAAGTTACTTCACAAGCTCTCATTGCAAGTCAATGAGAGCCACAATGAGGCTCCCATAGAGATGTACTGAGTTGTTGTGACCTCCGACATGCTCCATGAAATACTGGAGCTGCCAGCAGGTCACAAATCCCCAGAGCCCAACCAAAGTGGAGAATGGAAACAATATGAAGATGCCAGAGGGAAAGTATAAGGCTGGAAACACACTATCCTACTTAAATACGAGTCTCTCGGATGAGACTCGGATCAGTGACCCTGAACGGACTCTCCCTCTCTGGACGGGAGTGTGATGCTGCACAAAAACACAAATAGCTGACATTCCCGTTCAGAGAGGGAGAGGCCGTTCAGAGTCACTGATCTGAGTCTCGTCCGAGAGACTCGCATGTAAGTAGGATAGTGTGTTTCCACCCTAAGACAGGTGGTAGGGGAGTTAGATTAGAAGCATCACTCCAGCGGTGAAATAGAAAAAAAGCTGAAGTTGTGCTTTAATGATATACAAATGAAGTATAGAAACACATTATTTCTGGATTTATTCAATATCGAGTATGACCTTCATGTCCACAAATCCCTGTACTTACACAAAATGTCTGCTATCAATGAGATTATCAGTGGTTGTCTGAACACGCATTGATGCTGATTGTGCTTGTGCTACAAATCGCCAAGATCCACTGCTGGCAGCTTGCGTTGCAATTGCTGACCAATAACACAGTGTATTGCTACGTTTTGTGAGGATCCGTTTTTGGCGCCAAACAGTAGAGAACAGATCCTCACAGAACGCAGCATTCTGTGTGTGAACACCGCAGTGCTTTTCTTCCTGCGCTTTATACTTACCTCGTCGCGCTCCCCCGGTGACCCCTGGTGGTGTCTTCTGAACCCAGCAGGGCTGCAATGAGCGCGGGCTCTAGGACCTGGAGGCACCATGAGACCAGGTGATGTACGGTCACATGGTGATGTCTCGGGTCCTCCAAAGGTCCTGTGCTGTATCAATAAGGAACGATCAACAGGGGAACGCAGAGACGTAAGAAAGGCTACGATCACACGCGGTGTAAGAGCCGCGTATTCCCACTTTTACATGGCGCTTTTGAGCGTGTGTAAAATCAGTGCAAAACAAAACTGGTTATGCCTTCCAGCAAAAGCCATCGCATTGCAGGAATGTGTAACGCCACTGCATTTCACTGCATTAACGCAAATGTGGCACCCCAAGGGTTAAAGTGCCACAGAAACATCAACACAGGTTTACTCCCCACACAACACTACACTCGAAAGTGGGAGGAGTTTAGGTGGCACCTGCACTAGTGGGAGGAGCTAAGTTGTTTACCACAGAGCAGGAGTGATAGTTCAGTTCAGAGGAGAGTTGGAGGTGAGTCTGGAGCAGGAGCAGAGCCAAGTAGAAGTGGAAGTCCTGAGAGGTCTGAGGAGAGGAGACAGAGGAACAGAGGAACATACCCGGGATAAAGAGTTACCCCAAAAACTTGACCCCGGGGAGGCGCTTAAGACGGATACCGGATCCGAGGCTGTGCCTGAGACAGACAGGACAGTAAACACCGGCATAGTGAAGGTCCACCATCTTCACCACACCATAGCAAAGCAACACGGAGGGGTCAGTGACACAGAGGACTCAAGTTGCCCAGCATATTGGTACCCGTGAGCAGAGACAGGGCCAGCAGCATAGCTACAAGCAGCAGGGCCACACACAGCGCTTAAGTAGGAAGCCAAGGACCCAGTCAGGGTGGGAGCAACCCGGTACAGACTCCGTGGACAATACTGTGTTATACCATCTGCAAGTAAAGACTTGGAAAACAACAGAAACCGTGAGTGTGTGTGATCCTTATACTGAAGCCCCACTTGCCCTCATATACTGCGATTACCTCTACTCTCATCATCTCTACTGCTACCCCTACTCTCCTGCAGCATCAATAACTATCCTCACAGACTAACTACTACTACCACTGCCCCGGGGAACCCAGTTCTACCCACTGGAACTATTCTATCCAAGCTGCTATCCCATCATCCCCGGAGGTTCTGCAGCAGCGGCGGCCCCATTACTGGCCGCATATAGTGGGTGGCGTCACGAGTGACAAATCCCCTGTAAATAACCCCCATTTTATTGTGCGGGCCCGGGACACGGTCCGGACCAGGACCGCCGTGACATCCCCCAGCAGTACCCCGGTCCGGCACCGAGTACCCTGTCCCAGTGGGCTCCACACAAGCGCTAAAAAGCTCTGCATAAATAAGAAATACGCTATGTGTGAACGCAGCCTCATGCTCCTGTTTCTCTCTGTTTCTACTGTCCGTTTTCCCTGTTTCTCCCATCAATTTCTCCTCGCTGTTTCCCTGTTTCTGACTCTCCTCAGCTTCTCCTCTCTATTCCTCTCCTCTGTTTCTCCTGACTCTCCTCAGCTTCTCCTCTCTATTCCTCTGCTCTGTTTCTCCTCTCTATTCCTCTCCTCTGTTTCTCCTCTCCTCTGTTTCTCCTCTCTATTCCTCTCCTCTGTTTCTCCTCTCTATTCTTCTCCTCTGTTTCTCCTCTCTATTCCTCTCCTCTGTTTCTCCTCTCCATTCCTCTCCTGTTTCTCCTCTCTATTCCTCTCCTCTGTTTCTCCTCTCTATTCCTCTCCTCTGTTTCTCCTCTCTATTCCTCTCCTGTTTCTCCTCTCTATTCCTCTCCTCTGTTTCTCCTCTCTATTCCTCTCCTCTGTTTCTCCTCTCCTCTGTTTCTCCTCTCTATTCCTCTCCTCTGTTTCTCCTCTCTATTCCTCTCCTCTGTTTCTCCTCTCTATTCCTCTCCTCTGTTTCTCCTCTCTATTCCTCTCCTGTTTCTCCTCTCTATTCCTCTCCTCTGTTTCTCCTGACTCTCCTCTGTTTCTCCTCTTTATTCCTCTCCTGTTTCTCCTCTCTATTCCTCTCCTCTGTTTCTCCTCTCTATTCCTCTCCTGTTTCTCCTCTCTATTCCTCTCCTCTGTTTCTCCTCTCCTCTGTTTCTCCTCTCTATTCCTCTCCTGTTTCTCCTCTCTATTCCTCTCCTCTGTTTCTCCTCTCTATTCCTCTCCTCTGTTTCTCCTCTCTATTCCTCTCCTCTGTTTCTCCTCTCTATTCCTCTCCTCTGTTTCTCCTCTCTTATTCCTCTCCTCTGTTTCTCCTCTCTATTCCTCTCCTGTTTCTCCTCTCTATTCCTCTCCTGTTTCTCCTCTCTATTCCTCTCCTCTGTTTCTCTTCTCTATTCCTCTCCTCTGTTTCTCCTCTCCTCTGTATTCCTCTCTATTCCTCTCCTCTCTATTCCTCTCCTGTTTCTCCTCTGTATTCCTCTCCTCTGTTTCTCCTCTCTTTCCTCTCCTCCTGTTTCTCCTCTCTATTCCTCTCTGTTTCTCCTCTCTATTCCTCTGCTCTGTTTCTCCTCTCTATTCCTCTCCTTATTCTCTCTCCTATTCCTCTCTGTTTCTCCTCTCTATTCCTCCTTCCTCTCTATTCCTCTCCTCTGTTTTCCTCTATTCCTCTCCTGTTTTCCTCCTCTCTGTTTCCTCTCCTTCTGTTTCTCCTCTCTATTCCTTCCTGTTTCTCCTCTCTATTCCTCTCCCTGTTTCTCCTCTCTATTCCTCTCCTCTGTTTCTCCTCTCTTATTCCTCTCTCTGTTTCTCCTCTCTATTCCTCTCCTGTTTTCCTCTCTATTCCTCTCCTTTTTCCCTCCTATTCCTCTCCTGTTTCTCCTCTCTATTCCTCTCCTCTGTTTCTCCTCACTATTCCTCTCCTCTGTTTCTCCTCTCTATTCCTCTCCTCTGTTTCTCCTCCTATTCCTCTCCTGTTTCTCCTCCTATTCCTCTCCTCTGTTTCTCCTCTCTATTCCTCTCCTCTGTTTCTCCTCTCTATTCCTCTCCTCTGTTTCTCCTCACTATTCCTCTCCTCTGTTTCTCCTCCTATTCCTCTCCTCTGTTTCTCCTCTCTATTCCTCTCCTCTGTTTCTCTCCTCTATTCCTCTCCTCTGTTCTTCCTCTCTATTCCTCTCTCTGTTTCTCCTCTCTATTCCTCCTTGTTTCTCCTCCTATTCCTCTCCTTTTCTCCTCTCTATTCCTCTCCTTGTTTCTCCTCACTTTCCTCTCCTCTGTTTCTCCTCTCTATTTCCTCTCCTCTGTTTCTCCTCCTCTATTCCTCTCCTCTGTTTCTCCTCTCTATTCCTCTCCTCTGTTTCTCCTCTCTATTCCTCTCCTTGTTTCTCCTCTCTATTCCTCTCTCTGTTCTCTCTCCTCTCTATTCCTCTCCTTGTTTCTCCTCCTATTCCTTCCTGTTTTCTCCTCTCTATTCCTCTCCTCTGTTTCTCCTCTCTATTCCTCTCCTCTTTTCTCTCTCTCTCTCCTATTCCTCTCCTATGTTTCTCCTCATCCTCATTTCTCCTCCTAGTTCCTCTCCTCTCTTTCCTCTCCTCTGTTTTCTCCTCTCATCCTCTCCTCTGTTTCTCTCTATTCCTCTCCTCTTTTCTCCTCTCTATTCCTCTCCTCTGTTTCTCCTCTATTCCTCTCCTGTTTCTCCTCTCTATTCTCTCCTCTGTTTCTCCTCCTATTCCTCTCCTCTGTTTCTCCTTCTTTCTCCCTGTTTTCCTCTATTCCTCTCCTTGTTTCTCCTCTCTATTCCTTCCTATGTTTCTCCTCCTATTCCTCTCTGTTTCTCCTCTCTATTCCTCTCTCTTGTTTCTCCTCTCTATTCCTCTCCTCTGTTTCTCCTCTCTATTCTCTCCTCTGTTTTCCTCTCTATTCCTCTCCTGTTTCTCCTCTCTATTCCTCTCCTCTGTTTCTCCTCTATTCCTCTCCTCTGTTTCTCCTCACTATTCCTCTCCTGTTTCTCCTCTCTATTCCTCCTCTCCTCTCTATTCCTCTCTGTTCTCCCTCTCTATTCTCTCTCTGTTTCTCCTCTCTATTCCTCTCTCTGTTTCCTCCTTCTTTCCTCTCCTGTTTTCTCTCTATTCTCTCCTATGTTCTCCTCTGTTCTCCTCTTATCTCCTTCCTCCTCTGTTTTCCTCTCTATTCCTTCCTCTGTTTCTCCTCTCTATTCCTCTCCTGTTTTCCTCTCTTCTCTCCTCTGTTTCTCCTCACTATTCCTCTCCTGTTTCTCCTCCTATTCCTCTCCTCTGTTTCTCTCCTTTCCTCCTGTTCCCTCTTCTCCTCTGTTTCTCCTCCTATTCCTCTTCCTGTTTCTCCTACTATCCTCCTTGTTTCTCCTCTCTTCTCTCTCTGTTTTCCTCTTTCCTCTGTTTCTCTCTCTATTCCTCTCCTTGTTCTCTATATTCTTCTGTTCTCTCCTCCTCTGTTCTCTCTCCTCTCGTTTCTCTCTCTAATTTCGTCTCTCACTATTCTCTCTTGTTTCTCTCCTATTCTTCTCTCTTTCTCCTCTCTTTCTTCTCTGTTTCCTCTCTATCCTCATCCTATGTTTCTCTCACTTCCTTCCTGTTTCTCCTCTCTATTCCTCTCCTCTGTTTCTCCTCTCTATTCCTCTCTCTGTCTTCTTCTCACTATTCCTCCCTCGTTTCTCCTCTCTATTCCTCTCCTTGTCTCCTCATCTCTCTTGTTTCTCCTCCTATCCTCTGCCTCTATTTCCTAGTTTCTCTCACTATTCCTCTCTTGTTTCTATCTATTCCTCTCCTCTGTTTCTCCTATCTCTCCTCTGTTTTCCTCCATTCCTCTCTTTCTCTATATTCCTTCCTGTTTCTCCTCTCTATTCCTCTCTTGTTTCTCCTCATTCCTCTCTGTTTCTCATTCTTCTTCTCTTCTATTTCCTTGTTTCCTCTCCTCTGTTTCTTCTTCCTCTCTATTCCTATTCCTCGTTTCTCCTCTCTATTCCTCCTCTGTTTCCTCTCTCGTTTTCTCCTTCTCTCTATTCCTATCCTCTGTTTCTCCTCTCTATTCCCTCCTCTGTTTCTCCTTCCTCTGTTTCTCCTCTCCTCCTCTCTCTATTCCTTTCCTCCGTTTCTCCTCTCTATTCCTTCTCTGTTTCTCTCTCTGTTTCCTCTCCTCCCTCTCTATTCCTTCCTCTGTTTCTCCTCTTTCTCCTCTGTTCTCCTGATTGTTCTCCTCTCTATTCCTCTCTGTTTTCCTCTCTATTTCTCTCCTCTGTTTCTCTCTCTATCCTCTCCTTCCTCCTTGTTTCTCCTTCCTCCTCTCTCTATTCCTATTCCTCCGTTTCTCTATCTCCTTGTTTCTCTCCTATTCCTCTCCTGTTTCTCTCTCTATTCTCTCCTCTGTTTCTCCTCTCTATCTTCTCGTTTCTCCTCTATTCCTCTCTGTTTTCTCCTATTCTCTTGTTTTCCTCTCTATTCCTCTCCTCTGTTTTCCTCTCCTCTCTCTTATTCCATCCTCGTTTCCTCTCTATTCCTCTCCTGCCTCTTATTCTCTCGCTCTCTATTCCTCTCTGTTCTTCTATTCTCTCTGTTTCTCACCTCTCCTGTTTTCCTCTTTTTCTCTGTTTCTCCTCTTCCTCTGTTTTCTCACTCTGATTTCCGGTTTGCACCTGAATCCCTCACTCCATCCCTTACTCATCCTCTTGTCACGTGTCCTACTTCAGAGGCCACGCCCCCTTTCCCTCCCTTTTCGGACTTCGCTGGATTGAGGAAGCGACCGTGTCTGGGATAGGGAAGTGGACGCCTCTTCTGCGCCTGCGCTGTGCGGTTCCTGTATATGTGACATTACATAGAGTTTCCCTGCGCCCCGTGCTGTGTCCTCTCTGCGCTGCCCGGTGAGTCTGGCTCTCTGTACATTACTATGCAGGGCAGCTACAGTGTATGTACTATGTGCTGTCTGCCACTGGATGATGAAGTGCTAGATGCATGTGCACTTATCCTACATGTCTGTGTGCACTGATCACACACACACTGCTCATCCTACATGTCTGTGTGCACTGATCACTGCTCATCCTACATGTCTGTGTGCACTGATCACACTGCTCATCCTACATATCTGTGTGCACTGATCACACACACTGCTCATCCTACATGTCTGTGTGCACTGATCACTGCTCATCCTACATGTCTGTGTGCACTGATCACACTGCTCATCCTACATGTCTGTGTGCACTGATCACTGCTCATCCTACATGTCTGTGTGCACTGATCACTGCTCATCCTACATGTCTGTCACTGATCCTGCTCATCCTACTCTGATGCACTGACACATGCTCATCCTACATGTCTGTGTGCACTGATCCACACTGCTCATCCTACATGTCTGTGTGCACTGATCACACTGCTCATCCTACATGTCTGTGTTGCACTGATCACACTGCTCATCCTACATGTCTGTGTTCACTGATACACACTGCTCATCCTACATGTCTGTGTTGCACTGATACACATGCTCATCCTACATGTCTGTGTGCACTGATCACACACTGCTCATCCTACATGTCTGTGTGCACTGATCACACACTGCTCATCCTACATGTCTGTGTGCACTGATCACTGCACACATGTCTGTGCACATCACTCTCATCTGTCTGTGTGCACTGATCACTGCTCATCCTACATGTCTGTGTGCACTGATACACTGCTCATCCTACATGTCTGTGTGCACTGATCACACTGCTCATCCTACATGTCTGTGTGCACTGATCACATGCTCATCCTACAGTCTGTGTGCACTGATACCTGTCATCCTACATGTCTGTGTGCACTGATCACACTGCTCATCCTACATGTCTGTGTGCACTGATCACACTGCTCATCCTACATGTCTGTGTGTGCACTGATCACACACTGCTCATCCCTACATGTCTTGTGTGCACTGATCCACTCACTGCTCATCCTACATGTCTGTGTGCACTGATCACTGCTCATCCTACATGTCTGTGTGCTGCACTGTTCCTACATGTTCACACACACTGCTCATCCTACATATCTGTGTGCCACTGATCACACACTGCTCATCCTACATGTCTGTGTGCACTGATCACTGCTCATCCTACATGTCTGTGTGCACTGATCACACACTGCTCATCCTACATGTCTGTGTGCATGACACTGATCCAATCTTCACTGATCAATGCTCATCACATATCTGTGTGCACTGATCACACACTGCTCATCCTACATATCTGTGTGCACTGATCACACAATGCTCATCCTACATGTCTGTGTGCACACTGATCACACTACAATGCTCATCCTACATGTCTGTGTGCTTGACTGTCACATCACATGCTCATCCTACATGTCTGTGTGCACTGATCACTGCTCATCCTACATGTCTGTGTGCACTGATCACACACTGCTCATCCTACATATCTGTGTGCACTGATCATGCTACAATGTCTTTCCTACATGTTCTAGTCTGTGTGCACTGATCACTGCTCATCCTACATGTCTGTGTGCATGTTCACACTGCATCTCATCTTCACACTGCTCATCCTACATGTCTGTGTGCACTGTCATCACTGCTCATCCTACATGTCTGTGTGCACTGATCACACACCTGCTCATCTTCACTACATGTCTGTGGTGCACTGATCACATGATTCACCTTGCATGATCACCTCATCCTACATTCTTGTGCATGATCACTGCTATCCTACATCTGTGTGCACTGCACTGCTCATCCTACATATCTGTGCTTGCACTGTATCACATATCTGGTCTACATCATCCTACATGTCTGTGTGCACTGATCACTGCTCATCCTACATGTCTGTGTGCACTGATCACACCACTTATCCTTACATATCTGTGTGCACTGATCCACATCTGCATCATCATCTACATGTCTGTGTTCACTGATCACCCACACATGCTCACTATCCTACATGTCTGTGTGCACTGATCACTGCTCATCCTACATGTCTGTGTGCACTGATCACTGCTCATCCTACATTCTGTGTGCACTGATCACTGCCTCATCCTACATGTCTGTGTGCACTGATCCACTGCTCATCCTACATGTCTGTGTGCACTGATCACACTGCTCATCCTACATGTCTGTGTTCACTGATCACACACTGCTCATCCTACATATCTGTGTGCACTGATCACTGCTCATCCTACATGTCTGTGTGCACTGATCACTGCTCATCCTACATATCTGTGTGCACTGATCACACTGCTCATCCTACATGTCTGTGCTTCACTGATACACACCATGCTCATCCTACATATCTGTGTGCACTGATCCACTGCTCATCCTACATGTCTGTGTGCACTGATCAACTGCTCATCCTACATATCTGTGTGCACTGATCACACTGCTCATCCTACATGTCTGTGTGCACTGATCACTGCTCATCCTACATGTCTGTGTGCACTGATCACTGCTCATCCTACATGTCTGTGTGCACTGATTACTGCTGATCCTACATGTCTGTGTGCACTGATCACACACCACTTATCCTACATGTCTGTGTGCACTGATCACTGCTCATCCTAATGTCTGTGTGCACTGATCACACACTGCTCTATCCTACATATCTGTGTGCACTGATCACACACTGCTCATCCTACATATCTGTGTGCACTGATCACACCGTCATCCTACATGTCTGTGTTCACTGATCACACACTGCTCATCCTACATGTCTGTGTTCACTGATCACACTGCTCATCCTACATGTCTGTGTGCACTGATCACACTGCTCATCCTACATGTCTGTGTTCACTGATCACACTGCTCATCCTACATGTCTGTGTTCACTGATCACACTGCTCATCCTACATGTCTGTGTTCACTGATCACACTGCTCATCCTACATGTCTGTGTGCACTGATCACACCACTTATCCTAAATATCTGTGTGCACTGATCACACTGCTCATCCTACATGTCTGTGTGCACTGCTCATCCCACATGTCTGTGTGCACTGCTCATCCTACATGTCTGTGTGCACTGATCACACACTGCTCATCCTACATGTCTGTGTGCACTGAGCACACACTGCTCATCCTACATGTCTGTGTTCACTGATCACACTGCTCATCCCACATGTCTGTGTGCACTGCTCATCCCACATGTCTGTGTGCACTGATCACACTGCTCATCCTTCATGTCTATGTGCACTGATCACTGCTCCTAATACATGTCAATGTTTGCCACAGTTAAAAGGTTATCGTCCTTGGGAAATCATTATGGGGTTGTATCTGTGGTTCTCCCTGGCGTCACTTGCTATCTTACCTTTAGTCTCATGAACTGGGTGCTGCTTGTGAAATGGAGATCACAATGTGACATCACATTTAATGACTGTTAGTGCGGTTATGTTACAATCTACCATACAATTATAAAATACACTTCTGGAACTTTGGTGACAGATCAGATTATTTTATTAGGTTATGTAAGTGATGTGTTTACCAAAATGATTTATGAAATTATTCAGTTTAAAGTGATATATATATATATGTATGTACATATATACACTACCGTTCAAAAGTTTGGGGTCATTTAGAAATTTCCTTATTTTTGAAAGAAAAGCATATTTTTTCAATTATGCTAACATTAAATGAATCAAAAATACAATCTATACATTGTTAATGTGGTAAATGACTATTCTAGTTGCAAACGTCTGGTTTTGTTTTTAATGCAATATCTACAGTACATAAGTGTATAGAGGCCCATTTCCAACAACCACCACTCCTGTGTTTTAATGGTACCTTCTGTTTGCTAACTGTGTAAAAAGGCTAATGGATGTATAGAAAACCCTTGCACATGTATGTTAGCACAGCTGAAAACGGTTTGGCTGATTAGAGAAGCTATAAAATTGACCTTCCTTTGAGCTAGTTGAGAATCTGGAGCATTACATTTGTTTGTTCTATGCAACCCTCAAAATGGCCAGAAAAAGAGAACTTTCATGTGAAACTCGACAGTCTATTCTTGTTCTTAGAAATGAAGGCTATTCCGCAAGTAATTGCCAAGAAACTGAAGATTTTTTACAATGGTGTGTCCTACTCCCTTCAGAGGAGAACACAAACTGGTTCTAACCAGAGGAGAAAGAGAAGTGGGAGGCCCCGCTGCATAACTGAGCAACAAGACAAGTACAAAAACTACTAGAAAAAAAGCAGCATCAGGAAAACTCACCATCCATGCCAAAGACAGAAAACCAAAAGCACTTACAGGACGCAGTCAGAGCCCAATTGTGGAGCAAGCCCAGCTGCTGGCTGATGAGTCGCCTCTACCAGCAAAATGTGGGAGGCGACCTGCCATGCATACACTAGGCCTGCATAGAGCACCATTCACACTGATACATATGATGCAGAGTGTCTGAAAGCTACCCAACCGCTCCGCTGCCTGAGCATTGGGCCGCACAGTACGATGCTTCTGCACCACTGGATGAACGGCGCCCCTATGGGCCCACCTGCGCCCTGGATGGATAAAAAAGTGCAAAAGTTTTTTATATGATAAATAAAAAACCTTTATAGATGGGATTTTGGTTCATGTGTTGGCCCAAGACATTTAAGCTGATGACCCACGATCAAGGGATCCCATGCTCACCAGTCCTAACTCTTACAGGACGCAGTCAGAGCCCAATTGTGGAGCAAGCCCAGCTGCTGGCTGATGAGTCGCCTCTACCAGCAAAATGTGGGAGGCGACCTGCCATGCATACACTAGGCCTGCATAGAGCACCATTCACACTGACAAGACAAGTACATTAGAGTCTCTAGTTTGAGAAATCAACACCTCACAGCTCCTCATCTGGCAGCTTCATTAAATAGTACTTGACAAAGGTCTGCAATGTTGTAATTGCTGTAAAGGGAGAATTCTTTGACAAAAGCAAAGTTTGAAGGACAAAATTACTATTTTCTGGTCATCATAATGGGAGACCCAGACAATGGGGTTTAGGGCACTGCCCTCCGGAGGTCACACTAGGTACTACAAGTTTGTAGACACCGCCTCCTCCGCTTATAAACCCCTACCGCAGGGAACATCCTCAGTTTTAAACTTAGTGTGCTCGGAGGATCACGCTTTGCTTGCACTTCACTGCATTCTCACAGCTTACGTGATGGCGTCTGAAGACAAGGTAAAAAGGTTCCAGTCGGGACCTGCGACAGCCTCCCCGCTCACCCTTGTGGAACACGCTGGTGGAGGTACCGGAGGGCCTAGAGCCTGGACACTTTGTGTTCTCCCGGTACGCTGTTGCGCTCCTTTCCATCCCTCTCTGGGGGGCTCTGGAGAGTGGGAGATGGGAGCCTTGCACAGCTCCGCTCCGTCCGAGGCCTCCCTAAATGGTGCTTACAGACCGGACTGGAGCCAGCCCAGTCCGAGGCCTCCCTAAATGGTGCTTACACTCCGGACTGGTGCTGCACCCCCGTCCGAGGCCTCCCTAAATGGTGCTTACAGACCGGACCGGCACTGAGGCACTCTGTGTCTCCTGTGTGCCTGGGGGTAGTGTCTGTCACTTTATGTGGCCTGACACTCAGACCGCGCGTTACCCTCGGGTCCGCGGTTCTGCGGGTGTACCCTGTGCTGGGGTCACCCTGGCTGACCGCCCTGTGTGTCACAGGGGCTGAGGCCGTGGGCTGCAAATGTCTGTTTGTACATGCAGCCTGTGTATAACTTATTACACTTTTTCCCGCGCTGCGGGCTCCGGCTCCCTCATGCTGAGGCTGCTTGGAGGATGGGAAGCAGCCCGTGCGGTGACGTCATCGATGGGCGTGTGTGTGTGTTTCCCGCGTGTCTTCGGCGCCGCCCACAGTTTCACTGTCGGCGGCCATCTTTACCCTCACTTCCCGGTTGGGATTTGTATGCAGCGTGCGCCTGCACTCCAAGAGGGGAGACCGGAAACAGTCGCGGAGGTCACACACACACACCGCTTCCTCATACCGCTTTACTGCGGTCGGTAAGCCACCGGGACTCCCGGTTTTGTTGTCTGCATTTTGGCTTATCTTCCCCTACTGTGGCGATGTCCTCAGCCGGGAAGCGTGCTGCTAGGGCGGCAGAGACCACCATTACCTGTGCTACATGCAATGGAACACTGGTGGAGGGGTCCTGCAATAACTGCGGACGCCCAGAGGCCCGGGCTGGCACTGTTGAGTCAGCAGCTCCGGTGCTATACCCTGAGGTTCAGGTGATCTCAGGGCCATGGGAGACTCAGAATAAGATCAATGAAAATCTGTTGTCTCAGCTGTCCTCCATGTCGCAATCCCTGGAGGCACTTAATAGGAGGCTGGATAGCCCAGCTACTCCGTCCAGTTACCCCCGGGTGTCTCCCTCTTCTGCTGTGAGACCCCTTAAGCGGGCTCGTCGTGAGGAGTCACCCGAGCTCCAGGCTCTCTCTGAGGAGGAGCGTTCCTCTGTTGGTGAGGACGATGATGGGGGTTCAAATTTCGGGTCTGTGTCTGTATCTGAACCACCAGACGGGGTGGAGGATCTGGTGTCCTCTATCAACGAGACTTTACGTCTCGTGACACCCCCTGAGGAGGTGACGGTGCACCCGAAGGAGGTCTATCAATGGCTGCGGCCTGAGGCTAGACCAAGTGGCTCCTTCATGGACCACACTAATTTTGGAAGGGTGGTTAGAGCTCCCAGGTTACATCCTGGGCGGCGTTATGTCCGTAAAACCAAGGACAATCGCTTCCCCTTCTCCCAGGAGGTGCTTCAGGAGTGGTCGCAGTCCCCGAAGGTGGACGCTTCCATGACCAGGATTGCTGCACGCTCCCTTTTCTCTGCCTCTGATAGCTCCTCACTGAAGGATGCGACGGATAGACAGGTCGAGCAGCTCGCCAAGTCTTCCTATGAGGCTGTGGGGTCTTCATTTGCCCCTAATTTTGCCACGGTCTGGACCTTACAAGCGATTACTACCTGCTTGGATGGTATCTCTGACATGGCAAGATCCAGTCCAGAGGTCCTAGCACTTACCGAAAGGGCAAGGGCCTATGCGGACTACGCCAGGACGGCGACTCTGGAAACTGCCACTCGCTCAGCCGTGGCTTCGGCCAATGCTATAGCGATCCGCAGGTTGTTGTGGCTGCGTCTTTGGGACTCAGATGCCACATCCAAGAAGATTTTGCAGAATCTTCCGTTTGCTGGTGACAGGCTTTTTGGCACCGAACTGGACAAGCTGATTAAGGATTCTGCTGAGTCTAAGATACCGCAGAATAAGCCTAAGCCACGGTATACCGTTAAAAGGAACCCAAAACAGTGGTCCTTTCGTTCCAGCTCGCATTCATCAGCACCGTCCGCTCGCACGGACCGAGGGGGAAAGCCCGCTTCCCAGTGGCGCTCTAAGAGTCGTCCAAAGAAGCCGGCGGGGGCGGCAGCTGCCACCCCCAAACCCGCCTCTACATGACTCGCTCTCTCATCCTGCCTCCCCACAGGTGGGGGGCCGCTTGTCTCGCTTTCAGGACAAGTGGCTGCTTCACGTTCAAGATCAGTGGGTTCGAGACGTGATCTCGCGAGGGTACAGGATAGAGCTGACGTCAAAACCGATATCCCGATTCCATCGGTCGGTCCCGTCACCAGAAAAAGCTCAGGCTTTTTACCAGGTGTTGGAGGGTCTCCGCAGAGACGGAGTGGTGGTCCCGGTGCCTTCCGGAGAGAGGTTCAGGGGTTTTTACTCCAACCTCTTTATCGTCCCAAAGAGGGACGGATCCTTCCGCCCAGTACTGGACCTGAAGTTGTTCAACCGTCACGTGTTGGTTCGGAAGTTCCGTATGGAATCACTGCGCTCCGTGATCGCAGCTGTGTCACAGGGAGACTTCCTAGCGTCCATACATATCAGAGATGCTTACCTTCACGTGCCCATTGCACCGGCTCATCAGCGCTGGTTGAGATTCGCAGTGGGGGAAGAACACTTCCAATTTGTGGCGCTGCCGTTCGGGTTGGCCTCGGCACCGCGGGTGTTCACAAAAGTGATGGCCTCCATGATGGCTCTCCTGCACATGCAGGGACATGCCGTCATTCCCTATTTAGACGACCTGCTGGTCAGGGCGCCATCAGAACACCTCTGTCAAGAGAGCCTGGATGTGACCATGCGGTCTCTGGAACAGTTCGGTTGGCTCCTCAATATTCAGAAGTCAACGCTAGTTCCGACCCAGTCTTTGACATATCTGGGCATGGACTTCAACACAGCCTCAGCCCTGGTGTCTCTGCCACGAGTCAAACAGATGGCGATCCAATCAGGAGTACAAGCAGTCCTCCTGTCACCACACTCATCCCTACGGGTATTGATGAGACTGGTGGGACGCATGGTAGCGGCGATAGAGGCGGTGCCGTTCGCACAGTTTCGCCTCCGTCCTCTCCAGCTGGAGATTCTTCGCAGATGGGACAAGAGGACGATCTCGCTGAATCGGCTGGTGACACTGTCACAACCGACCAGGGACTCCCTACAGTGGTGGCTCCAGCCACTTCACCTGTCACGAGGCCGGTCCTTCCTAAAACCGTCATGGTTAGTGGTGACCACAGACGCCAGTCTGAAGGGCTGGGGTGCGGTGTTCTTGCACCACAGGGCTCAAGGCCTCTGGACTCAGTCGGAGTCGGCATTGCAGATCAACGTGCTGGAGATCAAGGCGGTCTATCTGGCGCTCCTGGCGTTTCAGAAATTCCTGTCAGGACACCCCATTCGGGTGCAGTCCGACAATGCGACGGCCGTCGCCTACATAAATCATCAGGGAGGGACCAGAAGTGCTCAGGCCCTCGCCGAAGTCCACCGCATTCTAGCCTGGGTGGAGGAAAACGGCTGCCTGATCTCCGCAGTTCACATCCCAGGGGTCGAGAACTGGGAGGCCGACTACCTGAGCCGACAGGGCATGGACGCCGGAGAGTGGTCTCTACATCCAGACGTCTTCCAGGACATCTGCGGCAGATGGGGCACTCCGGACGTGGATCTGATGGCCTCACGGCTGAATCATCAGGTGCCCCAATACATGGCAAGATCGTGGGATCCTCAGTCTCTGGGGGCGGATGCCCTGATCCTGAGTTGGTCCAGCTTCCAGCTGCCATATGTGTTCCCGCCTCTGGCTCTGATTCCCAGGGTCCTGTGGAAAATCAGGATGGAATGCAGAGTAGCCATTCTAGTGGCTCCAGATTGGCCCAGGAGGTCCTGGTACCCGGACCTGTGGCAACTGTCAGGCGGACACCGGTGGGCTCTTCCAGAACGCGCAGATCTACTCGCGCAAGGCCCATTCTTCCACCTCAATTCCAGGGCCCTCAGATTGACTGCATGGCTCTTGAGGCCTGGCTGCTGACATCCAGAGGATTCTCTCCTACAGTGGTTGCCACTATGAATAGGGCTAGGAAACCTGTCTCCAGGAAGATATACCACAGAACGTGGAAAATCTTTTTCTCCTGGTGTGCCTCTGGTGGACGCTCACCGTGGCCATTGTCCATCCCGACATTGTTGGCTTTCCTACAGTCGGGGTTGGAGTTGGGATTATCCCTTGGCTCTCTGAAAGGTCAAGTATCAGCACTTTCAGTGCTGTTTGACAGGCGCTTGGCGCTCCTCCCGAAGGTCCGCCAATTTCTGCAGGGGGTATCTCGGGTGGTTCCGCCTTACAGGCGACCTCTGGACCCTTGGGACCTCAACATGGTCCTGGCGGCTCTGCAGAAACCGCCGTTTGAGCCACTGAGAGACATCTCTCTCTCTCGTCTGTCCCAGAAAGTGGTCTTTCTGGTGGCAATTACGTCCCTGAGAAGGGTCTCAGAATTGGCTGCACTTTCGTGCAAGTCACCCTTTCTGGTGGTTCACCAAGACAAGGTGGTGTTGCGCCCACGGCCAGAATTCTTGCCGAAAGTGGTTTCAACGTTTCACCTAAACCAGGAGATTGTTCTCCCATCATTTTGCCCCGCTCCCGTTCATCAGGTTGAGCGCGACCTCCATACTCTGGATCTCGTGAGGGCTGTACGCATTTATGTGTCCAGGACCGCCTCCTTTAGGAGTTCGGATTCCTTATTTGTCCTCACGATGGGTCGCTGTAAGGGGTCCGCGGCTTCGAAGTCGACCTTGGCCAGATGGATCAAGGCTCCCATTCAGGAGGCTTGCCTCTCCCGGTGGGTTTGAAGGCACACTCTACTAGAGCTGTAGGTGCCTCCTGGGCCTTGCGACATAGAGCGTCTGCTCTACAGGTGTGTCAGGCGGCCACTTGGTCCAGCCTGCACACTTTCTCTAAGCACTATATGGTGCATGCCCATGCCTCTGCGGATGCGAGTTTGGGCAGGCGGGTTCTCCAGGCGGCGGTTGCCCACCTTTAAAGGGAACCATGTGTTTTCCGTCTTGTTGAGGAACTCTTCCCGCCCTGGGGTATTGCTTTAGGACATCCCCATTGTCTGGGTCTCCCATTATGATGACCAGAAAAAAGAGAATTTTGTTTACGTACCATAAATTCTTTTTTCTTTAATCATCAATGGGAGACCCAGCACCCACCCAGTTGTTCCTTTGCATGTTTTGCATTTGCTCTGTTCTCTGTTGAGACAGTGTTTGCCGGGTTGTTGAACCGTTTTGTGTACGGCATTCTTCCCGATGTTTCGGGTGTGGTTTATTTCCTCCTCGCAGCTTGTAGACCAAACTGAGGATGTTCCCTGCGGTAGGGGTTTATAAGCGGAGGAGGCGGTGTCTACAAACTTGTAGTACCTAGTGTGACCTCCGGAGGGCAGTGCCCTAAACCCCATTGTCTGGGTCTCCCATTGATGATTAAAGAAAAAAGAATTTACGGTACGTAAACAAAATTCTCTTTTTCAAATAAAAATCAATGTCTTGACTATATTTTCTATTCATTTTGCAACTCATTTGATAAATAAAAGTATGAGTTTTCATGGAAAACACAAAATTGTCTGGGTGATCCCAAACTTTTGAACGGTAGTGCAGTGTGTGTATGTGTGTGTGTGCATATATAAAATATATATATAACCACTTATATATAGCAAGTCTCATACCAGTTCTGTATATATATATAAAACCTATTGGACTGCAAATGGCCCATATACTGTTCACACCTCTCCTGTCTGTTTCCTTCCCTGGTACATCCCCTATTTACATGGGGCGACGTGCTACCAATATCGGTGCAATTATCTACCAATATAAACACGCTGGTAATCACCGGAGAACCAAAATGCTTGTTCAACAGGTGATGGGTTGACTTAATGGTGACAGCACCATTAGCCGGAGCCTCCATGTACATGTTATGGCTTTTGACTGAAAGGCAGTCAATTTAGCCGTCTCACATACACGGGAGCCCTTGCTTTGCTAAGCTACCTGTGCGCTCTTTGAAGGACCCATTGCCAGACATGTCTACTGGCAGTTAATCTCCGGAAGAACAAGGTAATCATCAGTCCAAAGTCGGACAAAGACAATCAGTATCGTGCCCCACAATCAGTGAGCTGGCACCAACAGTCTGTCGATATTGGCAAGGGCATCCGACCCCAGTCTGTGTATTGGAGGCTTAAATGGCAGTCTACCCATGGTTTACATAGCAGACTGAGCAGGTACATTACCTGCCTTCCCAAATTAACATTGTGATCATGTGAGAATTGTTATTTTTAAAGGCCGATGGCAACAAGAAGATGCCATATTCCCTGGTTGCTGCTTATCATTCTTGCACAGCTTTGGGGGGGGGGGGACGACAGTTTTGCTATTTCAACAGATGGCTCCTGTATAGTTAGCTGTATGTTTTTCCTAGCTCTTTATTGACTTTTAATATTTGAGGTCCATATATTTATAGGGCCATCCAAATCTACGGGCTATTGTGTGATAGGATCATTCTGTCATTTTGTGTCTGTGTTTTTTTACCTAGTAGAAACTATTGGGGATACCATACTCGAGAATGCCAGGAATTGTTCATGGGCCCAGGCAGGTTCTTGTTAGCGACATCCAGCATGACCACACTGTATTTATATGGCTGCTCCGTGAAGCTGTGTGAATACTATATCCTGTCTGCATTTCAACACTATAGTACGGTACATTTTCCTTAGCATCTGTTACTTGCAGGATGAAGAAAATTGTTGCCCAATAAAGACAGATTGCTGCTTTTCATATTGCATCATCTGCAGCAAGGAATGTGGAGGAACTTTGCTATTTACTTGTGTCTACAGATATCAGTGACCAGCAGCAGCCAGGCCCCACAGATAAGATGAACAGTCACCCCCTCTAGCCAGCGGGATTAACATGAAGGGACAGGGAACAAAGGTTTTGTCCAGTACTTGATGACGATCTATTCTAAAGGCCCCAATGACAGTCATTTGGCTGACCATTGTGTCTCCCGACTCCCCCATACATAGCTATAACTATGTGCTCCTGCGTTCTCCAAGGAAAGCCTCCAAGGAAAGCCAGTCTGATTCTTCTTTTCTTAAAGGCCCTTTTTCACGCTGAGACTTTTCAGCGATCCGACCTGGCCGGGATCGTTTGAAAGTATATGCAGTCGCTGGAGAGCTGTCAAACAGGCAGACTCACCAGCGACCAGTCAGCAGCGACATTGCTGGTAACCAGCGGGAGGACGCTGGTAACCAGGGTAAACACTGGGTAACGAAGCATAGCGTACTGCTTAGTTACCCTGTGTTTACCCTGGTTACCAGTACCCAGCATCTAAAGTGCGGCGCTGGGCATCGGCTGTGAGGTCGCTTATCGTTGGTCTCTTGCTGTCACACACAGCGATGTGTGCTGACCAAGGACCAAAAATGGTCCTGAACGATTTGTAGCGATCAGCGACCTCACAGCAGGGGCTGGGTCGCTGATGCGTGTCACACACTACAACATCGCTGGAGGGGTCGCTGTTACGTAACAAAACCTGTGACGTTTCAGCGATATAGCTAGCGATGTTGCAGTTTGTGAAGTACCCTTAAAGATACCGTTACACGGTACGACATTGGAACGATGTCGGCAACGATCTCGTGGGCGTGCGGTCGTTTCCAACATCGTTGGTGAGATGTCACACGTCTAGATATCGTGGATGACTCACCAACAATGTTGTGAGCAGGTATTGCTCGCACAACCCAGCGAACGATACCTGCTCATTGCTGTGAATGGGCGAAGTCATAAACGACATCGTTATTGTGGTGTCAAACACAACGATATACCAGGTTGGCGGATCATTGATCGTGTGGTTTCAGAACATGTTCTCAAACCTGCGATCCAACGATTTATCGTTACACAACTTTGCAGAGTCACATGCAACGAGGTCGTAACAGTGTCGCTTGAATTACTCCAAACTTGTGACGCTTGAGTGATATCGTGTCGTGCCGTGTAACGGGGCCTTTAGGCTTACCTCAAGGAAGAACAGAAAAATCAGAAGCTGAAATTTAGCAGGTCAGATCCTTATTTTCCCTGACATCATGTCAGGTGATAGTCTAAAGTGTATGCGGGTCTCCCGACTATCTGCTGATGTTTCTATTGACCGCCATTAGTTTAATGTTTATGCAGACCTTTAAAACAGGTCATTAGTCCCAGTTTAATACACAGTTCTTGGGTATTGTAATTTACTCCTATTCATTTCAATGGGTCGTGCACTGCCAAGAACTGTAACTACACAGGATTATGAAGCTGGGGTGTACACTGTTTACTTATGTAATGGTGGGGTACCAAGTGTTGGACATGCACTGACCTGATTCTAATCCAATATTTGAGTATCGACAACCCTTTTGAAGTTCTATGTTATAATATTGTGGTGAATGGTTTTTGTACCCTTTGTACTTTGGCCATTAACAAGTATTCTGTACGACGGCTTACCCTTTGACACAATTGACAAGGGTAGACCTACATGTGCAGCATTGCACTATCAGCTCTTATTGTCAGTGATGTCACATTGTAGCTTTAGCACAACTAACATATATACATACCCTATAAATTTATATACCGTAAATATTTTTTATAGTCAAATGGCAGCTCTAACATAGTTTACTCCCAAGTAAATTACAGAAATGTATGATCATTTTAACCACTGTGTAGCCCCAACCTTAAAGGGAATCAGCCACCAGGATTTAACCACCTGTATATCAGTGCAGCAGGTGATTGACATGTGCAGCATAACATCACAATTTGTTTTATTTTGGTTTTTTTTATAATTCCTCTCGTGTGGGCATTTGAGTCTGGATGAGAGGGAGAGGAGAGGGGGTGTGACAGAAAGACAGGCCCACAGAGGAGGAATTAAGAATAAAATCAAAACATATAGTGATGTCATACTGCACACGTCAATCACCTGTTGCACTTATTTACAGGTGGTGAAATTCTGGGGGTTTGTTCCCTTTAAATGTCTTGCCTTGTATTAGGCTGGTTTCACACTACAATTTTAGCAGTTCCGATGCTGTCCGATAAAAATCGGACAGCATCGGACCGATTTTTGCCTCCATGCAGCCCTATGGGCATCGGACCGAATCGGATCTGCACAAGTATATGCTCACCTATCCCCGAGGCCTCCGCCGTCTCCTGGTGTCCTTGCGGTGTCTGCAGAGGTCTTCGTCTTCTGTACAGGACCTGCCGTTATGTCACAGTCACGTGACCGCAGGTTACCATGGTGTAACCTGCGGTCACGTGACTGTGACTTCACGGCAGGTCCTATACAGAAGAAGAAGACCTCTGCAGACACCGCAAGGACACCGGGAGATGGCGGGGGTCTCGGGGATAGGTGAGCATATACTTTTTTTTGTTTTGTTTTGTTTTGTTTTGTTTTTTTTTACCTGGAGGCAACGATTTTATGCCGGAATCGGATGCCTATTTGGCATCCGATTCCAGGCATCAGAGGGAGCCGATGCTGTCTGATTTTATCGGACAGCATCGGCTCCCTTAAAAATCGTAGTCTGAAAGTAGCCTTAAAATGTATTTATTTTTTTTCTTAAAGCATGTGGCATTCTATAATAACAACCAGAGGCATACTGGCCTGCTGTCAGCACTTGTGAATCCAGCACAAGCTGCTCATGTGCTTGGTGCTGTCTGGATGTCACAGAATTGTTGTAACTTGTAATTGATTGGCTTCAGCGGTCAGATGATTGGCTGCAGCGGTCAGATGATTGGCTGCAGCGGTCAAGTGGCTAGCCATGATGCTATGAAAAAAATGTTTTCTCCGCTTCCTCCTAGATTTGGCTCTGATCACTGGATTGGCATGTGACGGTTTCTTGTGGGTGATAGCTAGTATGCCCTCTACTTTTTTCATTATTGCTATATTTTTTTTAAAGGTATGAGTTGTTACAAACTAGCAATGTTGTGACACTGGACAACCTATTTAACATTCCATATATTAGGCTCGCACAATATCAGTCTTCCTACAAAGGCGTTCATCCATCAAGTCGCCATAGTTTGAGTTTGAGCTGGATGCCAGTAATAAAAATTGATAATAATATAGGGACAAACTAATCTGATTCTAAAGGAAACCAGAGGAGACTGAAAATGCTGGGAAAAATAATTTAATGTGAAGTGGCCAAATGCAATCATACTCTACTTTTTATGCCAGAAATTGTTGAAAGATTCTAAAACACATATGGTATCAAGGTGCATGTATACATTTGTTGATCGGCGGTCATTAAATGTCCCCTTTACACACAGATTTCACTTCAGATTGATTACAAATTGTTCAGTGCCATTCAGTGCACATTGGCTGCCATTGTCCTCTGAAGCGCAGTACTGCCTATACCAGACGATGCGCTGTCGAGAGTGATGATCTTTTGTATAGAGCAAAGGATTACAGTATTTAAAGGGAGCCTGTGAAGTCCCCTGTGCTCACAGAACCACCAGCAGTTCTGTGCTCGTATCTATAATCCCTGCTTAACAAACCCTCTATGTCAGGGGTGGGGAAACTCTGGCCCTAGGGCCGCATGCGGCCCTCGATGACCTTTTCTGCGGGCCCCGGGCAGATTCCAGGGGACCGCAGTACTCGGGCTGGCCACGTTTTGCCAACTGCCTGCCCTTTAAATCCAAGTCCCCAGTAATCTCTATGCCCCATCCTCAGCCTCCCAGTGATGTATATGCCCCTGGCCTCTCCTTTGGGGTCTATAGGCCTAACTATCTGGAAAAACAATATGATCACTATCACGTAACATCAGAGTCACACCAAATAGTAGCAGCTTCAGCCACCACAGTAGGGGTGAGTTGATTGTTCAAACAAATATAGCGGGTAATATTACCGAAGGACGGTAGAGATTTCGAAATGGCCCCCGGCAGAAAAAGGTTCCCCACCCCTGCTCTATGTAGTAGCGTCCATTACCAGATCTTTAGCAAGGATTTCTGAAGTCGGTTTGTTATATGTTAATTAGGGTTTTGACTAGTTAAGGCTGCCTTCACATTAGCGTTTGGCGCCGCAGCGTATGCTGCGTTCCCATACGCATTCAAACGCATGCGCACTGCGTTCCTATGTTTAACATAGGAACGCATGGTGCCTGCGTTTGCTGCGTTCGGGTGCGGATGCGGACGATATCTGCTCCTTCCGGTGTCCAGCGTCCGCACCCGGGACGCAGCATGTTGCATTTTTTGGAGTATGAAAAATCCGCAACCATCCGCATGCGGACACCTGCGGATATTATTAGCATTGCTGTCTATGGATACGCAAGGCTAAGCAACACATTGCGTATGACTTGTTTTGGGACGCATGCGGACAGCATAGTGCGCATGCCCAGAAAAGGTTTAAAGGTAGACGCCCACTCTCCACCCATAAGAATAAACGCATGCGGATGCATAAACGCATGCATACGCAAGGAAACGCTGCGTTTTTTAATAGGATTTTGTATGCACTTGCATATAACAAAAACGTGCGTTTGACTGCGTATGCATGCATATTGCCTTGCGGATACGCATGCGCATCATACGCTGCGGCGCCAAACGCTAATGTGAAGGCAGCCTAAGGCTGCCTTCACATTTGCGTATGGGAACGCAGCGTATGCTGCGTTCCCATAAGCATTCAAACGCATGCGCACTGCGTTCCTATGTTTAACATAGGAACGCATAGTGCCTGCGTTTGCTGCGTTCGGGTGCGGATGCGGACGATATCTGCTCCTTCCGGTGTCCAGCATCCGCACCCGGGACGCAGCTTGCAGCATTTTTTTGTGCGTTTGGGGATCTTGGAAGATCAGCAAGCGTCCCCAAGCGTACAAAAAATGCATTGCCGTCAATGGGTCCGCAGTGTTCAGCGCTTGACAGCGCGGGAGAACGCTGCGGACCCATTGAAAAATCTCCCGGTGGCCGCCGGTGATGTCACAGGAGCTCACCGACGGCCACCGGGAGATCAGCTGACCCTCTGCTGTCCTCCTTCTCCCCGCCGCCTGTAATCTCCTAGCGATGTCGGCGGGGAGAACAGCTGATGTGACAGCTGTTTGAATCTTCCCGCGCCGACATCTCCTCACAGTGTCGGCGCGGGAAGATTCAAACAGCTCTCAGATCAGCTGTTCTCCCCGCCGACAGTCCCGGAGCTTACCAGCGGCGGGGAGGAGGAGATCTCCGGCGCTGATCTCCGCCCCCGGCCCGCCCCCGGACAGCGCCAATTGGCTGCCGGGCTCCATAGTGATGTGTCCGCAGGCGGACATTATCCGCTGCGGACACATCATTTGGACCCTGCTTCTGACAGCGTTTGTGTCTGCATGCCATCAGCATGCAGACACAAACGCTAATGTGAAGCCAGCCTAAGAGGATGTTAGTTCCCTGGCTGGCTGCCCATATCATCCTCCTCAGACCTCGCGTACACTGTAGTGTACAACTGTTTTAATTGTGGATAACATGAAGTGGTTTAGAACTGGTGGAAATTGTAGTGCACATAGAACATAGAAGTTTTTTCAAATTTCACGACTAAAGATAATGTTACTTGGCCTTGTTCTATTATATTTTTACATTGAACCTAAAATAACTCGATTAAAAGACTTATGGGTCTGAGGAGGATATAGCATGTTATCACACCTCTGTGGGCGTGATAACATTCCTTAGAAAAGCCGGCGTCTGTGCCAGCGACATACAGACATATAAGATATGTGGCGTAATGAATGAATGACGAGCATCGGTCACCACGCCCCTGTCATGCTTCCACTGATGGAACTGGATGAGAATAAAAATTACAGCAAAATTATGCAACTTTTCAAAGCTTTTTACACCAGCATTAATTATCATTAATTCACTGAGACATGTAAAGGAAGATACAATTCTGTATAGATCGACAGATGAGACTGATCTTATTAGCCTGATGTTGGTGATATTGGTCTTTTTGGCTGACTGTGTATATTCAGCATTACTTGTTATTGAGGTTTAGTAGTAATGGGATCTCAAGCTGCTTATCTCATAGACTTTGAAATAGTAGAAGTCTTATCTTGGTGGCCTGGCCTTAACACTAGGCTAGTATTTTCTTGTAGGTCACATGAATATTTGCCTAATGTATAGTTTCCAAGCATAGTTTGCAATAAAGCTTTGTCACATCTGCTCGAATCTCTTATATTGTTCTATTATATATATACGGTATATATATCTGCTCTACCTTAATCTTCCCGTACACAATAGATATTTGTCATCTAAGCCAGTGTAATGCCAACAGTTATGTATTGTGTATGGGCGGGGGGGGGTTTAAGGTGGAGCAGAACAACGCCAGTTTAACCCCCGACTCCTCTACATTGACTATCGTAGACTACTGTCTAAAATACCGTGCCTTTTTTTTATGCTGTGGCAGTAGAAGAGTTTACTGGGTTCAACTGAATTGTTAACCCCTTCCCGACCCAGGACGCAGCATATGCGTCCTCAAAACAAGTTCGTTCCCGACCTTGGACGCATATGCTGCGTCCTCGCCAGTTTCCCGTCCTGCGGCTCTATTAACCGCGGTCACTAAGGGGTTAATAGAGCCGCAGGTACGGAAGGACCTGCACTGTACCCCAGTGGGGGTGGCTTAGCCCCCCCCGGGGCTAGGACCGCTCCGATTGGCAGTGAAATGAAAGTGAAACTGCCAATCGGAGTAATTGTAATATCGCACCAATGTAACTTGGTAAGATATTACCATAACAATACAGCCAATGCCTGATGCTGGACAGCATCAGGCACTGGCTGGAGAAGGGGTCCTGTGACTTCCCCCCCACCTCAGATCTGTGGGGGCGCCGCCGATCCCGGGCCCTCCGCCTTGCTCCTGGCCGCCGATGTGCCCCCTGCCCTCCGATCTCCCCCCTGTGTGATCTTCCCCGGGTGTGATCTCCCCCTGTGTGATCTCCCCTCAGTTTTCTCCTTCCCCTGTGATCTCTTTCCCCGTGATCTCCTTCCCCTGTGATCTCCCCCGGCCCCCGCCATGCGATCCTTCCCCATGTCACCGCTGCCCGCGCCCGGTCTCCTCTTCCCGCTCCCTCTTCTTCCTCACCTGTCTTCTTTCTTCTCCTCTGTCCTCCGATCTTCTCCCTCTTTCCTCCGCTCTTCTTCCTCTGTCCTCCGGTCTGCTCTGTCTTCTGTCTTCTCTGTTGCTGTCCTCTTCCTGCGCCGTCCTGCTTCTTCTGCCGGCTCCTCTGCACAGTTATCTGCCAGCATGGAAATGACTGTGCAGAGGAGCGGTGTCACAGCCAGGGCACAGCATCTGTGTGATTGCTGTGCCCTGGCTGTGTTAACCCTCTAAGTGCTGTGATCTCAGGGATCACAGCACTTAGAGGATCCAATCATCATGGAAACAATCACCAGAGACTACAACAAGGGAACACTTGATCCCTTGTGTTGTAGTCTCTGGGATCAGCGTTATGGTGCATGGTATGACAGATCATTGCCATACCGTGCACCATGACGCTGATCCCAGAGACTACAAAAAGGGATCAAGTGTCCTCTTGTAGTCTCTGGGATCAGCGTCATTGTGCACGGTATGACCGATCATTGCAATCCCGTGCACAATGACGCTGATCCCAGAGACTACAAGAGGACACTTTATCCCTTGTAGTCTCTGGGGTCACAGTCATGAAGCACGGTACGGCAGATAATTGCCATACAATGCTTCATGACTGTGACCCCAGAGACTACAACAAGGAATCAAGTGTCCTCTTGTTGTAGTCACTGGGGTCAGTCATGGTGCACTGTATGGCAATGATCTGCCGTACCGTGCACCATGACTCTGACCTCAGAGACTACAACAAGAGGACTCTTGATCCCTTGTTGTAATCTCTGGGGTCAGAGTCATGAAGCACGGTACGGCAGATAATTGCCATACAGTACTTCATGACTGTGACCCCAGAGACTACAACAAGGGATCAAGTGTCCTCTTGTTGTAGTCACTGGGGTCAGTCATGGTGCACTGTATGGCAATGATCTGCCGTACTGTGCACCATGACTCGACTCCAGAGAGTACAACAAGAGGACACTTGATCCCTTGCTGCAGTCTCTGGATGTAGCAGAGGCGATCAAGCGACGTGGGACCTTCGTTGTGGACTACATCGGAGGCGATCGAGCATCGTGGGACCTTCGTTATGGACTACGTCGGATCTTTATAATAAAGATGGAGTCCGAATTTTGTTTGTTTTTTTTTCAAATAAAAAGATTTTTCTCTGTGTGTATTTTCTGACTATTTACCAGAGATTCCTAATGGCGGGTCTAACATTGGCCCTATATTATGAATCTCGGGCTTAGTGCCAGCTGCCAAGAAAAAGCTGGCATTAACCCCTTTATTACCCAGTTAGCCACCGGCACCAGGGCAACTGGAAGAGCGTGGGTACAGCGCCAGAAAATGGCGCTTCAATGAATGCGCCATTTTCTGGGGCGGCTGCGGGCTGCAATTCTCAGCATGGGGGGCCCAGAACGCTTGGGCCTCTCTATGCTGAGGATTCCAGCCCCCAGCTGCCTAGTTGTACCTGGCTGGACCAAAAATATGGTGGAGCCCTATGTCATTTTTTTTCTAGAAATAATTCTAGAAATAAAAAAAAAATAGGCTTCGCTGTACTTTTGGTTCCAGCCAGGTATGACGAGGCAGCTGGGGGCTGGTGGCAGTCCGTAGGTGCCAAGTTGTACCTGGCTGGACCAAAAATATGGCGGAGCCCTATGTCATTTTTTTTCTAGAGATAATTCTACAAATAAAAAAAAAATAGGCTTCGCTGTATTTTTGGTTCCAGCCAGGTATGACGAGGCAGCTGGGGGCTGGTGGCAGTCCGTAGCTGCCAAGTTGTACCTGGCTGGACCAAAAATATGGCGGAGCCCCATGCCATTTTTTTCCTTCTACCAATAAAATGACAAGGAGCTTTGCCTTATTTTTGGATGCCAGCCAGGTACAACTTGGCAGTTGGGGGGCTGCAATCCTCATCGTGGAGAGACCCAAATGTTGTGGCCCCCCACGCTGCAAATTGCAACCCACAGCCACCACAGAAAATAGCACATTAGAGGTGCCATTTTCTGGTGCTGTACCCCAACTCTTCCAGTTGCCCTTGTGCTGATGGCAATGCTAGTGGCACACAGGGGTTCTCCATACGCGACATGGAGTCCGCTAACAATTCCAATTGTTAGCGGACACCATGTCGCGTATGGAGAGCCCCTGTGTGCCTAAACATTGGAGCTCCCCCACAAGTGACCCCATTTTGGAAACTACACCCCCCAAGGAACGTATCTAGATGCATAGTGAGCACTTGAACCCCCAAGTAGTTCACAAATTGATCCATAAAAATAAAAAAGTACTTTTTTTTTTTCACAAATAAAGTATTTATTTTTTCATTTTTACGGATCAATTTGTGAAGCACCTGGGGGTTCAAAGTGCTCACTATGCATCTAGATACTTTCCTTGGGGGGTCTAGATTCCAAAATGGGGTCACTTGTGGGGGAGCTCTAATGTTTAGTCACACAGCGGCTCTCCATACGCAACATGGTGTCCGCTAACCGTTCCAATTGTTAGCGGACACCATGTCGCGTATGGAGAGCCCCTGTGTGCCTAAACATTGGAGCTCCCCCACAAGTGACCCCATTTTGGAAACTACACCCCCAAGGAACGTATCTAGATGCATAGTGAGCACTTGAACCCCCTAGTAGTTCACAAATTGATCCATAAAAATAAAAAAGTACTTTTTTTTTTCCGCAAAAAAAGTATTTTTTCATTTTTACGGATCAATTTGTGAAGCACCTGGGGGTTGAAAGTGCTCACTATGCATCTAGATACGTTCCTTTGGGGGTCTAGTTTCCAAAATGGGGTCACTTGTGGAGGAGCTCCTATGTGGAGACGCACAGGGGCTCTCCAAACGCAACATGGTGTACGCTAACAATTTGAGCTCGTTTTGCATTCAAATTGTTAGCGGACACCATGTCGCGTTTGAAGAGCCCCTGTGCGTCTCCACATTGGAGCTCCCCCACAAGTGACCCCATTTTGGAAACTAGACCCCCAAAGGAACATATCTAGATGGGTAGTGAGCATATTGAACCCCCAGGTGCTTCACAAATTGATCCATAATAATGAAAAAAGAAAATATTTGTGGAAAAAAAAGTGCTTTTTCATTTTTATGGATGAATTTGTGAAGCACCTTGGGGTTCAAAGTGCTTACTATGCATCTAGATACGTTCCTTGGGGGGTCTAGTTTCCAAAATGGGGTCACTTGTGGGGGAGCCCCAATGTTTAGGCACACAGGGGCTCACTAAACACAACATGGTTACAGCTAACAATTTGAGCTGATTTTTATTCAAATTGTTAGCGGACACCATGTCGCGTTTGGAGAGTCCCCTGTGTGCCTAAACATTGGAGCTCCCCCACAAGTGACCCCATTTTGGAAACTAGACCCCCCAGGGAACATATCTAGATGGGTAGTGAGCATATTGAACCCCCAGGTGCTTTACAAATTGATGTGTGAAAATGAAATAGTACTTTTTTTTTCACAAAAATTTTCTTTTAGCCTAATTTTTTTCGTTTTCACATGGCAACAGCATAAAATTCATCCTAAAATTTGTTGGGCAATTTCTCCTGAGTACACCGATACCTCATATGTGGTCATAAACCACTGTTTGGGCGCACGGCAGGGGTCAGAAGGGAAGGAGCGCAATTTCACTTTTTGAATGTAAAATTAGCTCCAAAATTCAAATTGTGCTCCTTCCATTCTGAGCACTGCCGTGCGCCCAAACAGTGGTTTATGACCACATATGAGGTATCGATGTACTCGGGAGAATTTGCACAACACATTTTAAGATCCATTTTATCCTGTTGCCCATGTGAAAATGAAAGAATTGAGGCTAAAAGAACATTTTTGATAAAAAAATTAAAATATCCATTTTTTGTTTCCACTTTGCTTTAGTTCCTGTGAAGCACCTGAAGGGTTAATAATCTTCTTGAATGTAGTTTTGAGTAGCTTGAGGGGTGCAGTTTTTGGAATAGTGTCACTTTTGGGTGTTTTCTGTCATGTAGGCCCCTCAAAAGGACTTCAAATGTGATGTGGTCACTAAAAAAAATGGTTTTGTAAATTTTGGTTGAAAAATGAAAAATTGCTCATGAACTTTGAACCCTTATAACGTCCTACCAAAAAAAATTTTTTTTTCCAAAATTGTGCTGATGTGAAGTAGACATGTGGGAAATATTATTTAATAACTTTTTTCTGTCACATATCTCTCTTGTGTATCAGAAAAAAAAATAAAAAATGTGAAAATTGTGAAATGTTCAAAATTTTTTGCCATATTTTAGATTTTTTCACAAATAAACGCAAAAATTATCGACTTAAATTTAATACTAGCATGAAGCCCAATATGTCACGAAAAAACAATCTCAGAATCGCTAGGATCGGTTGAAGCGTTCCCGAGTTATAACCTCATAAAGGGACACTGGTCAGAATTGCAAAAAAGGCCAAGGTCTTTAGGGTCAAAATAGGCTGGGTCCTGAAGGGGTTAAAATAACACTGTCACTCA
This sequence comes from Allobates femoralis, assembly GCA_033576535.1. Classification (NCBI taxonomy): domain Eukaryota; kingdom Metazoa; phylum Chordata; class Amphibia; order Anura; family Aromobatidae; genus Allobates; species Allobates femoralis. The sequence continues at coordinate 121,781,128 of JARQOC010000005.1, forward strand.
TTGTAAAGGCCCCGTCACACGTGTCAACCAAGGATGCGATGTGCGGGTGCGCGCTCGCTTCCGACATCGCAGCCTTGGTGTCACAAGGCATCGTGTTGCCGGTGACGCCGCAGCGATGTGGGCGGAGCCATCGCTCGCTGGGCTGGGATCAACCCAGCCAGCGATCCTGCGGTATAGGCTGGATCGCCGCCAACATCACTATTGCGGTGTCAGACAGTGCGATCCAGCCTAATCGCTGGTTGCAGATTGACAGGTTTACGTTCATCCTCGTAAACCTGTCAACCTGCGATCTGCGATAAATGTCACACAGCACGACACACTTGCGATATCGCTAGCGACATCGCTGATGCGTCACTTTTCGGCGATGTTGCTAGCGATATTGACACATGTGACGGGGCCTTAAGACACAATGCAGATCGGGGAAGGCGGCGGACCGTCCCGAAAACTATCGTCCAATCTCACTATTGAACGTGGACTTAAAAATCTATGCGAAGCTGTTAGCGATCAGGCTGTCGGCGGTGATCCCTTCCCTTGTTCACCCAGACAAAGTGGGATTAGTGCCTCACAGGCAAGCTAGAGACGGGACTCGTAGAATGCTGAACTTGATGGAGGTGGGTGAGAGAAGAGGGAACCCCTGCATGTTCCTGTCCCTGGACGCGGAGAAAGCGTTTGACGGGATACACTGGGGGTACCTCCGGGAGGTTCTCTGCACCTTCGGTTTTTCGGGCCCCATCTTGTCAGCCGTCCTCAGCCTATACTCCCACCCCTGTGCTAGAGTCTTTTCGGCGGACTTTTTCTCCTGAACTTTTCAGATCTCAAATGGGACCAGACAAGGGTGCCCCCTCTCCCCCCTGATATTTGCCCTGTTGATGGAGCCCTTAGCGGTCTCCCTCAGGGCGGATCCCACGATTACAGGGATACAAGTGGGGGAGAGGACGCATGTAGTGGGCCTATACGCCGACGACGTCATCATTTCAGTCTCCGATCTGACATCCTCGCTTCCCGGGATAGTGAGGTCACTTGACCTGTTTGCACGAATCTCATACTATAAATTGAATGCGAGTAAGTCGATGATTTTCCCTGTACACGTGCCGGAGGAGTTGGCGGAGCGCCTCACACGGTTGTACCCCTTCAAATGGTGCCCTCAGGGTATCCAGTACCTGGGGATCTGTCTCTGTCCTTCGGCGGAGATAGCGCTCGACACCTTCCCATTAGCCTCCATGTCCTGGATGGCAAGAGTACAGGCCGCGCGGATGCTTTGGCTCCCGAAAATCATTTATCTCTTCAGATGCTTGCCAATTGCATACCCGCCGAGGGAAATCGCACGCCTCCAGTCTGTGATCAACAGTTTCATTTGGGCCAATAAACTTCACAGAGTGCAGAGGAAAACTATGTACGTCCGGTTGGCCGGAAGAGGGATGGGGGTCCCAAATGTCAGCATGTATCTTAAGGCCGTGATCCTGGAGTCGGCAAGGGAATGGTGGAGGGGTGATGTAGTCTCCGGCTGGGGGCAAATAGAATCTCACACATCCCCTGGAAGTTCATTGAGGCTTCTCCTCGAGGCTGAGTCTCTGGGAAAAGTGGACAGAGAGGGTCTCTTGAAATCAGTGAGTGCCCTCCTCAAAGAGTGGGGGGGGTCTCACAAGCGGCTGGGCTAAACTCCCGATCTCCGAGATCCCCCTGTCCGCGTTGCGGCTTCATATCCCCTCTCTGAGCCTTTCCCGATGGAGGGAACATAACATAGATAAACTGAACGACCGCTTTAACCGAAACGGCCTGATGACTTTCTCAGAATTTGTGGAGTTGCACCCGTACCTAGAACACACGTTCCTGCAGTTTTATCAGATAACGCACTTTCTCCGCTCGAAACTGTGCAGGCATGACTTGCTCCCCCCGGGATTGTCCCCCTTTCTGCCCTTTATCTTCATGGAGTCAGACAGGCCTAAAGGCCTGTCAAATCTGTATAGAGGCTTAGTGGACGGTATGGAGCGATGGGAGAGTGATTTGGGCTTTTCAGCCGCTCTTGAGGAATGGGAAGGAGCCGTGCAATGCACGATGCGGGCTACCAGATGCATCAACCATGTGGAACTTCTAAAAAAAATTCATTTGCGCTGGTATACCCTCCCCACCCCCCCCCCTCAAGATTGGCGAACTTTGGTCTGGGTGTCTCCCCCCTGTGTTGGAGACAGTGTGGTAGGAGGGGAGACATCGCCCACATGTGGTGGGGATGCCCCAGACTGGCCCCGTTTTGGCTCACAGTAGCTGGCCTCCTGGAAACCCTCACGGGGATTAAATCTCACTGACGCCACAACTGGCGGTCCTCCACATTGGGTGTGAGGACTTCTCACCGGTGCCTAGCCACCTCCTTACTTATGTATTAACTGCGGCCAGAATATGCATAGCCACAAAATGGAAACTTGACTCTCCTCCCTCCATGGCAGACCTGGTGGAGAGACTGAACTCAATATTATGCCATGAATATTATCTTGCTCTGGATGCTGGCTCTAGAAGCTATGTAGCGGAGGCCTGGGACCTGTGGGCGGCCCACCCTTTGGTTTTTCAGATCCCATGCTGAGTTAAGCTGTCTGTTTCTGTTAGCGTTGGAGGCTCTGCTTTTGCTTTTTTCTTTTTCTCTATCTTTCTCTTCTTCTGCTTTAGTTTTTAGTTTTTATTTCCTTCTCTGGTTGCTTCCTCCTTCCCCCCCCCCCCCCCCCCCCTCAGGCCTTTACCCTTTTTCCTTCTGTCCTTCCCCTCTACTCCATACCTCCCCTTTTCTTAATCTTACTCCCCTCTCAGTCCTCAGCCCTCCCACTCCCAGATACTTTCTGATCCCACCCCTCCTCCCCCCTTTCTTCTCCCTCCCCCCCTCCCCTCTCTTAACCCCTTGACCATCCCGTGAGGACCCTGTCTCCCATCTTCTTTCCCGCCCTTTTTTACCCAGTCTCCCCCCTCCCCCCCCCCCCCTTGTACGGCAACTCGAGTACTTGGACAATATAGCTGCGGGACTCACTATAATGCTTTGTATCTACGCGGCTACGTACCATGACTCACTCATCCTCGTTTGGGGAAATTGCCGGCGCTCCCGTTCCAACTCGAGTCCTGTCACGTTTGCCCTCTTCTGCAATGTGTGGCTTTAAGCCTGTATTGTTTGTTCTATTACTTTCTATAGTTTAATAAAAAGTTATTGAGGTAAAAAAGACACAATGCAGATACTGCCCAACCGCTTAAATTACGCTGGCAGTCATATACAGGCTGGAGCTGCTGCAAAGACTCTCGCATAAGACTTATTTACCGTATATACACGCTGGAGCTGCTGCTAAACCATATACAGGCCAGAGCTGCTGCAGAACCTCTTAGTTAATGCTCTCAGTCAGATACTGCCCGGAGCTGCTGCTGAACAACTACATACATAATTGCCTTCGCATCCGGATGTCCCCGATAAAACGGCACTTGATTGGCCAGCTGAAATGGAAAAGACTTGTGGCTGCCATATTGGCACAGCGAGGCTGAAAATTGAGTATAGGGACCCAGTCAAGCAGACACGCCTCAACGCGGCGGACTGGGTGGTTTATTGATATGGCCATATTTATAAAGCTAAGTGCTGCAATTTTTGCTTATGAAATATTCCTATGTCCTAATTGTCATAGCAAAATGCCCCTGCCATGACAGCTGTTCATTCAGAAGTATGAGGGGGCAGAAATGTAAAGTGAGCATGGAGTTCCCATGGTCCACGCTCCCAACACACCCCCTGCTTTCACCAGCAGCATGAGGCTGAATTTCTCGGACCCCTGAGGCAGGGGTGAGACTAATATGAGCAGATATGATCTTATTGATTTATATGTTATCTATAGATCCTAGAATTGTAGTGTCCAGCTCTGCTTCATCATGTAGTGGGGCAGAGACAGTACACAAATGTTTAGCTACCCAGAGTTCCTCTTTAAGTTGTATTGGTGGTCACTGAGGGGTTAATCCTTCTGTCTCCTCATTGGTCTATGCCATTGCTTGGTCCCTCTCCCTGTAGCTCTGCTTCCACTGATTGGCTGTTACGTAATCACAATGTCGTCCAGCTGACATGAAGCTTGTATCTACAGGTGCATCTCTATGGATTAGATGGATTAGAATATCATCAAAAAGCTCATTTTTTTCAGTAATTCAATACATTAAGTGAAATGTATATATTATATAGAAAAATATTAGAATCTGAGAGTCCTCAGTGGTTTATACCTTTTTAATGGCTAACTGAGAAGATAGTAATAAATAGCAAGCTTTCGAGACATTATGGCCTCTTCATCAGTCTAATAATGATACAACTTCTGGAGACACACACACATATATATGTACAAATGCAGGGGGGGGGGAGAGATTGCAATACATAACATAGGAGACTTGAAGCATGTAGTGGGCAGATGGGAGGGGGGGAAGGAGAATCCGGAGAAGTAAAATCAAAGATAAGGGGAATGGACAGTTTTAGAGTCCTTAGATTAATGGCTGGTCCAAGAACAGGGATGGGGGGGAGGTGATGAATGGTTGTGATAATAATATACGGTAAGTAAGAAGTGTCAAAGTTTATTGTCCTCTAACTGGGGTCTGTTCAAAGATTTGATATCCCCAAATGCTCTTTCAATTCAGCCATTAATAATCTATAAGGAATCTGTCTATTCCCCATATCATTGATTTTACTTCCCAAGATACTCCTCCCCCCCTCCCATCTGCCCATTACATGCTTCAAGTAACCTGTGTTATGTATTGCAATCTCCCCACCCTGCATTTGTACATTATATATATATAATCATGTTATAATGTCTCCAGAAGTTGCATCATTATTAAGAATACTCATTATATTATATGGAGTCATTACAGAGTGATCTATTTTATGTGTTTATTTTTGTTAATATTGATGATTATGGCTTACAGCCAATGAAAATCCAAAGTTTATTATCTCAGAAAATTAATGTAGGGAGGATGAAGGGTCTGAGAGATAAAATATTATCTACATAGACATCAGAGGCTTCATCTTGTGTGGTTGTGAGAGTCACAATCACTATAAAGGCATATCACGGCTGCTGCAGTCCCCAGTGTGATGCACATAGACTAGGGAGGATGAAGGGTTAAAAAACACGCTGACATATTCCATGAGACATCAAAGGGTGAATATAAAGCTACTGTGAGGCACCGCCGGCATGATCCGCATGGCCGGGGTACATCACATGTAGGATCAGAGGATGATCCTGTGCACACTGGCCGGTTTTCCTGTGATGATAATACTGTGTGAACCAACCTGAACACAATGAGGTTTCATGAGACTAATGAGTGGCAGTGAGAGTGGGATGAGATCGAGGAGTCCATGAGGAATAGGATGTAATAAGTGAGTGCTGACACCCCGGAACACAGGGAGTTAACCTGAGCTGTGTGAAAGGCTGATTAACAGCAGCTGAGGGGGTGTGTCCAGGTGGGAGTGGCTGGCACGATAAGAGCCGGCCACCTGAGTGATTGACAGAGATTCTGGAAGCTGAGATTGATTCAGATGGAAGCTGAGACCAGCCAAGTGCAGAGCAGTCTAGAGGCTTTGAGTACATGATGGGGGCATGCTAGCTCCATGCCGGTGCCGAGGTCCGTGGTCGTGTCCGCACCTGGAGGGGGAAGCCGTGGCTGAACCAGGTGGATACTGGTCCGGGCGTGGGGTGAAACACGCCCGGGAAAGGAGCCTGTGGGGATGCCTGGTGGAACCTGTGACACAGGTAGCGAGACCCGGATCCGTGCCCGGTAAGAAAGCAGTTCCCGAGCGATAGTGTTAACTGTGTACCTAGTGTGTAAATCATTTTAGGCGAGTATAGACCGCCCTTGGGACCGACTCAGTGGAGTCCGTTAAAGGTCCTGATGAACCGGAATGTATGTAGCCCTTGGAGGCAATTGTATGTAGAATGCCAGGCGGGCATAGACCGCCTTTAGGTCCGAGTCAGAGTGCTCAGTTAAAGGACCTGATGAAACAATGTGTTTAACTATGTGTATGAGGGCTTAAGTAATGGCCCTGAATGAGAGATGATGACCTATGTAAGACCCATGTATAATCATGTGGAGAGACAGTGACCCAGCTGGTATGGATGATGTTGGAGGCGTTCCGTCCTTGGGACGAGAGGGAGGCTTGCCCTGCTGCATGCAGAGGGTACCTGATCCCTCAACCACGACCTCTAATGGTGTGGGTGTACCTGTGGTGCCAGAGACAGGGGTAATAGGGCTCCTAGTAGGTAACGGATGTAGAGGTTCCCGTGCACTATGGTTTGCCAGTCCCTGTAATGGGCCATGGAGGGGCCACAGTCCATGGATGTGGGCTGTGAGCAGGTGTGTGATCCATGGACGTTTGAATGATGGATCACATACGGTGTGTAAGGTCCCGGTCAGGCAGGATTCCTGACTACGGGTGAATGTATATCATCATGCTGGGGTGACTAAAGCCAGGCGGCAGGTACCGCCATTGGGACCCACAGGGCCCGTTGAGGCGTATGTAACGAAGGTCAGAAGCAGGGGTTAGAATGGCTCCCGTACTGGGTAACGCGTGGTTAGGCGGGAGGCCGCAGCCACGGGTTACTAGGGTTTGCCAATCCCTGTTATGAACCCGGAAGGGTCATCATCGTACTGTAACTTATGTATAGTGGAAGTAGGCCGGAGGCCGTAGCCACCCGGGAGCTGTTAGTAGAGCTCCAATGGGGACAGAGATGGTTACAGGTCCCGGGTTACTATAAAACGTTATGTGCAATATAAGTGTTATGTGATGTTAAATGTAAATGTATGGTGTATTTATGTAAAGTGTTGTTAATCAATGTGATATGTGTGAAACATGCTACCCGGGTTATGTGATTAATATGTGAAAATAAACGGGTAGACATTGGTTAACCTTATAAACACGTGTTCTTGTCGTTTTGCAAGCGGGTTCCCCGGTTGCTACCTCACACTACGTTCATACATTGCGCAGCTTTCAGCGCTTTTTTGCTCGCGCTTTTCAAAAATGCGCAATGTGCCTTGTGTCTGCCAGCAAAGTGAATGTGAAATTCACTTTGCCATACAGACACGGTGTAATTTTCCGCAGCGATTTTATGGGAAAAAGTGCCGGCATAAAAAGAATGACTATGTCAATTCTTTTACCCATCAGCGCCGGCGCTTTTTCCTATAAGGGCGGGCGCTGCAGAATCTGATGTCACAGAGGGGAGAAAGAATCCTGTTCCTCCTCCCCTCTGTGACATGTGTGACAGCTCCTGTTTGATTTTGCAGTGTATTAATATACATTGCGAAACCCAAATTAAAATTAATACTTGCCCTCCGCCGGGTGTTCGTGGAGCCGGGAGCCGAGACAAGCACAGATATGGAGCTGCCAGGACCTTCCGTGATGTCATGAGCGCTGATTGGCTGCTCACAGTCATGTGATATGTGCGTCATATGACGTCACATATCCGCGAGCAGCCAATCAGCGCCCAAGACATCACTGAAGGTCCTGGCAGCTCTATTCCTGTGCTTGGCTCAGCTTCCTATAGCCCGAACAGGCCGTCGGAAGGGTAAGTATTCATTCTTTATTATTTTTAATACATTTGCTTTTATTTAATTTTACATCTCGCAGTGTATATTAATAATGCGGTGTGTGAATGCACCGCGTTTTTTTTACGGTGCTTTTTTGCGTGGCCGCAAAAAGCGGTCGCGCAATAAAAGCTACGTGTGAACGTAGCCTTATATTGATGTATTAGTCAATTGTTCCAGGGCGCCCTGGCCTCTTCCTCAGGACAGTCAATATCATATTGCCATTTTTTAGGGTGTTTCCAGGAGCCATGAAACGCGTTGACTAATAAAATTATAATCACCCTTTGATGTCTTGTGGAATACGGCAGCACAGTTTTTAACCCTTCATCCTCCCTACTGTAAGTTTTTGAGATAATGACCTTTGGGTTTTCATTGGCTGTAAGCCATAATCATCAACATTAACAGAAATAAACACTTGAAATAGATCACTCAGTTTGTAATGACTCTATATAATATATGGGATTCACTTCATTTATTTCAGTAATTCAATACATAAACTTTTTGATGATATTCTAATTCATTGAGATGCTCCTGTATCATCATTCTGCTCTATTATCAGGTCATGTCTGCAGACACAGCCCTGGGGCGGAGCTGTCTGGGTATTTTCCGTGAATTGTGCTGAATTCTATTTACTCTTATAAAATGTTACAATTGTCTATTTTAGGAATTTGCTGATTAAAGACCATCACAAATGTGACTCAAATCAACCAGTTAGTTCCTTTCTTATCATGTATAAGCTGATTACAGGAATGGGGAATGGGCAGCAGGTTTTATTTCCTCTTTTCTATTATTATCCACTAAAAAAGATAAAAGGTTTGGGAGTATCCGAAAATCAGAGAAATGCATAGTTTTGAAATGACAGGACTAAGATACTGGTGAGGAAATGGTTAACGGCTCCTTAGTTCCTTCTAGTTCTGACAATTTAGTGCTATTTTATCACTTACGGAATGCGAAACGCAAAGACATTTAAATTGGAGAAGTTGTACGTTACTGAGATTGGACATGCCAGAAAAAGTTTGATCTCGGCTGCAAACATTGGATCTTTACATTTGTATCTGTTAGATACTCTACCGTTCAAAAGTTTGGGGTCACCCAGACAATTTTGTGTTTTCCATGAAAACTCATACTTTTATTTATCAAATGAGTTTCAAAATGAATAAAAAATTAAGTCCAGACATTGACAAGGTTAGAAATAAAGATTTTTTTATTTGAAATAATAATTTTCTCCATTAAACTTTGGCTTTCGTCATAGAATGCTCCCTTTGCAGCAATTACAGCATTGCAGACCTTTCTCAGGTACTATTTAATAAAGCTGAAAGTTGAGGAGCTGTGAGGCGTCGATTTCGCAAACTAGAGACTCTAATGTACTTGTCTTGTTGCTCAGTTGTGCAGCGGGGCCTCCCACTTCTCTTTCTACTCTGGTTAGAGCTTGTTTGTGTTCTCTGAAGGGAGTAGTACACACTTCAGTTTCTTGGCAACTCCTCGCATGGAATAGCCTTCATTTCTAATAACAAGAATAGAATGTAGAGTTTCACATGAAAGTTTCTTTTTCTGGCCATTTTGAGAGTTTTACAAAACAAACAAATGTATTGCTCCTGATTCTCAACTAGCTGAAAGGAAGGTCAATTTTATAGCTTCTGTAATCAGCCAAACCGTTTTCAGCTGTGCTAACCTACTTGTGCAAGAGTTCTATAGGGTTTTCTAAACATCCATTAGCCTTCTTAGGCTAGGGTCACATTAGCGTCATGGAAGCGCTAAAAGCTAGCGGTTTTTCATATTTAAATGTTGAAAAACGCTAGCGTTAACGCTTCCATAAGCTCCCTATGGAAAAAGTGCAATTCGTTTGACGGTAGGCATTTTTGCAAAAGCACCAAAAAACGCTGTTAGCAGAATTTTGGGTGGCGTTTGCAAAAACGCATATATGTATCATGTGTTAACCCTAGCACTAAAAAGGAAAAAAAATGCCATAAAAATGGCAAGGGGAAAAAACGATCCTGTACAGCATCCTTCCATCGGATGCAATGTCCCAAATGTGACCCTAGCCTTAAACAGTTAGCAAACACAATGTACCATTAAAACCCTGGAGTGGTGGTTGTTGGAAATGGGCCTCTATCCACCTACACTGTCTGCAGAATTATTAGGTAAGTTGTATTGTAGAGGATTTTTATTATTGATCAACAAGTATCTTCTCAATCAACCCAAAAGACTCAAATATGAAAGCTTAATATTTTTGGAAGTTGGAGTGGGTTTTTTTTTTTTTGTTAGATTTGGCTATCTTAGGAGGATATCTGTTTGTGCAGGTAACTATTATGGTACCTTTTACACGCCGCTACCGAAAGGTAGAAACCACCAGGTATCACACGTGCACGCGCGCGTTTCAACGGTTCCTAACGGTACCTGATACCGCATTTACACGCCGCCACAAGGTGCTCCACAGTAGGTATTTTCGATCCCTGGAAGTACCGACGGGTGCCGCGGGTTCCCTTCTGTGGAGCACCTTCCCTGATTTACACGCCGCTACCACAAGGGAATATGTGTATACATATAGTGCGCCGTAACTACATAGGCGTGACAGAGTTGTGTATTACGTGGCGCTCGTACGGTGATTGGACAATGCAATAACATCATGATTGGCCAGCCAGCGCAGGGAGGCTGGCTAATACATGACGCTATAGCAAATGTGTATTGTGACTGGTCAGATCGTTAAATATGCTGCCCTGTGCAGGGACAGCCAATGGGTACACAGTAGCCCCCACCAATGATCGCACATGGGGCGTGGTATACATGACGCTGTGGCACGCCCCAGGGAACTCAAATACCGTACCTGTGCTCCGATTACACGCCGCCACCATAGGGTTTATACCTGCTTGTTTTTCAGCACGGCTGAAAGATAGGTATCCAAAGAGACAGGACACCGCAACCTCGCGTTGTTTTGAAGGTAAAAGGTACAATTGTCTCCGACACCTGTCGGTTTCTACCTTTCGGTAGTGGCGTGTAAAGGTACCATTACTGTTCAGAATTATTAAGCAACTTAATAAAAACCAAATATATTCCCATCTCACATGTTTATTTTCACCAGGTAAACTAATATAACTGCACAAAATTTTGAAAAAACATTTCTGACATGCAAAAACAAAACCCAAAAAAATTAGTGACCAATATAGCCACCCTTCTTTATGATGACACTCAACATCCTTCCATCCATAGATTCTATCAGTTTCTTGATCTGTTTACGATCAACATTGCGTGCAGCAGCCACCTCAGCCTCCCAGACACTGTTACGAGAGGTGTACTGTTTTCTCTCCCTCTAGATCTCACATTTTAGGAGGGACCACAGGTTCTCTATGGGGTTCAGATCAGGTGAACAAGGGAGCCATGTCATTATTTTTTCTTCTTTTAGACCTTTACTGGCCAGCCGCGCTGTGGAGTAGTTGGATGTATGTGATGGAGCATTATCCTGCATGAAAATCATGTTTTTCTTGAACGATACCGGCTTCTTCCTGTACCACTGCTTGAAGAAGTTGTCTTCCAGAAACTGGCAGTAGGTCCGGGAGTTGAGCTTCACTCCATCCTCAACCCAAAAAAGACCCACGAGTTCATCTTTGATGATACCAGCCCATACCAGTACCCCACCTCCACCCTGCTGTCGTCTGAGTCGAAGTGGAGTTCTCTGCCCTTTACTGATCCAGCCTCTGGCCCATCCATCTGGATCATCAAGAGTCACTCTCATTTCATCAGTCCATAAAACCTTTGAAATATCAGTCTTAAGATATTTCTTGGCCCAGTCTTGATGTTTTAGCTTATGTTTCTTGTCAAAGATGGTCGTTTTTCAGCCTTCCTTACCTTGGCCATGTCCCTGAGTATAGCACACCTTGTGCTTTTTGATACTCCAGTAACGTAGCAGCTCTGAAATATGGCAAAACTGGTGGCAAATGGCATCTTGGCAGCTTCACGCTTGATTTTCCTCAATTAATGGGCAGTTATTTTTGCGCATTTTTTGCACAACACGCTTCTTGCAGCCCTGTTGGCTATTTGCCATGAAACGCTTGATTGTTCGGTGATCACGCTTCAAACGTTTGGCAATTTGAAGACTGCTGCATCTCTCTGCAAAACATCTCACAATTTTGGACTATTCAGAGCCCGTCAAGTCTCTCTTCTGACCCATTTTGCCTAAGGAAAGGAATTTGCCTAATCATTAAGCACACCTTATATATGGTGTTGATGTCAGTAAACCACACCCCTCCTCATTAGAGAGGTGCACATCACCTGATTTACTTAATTGTTAGTTGGCTTTCAAGCCTATACAGCTTGGAGTAGGACAACATGTATAAAAAGTATCATATGATCAAAATACTCATTTGCCTAATAATTCTGCACACAGTGTATGTACTGTAGATATTACATTAAAAACCAGGCGTTTGCAGCTATAATAGTCATTTACCACATTAACAATGTATAGAGTGTATTTCTGATTCATTTAATGTTAGGTTCATTGAAAAAAAAAATGTGCTTTTATTTCAAAATTAGGAAATTTCTAAATGATCCCAAACTTTTGAACAGTAGTGTAGGTAGCACAAAACTATCTTTGGACTATCTTTTGATATGTATTTTGATTTTGTCTGCTTGTGACAACATTAAAACATAGAATCCTGGACAAAGTGCCTCAGTGTCCGCGCTGCTGCTCCGAGACCAAAGACACACAGACACGGGAATGTCTGGATCAGCAATAGCCTTTATTTTCCGACGCGTTTCGGAGCCTCCTCCCGAGCTCCTTCCTCAGGGAACATCCTGGATGTTCCCTGAGGAAGGAGCTCGGGAGGAGGCTCCGAAACGCGTCGGAAAATAAAGGCTATTGCTGATCCAGACATTCCCGTGTCTGTGTGTCTTTGGTCTCGGAGCAGCAGCGCGGACACTGAGGCACTTTGTCCAGGATTCTGTATTACAACCACGGTCACCGTTGGGAGTGCGGTCCCTGCAGCAGCTGCTTGTACGCTATTCTACCAGTTGTGGGTTTCACAACTGACAAAGGTGAGCAATTCCACATCGATAAGCGACAGTGTATCATTGAGATAAGACCCTATTGCGCATTCTTTTCGTTCACAAACATTAAAACATGTAATACTGCATGAGAATGGTACAACTATCAACTATACACTATCTTCCCCATCTTACTTAGGGATTGTGAGATTAAAGCGTACCCGCCTTTTAAAATTGAATTAATAATAATGTAGAGCAAGTGATTATAATAAAGTTTGAAATATACTTCATAAGTGAAATCTAGAAGAAAACCTTTCAAATACCTCCCAGAAGATGTCCTCACTAGGCTGTTTCTAAACCTGACATGCTGGTTGTCAGGGAAATCCATATTCAGCTCCACACACTGAATACGGTCATATAAGAGTGAGCCTACACAGGCAGAGTGGGCCTACCCTTAGGCAGGGACAGCACTGAGCTCAGGCTGTCAGCACACAGCTCCTGAGTTCTCTGTCCATTCACATCGCTATGCTCTGTGCAATCAGTTGGTGGCCTCCACACAGCTCCTCAGCTGATAACACTGAGCAGAGCAATGTGAATGGAGAGGCGTCAAGATCACAGGAGCTGTGTGCTGACAGCCTGAGATCAGCACGTTCCCTGCCTGAGGTAACCTGAATCTCTGATCAGCTGTAGTCAGGATTGTGAATGCTGTGTAGGCCCCGCCCCCCTCATATGGCTGTATTCACTGTGACTAGCTGAAGATGGAATTCCCCAACAACCAGCATGTGTCAAGTTTAGAAACCGCCTAGTGGGGGCATCTTCTGGAAGGTTTCAGAAAGGTTTTCTTCCAGATTTCATTTATGTGAAATTTTAGCTCTACGTTATTACTAAATTAAAATTTAAAAGGTGGTTACATGTTAAAGCACCACTCTAGTGCTTTTTAGGGTTATTATTTATTTATTTACTTTTACTTTTTTCTAGCACTTGAGTGGTGCTTTAAATGTAAGCCCATTGTCCCTAGTCAAGTTCTCACTTTCCAATGCCTTCCCCTCTCACCGATGCCACTCCATTACCGTGGCACCATCCTGTGCCCGAAAGTTCTTACTGGCTGGAAGTCAGGAGATACCTCACAAGAGCTCAATGCATCAATATGAGAGCCAAAATGAAGCTCTCATAGACTTACGGTATACCCCCAGAAGAAGGCACCAGCCGAAACGTGCACGTAGGGGCATATCCTGGTAGTCTGCAATGATCAGGTAAAAACTTGATGGTGGCAATACATTGAACTACCTGGGTGGATAGATATTCTGTAGCACTTTTGCACTGGTTCACTTGTTTGTCTGATCATTGATTAATATAGGAGGGAATAATGAGAGTTTGACAGATTTCCCCATTTCAATCAATCCTTTATTTTGATCACAGCTGTTGTTTGGATGAGTTTGTGATCTATTGCACTAGCACTTTTTTCTTTGTTACATCAGTCTTACAGCACTATATAAATTTTAATATATTTTAGCACTTGTTTTTTCATTATAAATTACATATTACTACAGCAATTTGCACCTTTGTAGCGCTATCTATTTATAGAGAGGAGTACGTAGACTACCAAAATCTTGGTCACCCATTAATTGTATAAAATTTGTTTTTAATTTATTTATTTCAATAAAGATTTGTATATTTTCATTATATGCAGCCTTCTTTCTGATTTTTGGTATATTAATCTGTGAAATCACCAGAAACCGACAAGAGTGCCGCTGGAAAAAGGTGAAGCCGGCGGAAGGTGAGTATAAGACAGGTGTCAGGGATGTAGTAAAAAAAAATCCTGGAGTGCTGCTTGTAAAAATACATTTACCGGCTTTACAATGTCCAGAATAATGAAAGATGATTGTGCTTTATAAATATTACTGGCACTGGATCTGAGCTCTACCATAATGTTGTTCATGAAAATGTAACCGTGTAAGGCAATGTTCAATGTGGCGGTATTACTATAGATGATGATAACCCCCACCATGTACGCTTTTGCACAAACTTTCACAGTTCGAGATTTGTGGTGAAAATTATTATTATTATTTTAAAATACATCTGCTACAGATGAACTAAGGTTTTATTCATTTCTCATTGTTCAGACATGTTGGAGGTATGCACTAGCAGTGTTTGATGTATGCTCCAACTATCTCCCCACATAACGCTGTATGCCAAGGGTGTGTCTGTTTGGCATTCACCGTGAGTGTGTGTGTTTATATTTTAAGCTCTTCATAGTGCAGCACCTCCCTACATCTCCTCCCTCATCTCTGTCTATCACCCCACCCGTTCTCTTTGCTCTGGAAAATACTTTAGACTAACATCTGCTTTAATTCGAACCTCCCGACTCCAAGACTTCTCCTGAGCTGCACCAATTCTCTGGAATGCTCTACCCCAACAAATTAGGACTATCCACAACTTACATAGTTTCAGGCGCTCCCTTAAAAACACATCTTTTTAGTGCGGTCCAACATGCTCCCTAATTGAAGTCATTTAAACATAACCTGTTCACTCCACCACACCCAAAAGAATGGCTGGTGACCACTCATGCAGCTCTCATCTACTTCCCATTCCCTCAAGTTGACCATACCATCATTGTAAATTAGCCCCTCATTGTAGATTGTAGGCTCTTATGAGCAGGGCCATCATTATTTTGCTGTAATTATTGTATTTTTAGTACTGTTTGTTATGACTGTTTGTACATGAACCTCTGAATTATAAAGCACTATGGAATATGTTGGCGCTATATAAATAAAGATTATTATTATTTTATGAGAGGTAGTTGCCAAAAAATGCCAGTGTGTGCCATATGGTGCAATGTTAGTGGTATACATCCTGGAATACCTCCAACACGCCTAAAAAATGAGATGTGAATAGTGGATTTGATACACTTTTGAGACTCTTCACTAAGGGTACCGTCACACTTGGCGACGCACCAGCGATCCTGACAACGATCCGTCCTGGTAGGGATCCCTGGTGCGTCGCTAAGTGGTCGCTGGTGAGATGTCAAACAGTCAGATCTAACCAGCGACACAGCAACGATATGGCGGTCATTGGGACCCTGTCACACTCGGGCGTAGTATTGAGATCGTTGTTCATTGTCCCTGTCAAACACAGCGATTCATGCTGCCCAGCGGGAGAGCAATGACCAAAAAATGGACCAGAACGGTTTGTAACGATCTCACAGCGGGGGCCTGGTCGCTGCTACAGTACGTGTCAAACGTAGCGAGATCACTGGCGTGGTCGTTGTTGCATCACAAAGCTTGTGACTCGGCAGCGATCTCGCTTAGTGTGACGGGGGCTTAAGGTCGGGAGAGTCGGCTGTCAGGCTGGGTGTTTGTAACGCTTGTACAGTCAGTGTATGGAGGGCATGTGAAGCCTTCCAAAGTGTTTTTTTACATTGTCCTTTGTGTTAATTGTGACACTCTTTGATTGTTTGTTTTTCAGATTTCTTCCCCTTCATAAAACACCTACAAACCTTCCATCATGAACTTTTTCTTGGAGACACTTAAAGTTTTGCTTCTCACAATTTATTTGCTCCTTGAGTCTATCATTTTATGGTTCATCCCATCCAGAAGAAAGAATGTTGCCGGTGAACTGGTGCTTATTACTGGAGCTGGAAGTGGCATAGGACGTCTTATGGCTCTTCAGTTTGCCCGTCTTGGTGCTACCCTTATATTGTGGGATATCAATGAACAGGGCAATAAGGAAACAAGCGCACTGGCAAAGAAAAATGGTGCTGTCCGGGTACATACGTACACCTGTGACTGCAGCAAGAGGGAAGACGTCTATAGAGTTGCAGATCAGGTATTTGTTTTTTTTTATTTATTTATCAAGCTTTTATTTCGAAATATCCAAAAATCATGTAAAATATGTCCTTCTGCTGAGCTGTTTTTCATTTCTGGTCAGATTTTTTTGTCGAAAGGCAAAATGATGAAAAGAAAAGGTTGAGAATTACACGGGAGCGCACTCTCCAATTTCTAGACTATTGAATGACTGTGATATCACATTAAGCCACCATGCAAGAACAGGGACGGTGTGATGCCACTGTATACCTGGGCACATTGGCCACTTAGGAGTGAATAGCGGTTCTTTAAGGAGCTTTAATGATGAATGGAGATCACTCATTATCAGTCATCTCCATTACATCAGTATAATAACACTGATTACAAATAAAGCTTCATTCACACATCCATCTGACACCTTAGAGTGCTGCCTGATACTTTTTTTGTTTTTCTTAGCAGTCTGACCCTTAACGTAGAATGGATTTATTCACGGATCTGAGAGGTAGTCGTGTTCTGACTTAATTTGTGCATCGGACTAAAGGGCGGGTTACACGTAGCGATGTTCCAGTGACCCGACCTACGATCGGGATCGCTGGAACATCGCTATGTGATCACTGGTGAGATGCCAGACAGGCAGATATCACCCAGCGATGCTCTGACACCCGATGGTCGCTGGGATCGGTAAGGGTGTCGGGCGCACACTGGGTGTCGCTGGTTGTTGCCCCTGTCACACATGCCAATGCATGCGTGACAGCGGCAGACCAACGATTGGAAAATGGTCCCGGCCATTCCGCAACGATCAGTAAGCTGATCGCTGGTCATTGCAGCATGTCACATGCAGTGACATCGCTGGCGAGGTCGCTGCAACATCACAAAACCTGTGACATTGCAGCGACATCGGTAGCGATTCACTTCGTGTAATCTGGCCTTAAGACATTCAAGTGTATGGAAATCTAAGGTTTATGATTTGCATCCGTGTCTTGCAAATTTTATGACCTTCCAAGGGATTTTTATTATTCGCTTGGAAGTGGCCACATCTCCTTGGTGGAAGGAGGGTAACTGAAGCAAATAGGATGACATTAAGAAAAAAATCTGTCCATTTAACTTGGATGCCAATGGGGACTCTTAAAGAGAGCCTGGCATTTGATACATGCTACCCAATCTGAGGATATGATGTATTGCACACTGGCTGAATGATATGTGTTTGGCTCTGCAACCTTGTAGACTGTGAGCCCTCGCAGGTAGAGTCCTCTCTCCTTCTGTACCTTGTGTGCCTTATATTGTTCATGTATTTGTACTTGTCTGTGTATGCCCTTTCCACATGTAAAACGCCAAGGAATAAATGGTGCTATAATAATAAATAATAATAATAACATTGCTGCAATTCAGAGAAAAACTTTCACAGCCGCCAGGGACTGAGCTGCTCTGTAGACTAGTCGATGAGATGGATCCCTAGTGCCTTATCCACACTCTGTGCCTGGATCGACAGGTCTCTTAAAAAAGAGCTCAAATGATTGCATACTTGTTAAAACAACCAACACAGATGGTAGTCGCACCTTCCTGGGTCCAGTGCTGGGTTCTGATACTGCTCTGGTCTCTGTATTGTCTGTAGCAGTGGCAATACAACTGAGCTCACATCGTGGCTGCAGTCAATCAGCGCTCGCCAGCTAATGTCATTCATATCAATAAATGCAGGCAGCACTGCTGCAGCTAATACCCAGAGAATGGAGCGTTGGCAGAGAGCTTGCACTGGACCGAGGTAGAGTAAGTATACTACAGTGCTGTGCAAATTTATTGGGACAAAGCATTTCTTAAGTAAAATCTAAGTTGGTTACCAATGAGTGATTCATGCTAGTTTTAACTGCTTTGAACAGGTGTGAGTGTACAACCTTGAGTAACAAAATGTGGTTTGACTGGTTTTAGTCAGAAAATAACAGCTAGCTGCCCCCTCAGCTTCAGTTGAGAGCTTGTTTCTGTGAGGAGTGGGTTAGTGTACTTTTTCTCTCAGTGTGATTCGTGCCTGTAAAAATGGATGTTACTCCACGGAAGAGGTCTAGAATTATTACTCTTAATGAACATACAAGTCTGACTGTAAGAGAAATCGCTTCCACCGTTGGTATTGGAAAATCTATCGTTTCAAGAATAATTCGCACATACAATGAAACTGGATTGTTTTCTCCAAAACGAAAATGTGGAAGAAAAAGGAAAACGACACCAAGAACCGATAAAACACTTATCAGAAATAGTAAAAGTAATGCAAGAAAAACAAGTAAAGACTTGCTTTGTCCCAATTAATTTGCACAGCACTGTATTATGTGTTTTGCTTGCAATCATTGGGGCACAAGGTTTACAAGACTGTAAAAAATATCTGTAAACAGATTATCATGTAACAGAACCAAATTGAAAAGATTTATTATAGTATATTAATTAATAACAATAACTACCAGGTCAAGGGTGGCATTATGTAGAAAACGGCCCAAAGGGCTGTTGCTTTTCACCACCTAGTGTTTTAGGCATCAGAAAACTCTTTATAGGAATAAAAACTAAAAAACTTTTTTCCATCCCTTGTGAACTTGGCTTAGTGATAATAACATGGATGCAGTAAATAACATATGCAGACTATGGCAGACACCAGTGGGTTTGAGTAGTGACCACTTTGTCCCACCTGTAACTGCAGTGAACCCTGTTCTTGGCCTGATACTTGGATTTAATTGGAATTTTCAAAAGTGTCTTACATGGGGGCGTGGTCAGGACGCACATGGAGCTGGCTGCTTAAATCAGATCTCCTGCATCTTGCCCAGTTAACGGCACCTTACAGACTTCACCCGGCCTCCATTCATCGCTCCACCGAGACCGAGATGCTACTGATCCTCCAGGTATGCCACGGGCTGGAAACAAGAAAAGCACGGGCGTCCAGAGGGTAACAGACTTCTTTGCTGCAGAGCAGCAGCCCGCACGTAAAATGGTGCCGACATCCAGAGCCTCAGCTTCCCCCGCCCGTGTCTCTTACAGCCCTGAAGGGAGTGAGAAGGGAGAGGATATAGATGAGACCCCCATCACAAGACGGACCCTCAAACACATGTTGAGCTCCCTGAGGTGCTCCATACAGGAGGACATAAAAGAATTCATGGGAGAACTCACACAGGAGCTTTCCTCACTGGCAGACAGAACCTCCCACATAGAGGAAAAAATGTCAGAGTATGCAGCAGCTCACAGTGAGCTAGCCACAGACTATGGGCGAATGGAGGGAGAGATCAAACAAGCCCACCTTAAAATTCATGATCTGGAAGACAAGCTGCGTAGGATGAACATTAGAATCAGAGGGATTCCTGACCCACAAGACACTGAGGACTTGCCCTTCACAATCCATCCACTTCTGCAGCTGCTGCTGCCAGACACTGATGCTGACTTAGCTATGGATAAAGCTTTCAGGCTCCCTAAGCCAGTTCATGTGAATAAGTCTCTCCCTAGGGACATCCTGGTTGCCTTTGCCAAAACTAGCACGGCTGAAGCCGCATTACGTGCTATGAGACTGAGACCTAACTTATCCTCCCCGTACTCAGAGATTGCAATATTTTCGGATCTCTCAGCAGGCACCCTGGCCCGGAGACACAAATTTGCCCCGTACTGCAAGCTGCTGAGGGACAAAGGAATCCAATATAGTTGGGGCTCACCGGTGCATATTCGATTCCGGTACAAAGGCACGGCCCAGCTGTTCTGGTCTCCTAGTCGTCTGGGTAGAGTCCTGAAGGAATGGGACTTAGTTCCACCTGCTGAGAAACTCCCGCAACGCTCCAGCCCGGGAACCTCGACCCCTGTCCATTCGGTGCTCCGCCAATGGGAAAAGGTCGGCTGATTCTTTGGACTCTCAGAACTCTATGCCAGGCGAAATGCAGGCCTATATGGCCCTTTTTCTCGATTCGCTTTTTTTTTTTCTCGTTTTGCCCTCCCCCCCACCCCCCACCCCACCCCAAATTTGGACTCCTGAAACTTTCTGAACTTCCCCCTAACTGGGGTCTCTTTTCATACTTGGGAGAATGGGGTTGGGCAGACCCCCCCCCCCCCCTTCCCTTGGTGGACTTTGATCCACCTGACAACACTGAAGGAGTTTTGTATTTGTAATTTTTGTAATATTTATGTTTTTTTTTTACTTTTTCTGTTTGGTGCATTTCCTCCGCACCTTGTCTTGATGTTTGACCCCCCCTACCCTTTCCCTCTCGGTCACATTCCCTTAACCCCCTCCTTTTCTTTACAGGACCCTCATATGCTCGCTGCACTTGATGATGATAGTAGATATCTTCGTAATTTAAATACTATGTACTCCCTTTATCTAACATGAGTATTCCCTCAATGGGAATGGCTTAAATTCTCCGGGAAAGATCTATTGTCTGGCGCCATCTCCTAAAGGAACAGAGTGATATTGTGTTCTTGCAGGAAACGCATTTACTACATGGCAACATACACAGAATGTCTTCTCCCGCATACCCACACCAATATTTTGTCTCAGCCCCTAAGAAGCACGCAGGTGTCGCTATTCTTGTACATGGACGTGTTGCCTTTAAATTGCAAGAAGTGTTGGCTGACCCGAAAGGTCGATACCTAATGGTAACGGGTACTATTAATAGTGTTTTATACTCTCTGATTGCACTTTATGCCCCTAACTTAGGACAGATAAACTTTATACGAACAACACTGGACAAACTACTTCCCCAGGCATGTGGACACAAACTATTGGGGGGTGATTTTAATGCCCCTATGGATAGGTCACTAGATTGCTTACACCACTCGGGATCTAGATGGGAACTGGGGCCTCTGATCTCATCTTACCATTTACATGACACCTGGCGTTACTTACACAGTAATGAAAAAGATTACACATATGTCGCATAGACATGGCACATGTAGCCGCATTGATTTCTTCCGATGGTCTCCTCCCTCATTGTCTTTGGGCGGACATCGGATCTATCACGTGGACGAATCATGCCCCAGTCACCGTGCAACTAGTGGATGAGCTGGCTGTCAAGCCCCCGGCCAGGTGGGGGATTAACAACTCCCTATTAACCTTTTCTCCAAATGTAGAGACTCTATCCCAACAGATGACTGAGTTTTTTCTGCTGAGCGATAATGAATCAGTGACTCCTGAAATCTTGTGGTTCGCTCATAAGGCGGTCATGAGGGAGAGCTATTAAAATTAGCTGCTTATAACAAAAGAAAATATAACAAGGAACTTCAGACTTTCCTTCAGCAGATTAAAGCTTTGGAAACAACATACAAACACTCTCATTCGGACATTCTCCGCGAATCCCTCTTACAGTTGCGACAAAAACTCCGAGCCCTAATGCTTGTGAGGGTTGAAAAGAACTTCGTAAAGACCAGAGCTAACTACTATAGTATGGGTGATCGGGCGGGGGCATTACTGGCCCGTCGGGTCAAAAAGAAAGAAGCACAGTCCAAAATTACCCACTTAATAGCATCAGACGGTGTGCACGTCTGACATCCGATACAAATTGCAGAACAATTCAAGTCATACTATAAGAATTTATATAACCTATGTGACTCTACAGACACCCCACAACCCACGACGGAGACCATCCAGGACTTTCTAGACCGAGCCAAACTTCCTGGTTAAATTCCCCAATAACTGAGCGGGAGATTCGTGAGGCGATCCAATCGGTTAAAAAGCGTTCTGCCCCAGGTCCAGACGGCTTTTCTTATAAATATTTCTCCACTTTTATTAATATACTTACACCGCATCTCCTAAAAGTATTTTCCTATTGGCAAGGAAAAGGTACCATACGTAGTGAAGGACTGTGGGCTACTATTACAACTATACCTAAACCGGGAAAGACTCCCACTCTGCCAGGCAACTACAGGCCGATTGCGTTGCTCAATTGTGATCTCAAGATCTATGCTAAGGTACTAGCTACCTGTCTACAGGTGGTCCGCCCCTCCCTCATTGCGCCAGACCAGGTGGGGTTTGTGCCCGGCAGGCAGGCGCGTGATGGGACACGGAGACTGGTTAACTTACTGGAGGTACTGGAGAGGAGGGGTGGCCCAAGTGCCCTGCTCTCCCTGGACGCGGAGAAGGCTTTTGAAGGAGTGCACTGGGGATAACTCAGTGCGGTGTTACGCAAATTTGCCATACTGGGTCGATTTTACAATTCCATCATGGCCTTGTATACTTTCCCCAGTGCCTCAGTCTGAGCTTCGGGATTCATATCATCAGACCTATCCATAACTAATGGTACGCGTCAGGGTTGCCCCCTCTCCCCGCTCATATTTGCCCTGGTGATGGAGCCACTGGTAGCCATCATTAGATCAAACACTTCTGTGTCGAAAGTGTGTTTGGGAGCAGTTGAGCACAAGAACGGCCTTTATGCTGACGACGTGATCTTCACGTGTACAAATGTAGCCACCACCATCCCTGAGATAATGAATATACTGGATAACTTCTCTACAGTGTCCTATTACAAACTAAACCTCACTAAATCTGTATTATTCCCAATCAATATTCCTGCCCCACTCCAGCGGGAACTACGGCAAAAATTTTCATTTACTTGGGCCCACAAAAGTTTTACATACCGGGGAATCAATATTACCCACATGAAACAAACTAACTGTGACTCACTAGTGAGAGACCTATCGGCTTTAATCTCCTCGTACTCCCTCACACAACTGATGTGGGTGGCAAGAATACAGTTAGTTAAAATGACTATTCTCTATTTGCTCCGATGCCTCCCGATTTACTTCCCCGCAAAACAATTGACCCGGTTCCAAACCATATTGAATAAATTGATTTGGAGTAATAAACCACATAGAGTAAAAAACAGAATCCTGGTGTTGCCGGGAGACATGGGAGGACTTGGGGTGCCGGATGTGCGGACATATTACCAGGTGATTCTCCTTGAAATGGCACAGATCTGGTAGTCTGGCTCTACAGCGCCACTTTGGCTACAAATCGAATCCTCGTTTGCCCCGAGGCATTCCACCAGAGTTCTGATAGAGATACATCTCTTGAATGGCTCTGGCCGTAGTGATCTACTGCGCATGCAAGCAGTATTGAGAGTATGGTCTCAGGTAAGAAGGACACATCTGGGCTCCCTGTACCGCTCTGTCTCCTTATGAACAATACAATAGAGGAGTTGATAGACTCCTTGACCCTAGCCACCTGGAGAGAAAAGGACATGAATACCCTATTTGATATAACAGACAATCTAGTTATGTGGTCATTTAACTCCTTGACCTCGAGATATTCTCTGCCTAACTCAGCCTTTTTCCAATACCTACAAGTGCGCCACCTTCTTTCCTCATTGATGATATCTCAGGAGGGGAGAGAGGACCAAAACCCAATTATACAGGCATACTTTAAGCAGGGAATGATTATCCATCATGGTATTTCATTGTTGTATAAAGCACTAATAAGACACGACCATGCTACAATACTGCCATACATAACTAGATGGGAGACACGTCTCATTCTATGCTACCCTGGAGGAATGGCAATCTGCTGTGCAACATGCATCTTCTTACAGTGCCTGCATAGGTCACCTAGAACATGCAAAAAAGCCGACTTCACCTCGTTGTTGGCCATTATGCGGGGAATAGGTACACCAGCCCGTATCTGGTGGGTCTGTCCGAAGGTCATGCCTTATTGGAAAGGGGTGGAGACTTTATTGAAAACCTTGACAGGCCTACCTTGCAAATTGTCTCCACAGCTGGCCCTCTTGGGTTTTGGTCTAGCAGACTTCCCAAGTATAGTACGACCAATTCTGTATAATGTACTGGTGGCCTCCCGTATGTCTTTAGCTTCCCATTGGAAGCTTTCTTCGGTGCCTACCCAAGAAGAATTACTAGGGAGAATAAACCTACATTTTCTGTACCAGCTAACCCTTGCACACGGCCTCTCCCACAGGACAAAAATCCTCAACTGGTGGGACGGGTAGATTCTACGTACAACACTGTGGAAACTTAGCATTGGAATTTGACGCATGAGTGTCGCTATGATCTTCTGTGGCTATGTGTGACGGGTGTATTAGTTCTATCACTAAAACCCTATGCGAAGATCTTTATCTACATTCTCAGAAAACATGATAAATGTTTAATCTGTATAAACTTTAATGCATGATTTATGGTCCTTCATTCCCAATGTAAATACCCCCTTCCCCTCCACCCCCTCCCACTCCCACCTTTCCCCACTTTCCGTATTCCCACTTTATTGTTTAACCCAGATGACTCTAACTTGTCTATATAATATGTCATAGGATTTTTTTCTCTTCATGTTTATTATTACGGTTGTGATGAAACAAATAAAAAACTAATGGTTAAAAAAAAAAAAAAGTGTCTTACATAACTGCAGTTTTGTTAAAAGTATCATTTTTAGACAGAAACCCAAGTTAGATCTCTGGCACAGTTCCCCAGGCTGTAGCTCCAAGGAGACGCTCCGAGAATTGGCGATCACTGTTGTTTCTCTGTGATGTTATTGCATCGCCCACCAGGGCCATGGGTTACTCTGGCCCGGTCCCTGCTGTCTGGTCACAGGGGAAATGTCACTGTAGTGACGTGGACCAGTTCCATTGCCCTGGAAGTACTGCAATTAAAAATAAAATTAAAGTTTGTTTGTCACTGTGACGCCACCCATGGTATGTGGCCAGATGTGACCACCGCTGCTTGTCTCAGCTCCGGGGAATGTTGATGTGACACAGCAAGGTGATGAGCCCTCCACGGACAGGGCTGGTTTATCCCCTGGGTCGGTAATAATAGTCTATTGTGTGGTGGTTGTGAGGTGACCGTGGGGGTGCAACTTACTTCTCACAGCTGTGCGTCGGATCTCTCAGCTTTGCAACCTCTCAGATGCTGGTATCTGTAACCATGGATGCTCAATAAAAACTCTGACACAAGTTTCAAGTTCAATCGGGTACTTTACACACTACTTTTGCTCTGGTTTTGCACAGTCTCAGTTTTCTGCAGTGAGCGGTACCGGTAGCCAATACAGCAGCTGAGATGGATCACTAAGCACCCCCCTTTCTTAATCCTTTTCAGGTCTCTCTTCAGGACTGCTCACTACCTCAGGGCTAGCAGTCGCTGACTTTTCTGGGCATCCTCCGTTTGGATCCCAATTCTATGTGAGGCCTTTCCTTTGGTGTGACAGTCTGTTCGGTTCCGGGCATAAAGACCCTTCACCTCACCGGTTAATCTCTGGCCAGGGCATATAGCAGCCAACCACTTTTGCAGGGACGGTACCCTGTCAGTCGACCCAGTCCCTCGGTGTCTCCGTAAAGCCGGTCTTCCACCTTATACTCCTTCTCCACTACACCTGGTCAGTCTCTTCAGCTATGTCACGGGTTTTAGCTAGGAGTCCGGTTCCTTTCCTTCCTTTACTCGCGAGGAATTCCGGACCTGTGCTCACCCTCAAGCCCTCCTAATGTCTCTCTGAGGGTCAGTAGCCTCAGATGCGGTCAGCAGCCTTGGACCCGGTCAGCCTCTGATGACACTAGCCACTGGGTCCCGGTTTCCTCTCAGTTGTTACTGTCCTTCTCCTCTGTCACTCCGATCCTCTGCTCCAACTTCAACTAAACTGTCACTCTCTCCGTGAGGTAACTACGGTAGCCCCTCCCCCTTCCACAGGTGTCTCCTCTAAGCTCCACCCACCACTCAGCTCTCTCTCGCCTCTCCCTTGCCTGGCATAAAGTCCTAAGTATGAGGATTCGGGAGCGTGTTGGGTGTTTGGTTTGGGGTACATGGTTCACCATCTCATCTGTTGTTTTATTCTGCGGCCACCGGTCCGCAGGGGCGCTACATTATTAATTGCATATTTAGAGATAAATCTGCATCAGACTGATATAACTATGACATAAGAAAATAAATCTCATAGTTCATTTAACACCATTAGATAATCAGCCAGTGCGGAGTGACTTATGGAGGTTTTCGGTCAGTTTTTTTTTTTTTTTTTTTTGCATAATCAAGCTAAGGCTGCTTTCACATCAGCGCTTTTCGCTGATCACGTCAGTTGCGGTGAAAAAAACGCAACTGCCGCGATTACCGCATAACGGCCGCACTTGCGGTTCACTTGCGGCAGGCCCCATACAATGTATATGCGGGCTTGCGGCAAGTGAGGTTTCGGCACTTGCGGCAGGTGCGGCCGCGAAAAACCGCTTCATACTGCGTTTTTCTCGCGGCCGCACCTGCCGCAAGTGCCGAGACCGCACTTGCCGCACCTGCCGCACACTTACCGCAAGCCCCATAGACATCACGACCGTTATGCGGTAATCGCGGCAGATGCGTTTTTTTCACCGCAACTGCCGCGATCAGCGTAAAACGCTGATGTGAAAGGACCCTTGCATACATATACAGTATATTTAAAATTGTTTGCCCTCTTTTTGCCTTTCTCTAAAAACTTCACTCAAACTGTGCGTATATAGCTTTAATAAAGCTGCCAGCTTGTGCTGTCCCCATCTACCTTGCCATCACCCTCGAGATCGACCAATACTATACATTCTACCAATGCTTAATGTTCTAACGCTTCTTGCCATAAACAATTGTATTGCTTTTCACTAGATATTGCTGTCCTGTTACCATTTGGTAAGCAGTAATGCTATAGTTGAACCAGACCATATGCTGTAACACGCACAGACAGGAAGTGCGTCATTGAACCCACCCATGTGATTGCAGCACGTCGATAGGTTGTCGTGACAGCCGGGGGTCTGCAGAAGACTTGTGTGCTTGCCATCACAATCTTATGAATGCTGACCAATGGCCAATGTTCATAGGAGAGTGGACATTTCTGAATTATATATATGTCACAATCTATGAAAATATAGAATAAATTAACCTGATTGGTAGACGACTTAACCAGAAACAAAATCTAAACGCTATAATGATGTTTTTACCCCAAAGTGGTTATCAGTAGAAATGTCAGGTCAGGATGCAAAAAAAAAAAGTACCATATATACTCGTGTATAAGCCGACCCGTGTATAAGCCGACCCCCCTACTTTTGCCCCCAAAACCTGGGAAAACCTATTGACTCGTGTATAAGCCGAGGGTGGACTCCAGCACAGGTATACAGCCCCCAGCAGTGTGGCATACAGGCCCCCCAATGGTAGTATACAGCAGCCTCCCCAGTGGTAGTATACAGCAGCAGCCCCAGTGGTATATACAGCAGCAGCTCCAGTAGTTAGTATACAGCAGCCCCAGAGGTATATACAGCCCCAGTGGTAGTATACAGCATCCCCAGAGGTATATACAGCCCCAGTGGTAGTATACAGCATCCCCAGAGGTAGTATACAGCAGCCCCAGAGGTAGTATACAGCAGCCCCAGAGGTAGTATACAGCAGCCCCAAAGGTATATACAGCAGCCCCAGTGGTAGTATACAGCAGCCCCAGAGGTAGTATACAGCCCCAGTGGTAGTATACAGCAGCCCCACAGGTATATACAGCCCCAGTAGTTAGTATACAGCAGCCCCACAGGTATATACAGCCCCAGTGGTAGTATACAGCAGCCCCAGAGGTATATAGAGCCCCAGTGGTAGTATACAGCAGCCCCAGAGGTATATACAGCCCCAGTGGTAGTATACAGCAGCCCCACAGGTATATACAGCCCAGTAGTTAGTATACAGCAGCCCCACAGGTATATACAGCCCCAGAGGTATATACAGCCCCAGTGTAGTATACAGCAGCCCCAGAGGTATATACAGCCCCAGTGTAGTATACAGCAGCCCCACAGGTATATACAGCCCCAGTGGTAGTATATAGCAGCCCCAGTGGTATATACAGCCCCAGTGGTAGTATACAGCAGCCCCAGAGGTATATACAGCCCCAGTGTAGTATCCAGCAGCCCCAGTGGTAGTACACAGCCCCCCCTCCTTAACCCCTTCCCGACCCTTGGCCCACCGTTTGGGCCATGAAAACAAGTGCCTTCCCGACCCTTGGTCCACCCCCTGGGCCATGGAATGAACGGGCTCCTGCAGGCCGAGTGAGGGTCTCACTGACCTGTCACTCGGCCTGCAGGTACATGGGGAGTTGTACTACACCCCAGGGGGGGTCGATTTGCCCCCACTCCTACCCCCCCGGCTACAGGCGCGGTGATTGGCGCTCAAAAGTGAAAGTGAAAATCACCGCGCCTGTCATGTTTCCCTGCCTGCCGCTGCTCTCCCTACCCTCTGATCAGATCCCCTGTCATCCTATAACATCCCCCCTGTCCCCCACCTCTCTTTCTCCCCCCCCCCCATCATCTTTCTACCCCCCTTTCCCCCCCGCTTCCTGTCCCTGCCGCCCGCTTCCTGTCCCTGCCTCCCGCTTCCTCTAGCTGCCGCCCGCCTCCTCCTGACTGCCCCCGCTTCCTCTAAGTGCCCCCCCACATCTAGTACCAGCCCCCCCACTGCCCCCTTCCTGCCCCCCCGATCACCGGAGCGGCGATCGCCTCTCCCACTCACCCCTCCGGCGGCCCGCTCCGTCCTGTGACTGCTGCGTCCCGCTCCTCTTCTGCTGTGAGTCCCTCCTCTTCTGCGCCGCCTCCGATCTGACTGCTCTGTGCTGGAGCTGCCAGATCACTTCTACAGCTGGATCCTCAGGATCCAGCTGTAGAAGTGATCTGACAGCTCCAGCACAGTGATCCACAGTGACCATTATGTGATCACTGTAGATCACTGTGCTGGATCTGTCAGATCACTTCTACAGCTGGATCCTGAGGATCTAGGTGCAGGAAGTGATCTGACAGCTCCAGCACAGTGATCACATAATGGTCACTGTGGATCACTGTGCTGTATCTGTCAGATCACTTTCTACAGCTGGATCCTGAGGATCTAGCTGCAGAAAGTGATCTGACACCCCGGGCGCAGTGACCCACTATGTGCATCACTGCGCCTGGGCTGCCAGATCGCTTTCCGCAGCTCGATCCCCATGCATGGGGATCGAGCTGCAGAAAGCAATCTAACAGCCCGGGCGCAGTGATGCACATAGTGGGTCACTGCGCCCAGCTCTTAGGGCGCCTTCACACTGGCGTTCCCCTCCGCAGCGTTCTGCGGAGGGGAATCGCCATGTGTGCGCCGCGGCCGCCAGCTCCTATCTTTAGAATGGGAGCGCACGGTGCTGCGCTTGACAGCGCATGACCGTGCGCACCCAGTCACTCCCATATGTGATCTGTGCGCAGGATTCCAGCCCCCAGCTGCCTAGTTGTACCTGGCTGGACCAAAAATATGGCGGAGCCCCACGTAATTTTTTTTCTAGAATTAGTTCTAGAAATTAAAAAAAAAAATAGGCTTCGCTGTATTTTTTGTTCCAGCCAGGTATGACGAGGCAGCTGGGGGCTGGTGGCAGTCCGTAGCTGCCAAGTTGTACCTGGCTGGACCAAAAATATGGCGGAGCCCTATGTCATTTTTTTTCTAGAAATAATTCTAGAAATAAAAAAAAAATAGGCTTCGCTGTATTTTTGGTTCCAGCCAGGTATGACGAGGCGGCTGGTGGCAGTCCGTAGCTGCCAAGTTGTACCTGGCTGGACCAAAAATATGGCGGAGCCCTATGTCATTTTTTTTCTAGAAATAATTCTAGAAATAAAAAAAAAATAGGCTTCGCTGTATTTTTGGTTCCAGCCAGGTATGACGAGGCAGCTGGGGGCTGGCGGCAGTCCGTAGCTGTAAAGTTGTACCTGGCTGGACCAAAAATATGGCAGAGCCCCATGGGTCCCCCATGCTGCGAATTGCAACTACTAGACTAGTATGTTTATTTACAAAAAGTTTCTTTATTCATTTATACGTCTCAATTTGTGAAGCACATGGTGGCTCAAAGTGCTCACTGTGCATCTAGATATGTTCCCTGGGGGGGTCTAGTTTCCAAAATGGGGTCACTTGTGGGGGAGCTCCAATGTTTAGGCACACAGGGGCTCTCCATACGCGACCTGGTGTCCGCTAACAATTCCAATAGTTGGCAAACACCAGGTTGCGTATGGAGAGCCCCTGTGTGCCTAAACATTAGAGCTCCCCCACAGGTGACCCCATTTTAGAAACTAGACCCCAAGGAACCTATCTAGATGCATAGTGAGCACTTTGAATCCCCAGGTGCTTCACAAACTGATCCGTAATAAGGTAAAAATACTTTTTTTCACACAAATTTTCTGTTTTAATTTGTACGGATCAATTTGTGAAGCACCTGGGGGTTCAAAGTGCTCACTATGCATCTAGATATGTTACTTGGGGGGTCTAGTTTCCAAAATGGGGTCACTTGTGGGGGAGCTCTAATGTTTAGTCACACAGCGGCTCTCCATACGCAACATGGTGACAGCTAACAATTTGAGCTGATTTTTATTCAAATTGTTAGCGGACACCATGTCGCGTTTGGAGGGCCCCTGTGTGCCTAAATATTGGAGCTCCCCCACAAGTGACCCCATTTTGGAAACTAGACCCCCCAGGGAACATATCGAGATGGGTATTGAGCATATTGAACCCCCAGGTGCTTCACAAATTAATGAAAAAAAAAAGATTTTTGCGGAAAAAAAGTACGTTTTCATTTTTACAGATCAATTTGTGAAGCACCTGGGGGTTGAAAGGGCTCACTATGCATCTAGATACGTTCCTTTGGGGGTCTAGTTTCCAAAATGGGGTCACTTGTGGGGGAGCTCCAATGTGGAGACGCATCGGGGCTCTCCAAACGCAACATGGTGTCCGCTAACAATTTGAGCTCATTTTGCATTCAAATTGTTAGCGGACACCATGTTGCGTTTGGAGAGCCCCTGTGCGTCTCCACATTGGAGCTCCACCACAAGTCACCCCATTTCTGAAACTAGACCCCCAAAGGAACGTATCTAGCTGCATAGTGAGCACTTTGAACCCCCAGGTGCTTCACAAATTGATCCGCAATAATGAAAAAAGAAACTTTTTGTGGAAAAAAAAGTGCTTTTTCATTTTTATGGATGAATTTGTGAAGCACCTGGGGGTTGAAAGTGCTCACTATGCATCTAGATACGTTCCCTGGGGGGTCTAGTTTCCAAAATGGGGTCACTTGTGGGGGAGCCCCAATGTTTAGGCACACAGGGGCTCACCAAACGCAACATGGTGACAGCTAACAATTTGAGCTGATTTTTATTCAAATTGTTAGCGGACACCATGTCGCGTTTGGAGGGCCCCTGTGTGCCTAAATATTGGAGCTCCCCCACAAGTGACCCCATTTTGGAAACTAGACCCCCCAGGGAACTTATCGATATGGGTATTGAGCATATTGAACCCCAGGTGCTTTACAAATTGATCTGTGAAAATGAAATAGTACTTTTTTTTTTCACAAAAATTTTCTTTTAGCCTAAATTTTTTCATTTTCACATGGCAACAGCATAAAATTCATCCTAAAATTTGTTGGCCAATTTCTCCTGAGTACACCGATACCTCATATGTGTTCATAAACCACTGTTTGGGCGCACGGCAGGGCTCAGAAGGGAAGGAGCGCAATTTCAGTTTTTGAATGTAAAATTACCGTATATACTCGTGTATAAGCCGAGTTTTTCAGCCCAAAAATTGGGCTGAAAAGTCCCCCCCTCGGCTTATACACGGGTCAATACGGTATGCTGTGGGGGGGGGAGCTGTGACCGGGGGCTGGAGGAGGCAGGAGGGGGCCGCGGTGACCGCAGGCGGTCACGTGGGGCCGCCTCATTAGTGCAATGAATATGCACGGCATCCCCCCGTACACAGCCCCCCCTCCTTATCATGTCCCCCCCGGCTGCGGCAGCTGTGAAAATAACAAACAGTTTATACATCACCTTCCGACGCAGCTCTCCGCTCCTCCGGTCCTCAGCATCTCCGCTCGCCGGCTTCTTCTTCCTTGTTGTGCCGGTGTCATGTGACCGGGCGCAGGAGATGACGTCATTTCCTGCGCGCGGTCACAAGCCGGCACATCAAGGAAGAAGAAGTCGGGACCGGAGGAGCGAGGACCGGAGGAGCGGAGAGCTGCGCCGGAAGGTGATGTATAAACTGTTTGTTATTTTCACAGCTGCCGGCAGCGGGGGGGACATGATAAGGTGGGGGGGGCTGTTTATTACTACTGGGGACTGCATATTAAGAGGGGGGGCTGTGTACTACCACTGGGGCTGCTGGATACTACACTGGGGCTGTATATACCTCTGGGGCTGCTGTATACTACCACTGGGGCTGTATATACCTTGGGGCTGCTGTATACTACACTGGGGCTGTATATACCTCTGGGGCTGCTGTATACTACCACTGGGGCTGTATATACCTTGGGGCTGCTGTATACTACACTGGGGCTGTATATACCTCTGGGGCTGCTGTATACTACCACTGGGGCTGTATATACCTCTGGGGCTGCTGTATACTACTACTGGGGCTGTATATACCTTGGGGCTGCTGTATACTACCACTGGGGCTGTATATACCTCTGGGGCTGCTGTATACTACCACTGGGGCTGTATATACCTCTGGGGCTGCTGTATACTACCACTGGGGCTGTATATACCTGTGGGGCTGCTGTATACTACACGGCTGTATAACCTGGGGCGCTGTATACTACTGGCTGTATATACTCGGGGCTGCTGTATACTACCACTGGGGCTGTATATACCTTGGGGCTGCTGTATACTACCATGGGGCTGTATATACCTGTGGGGCTGCTGTATACTACCACTGGGGCTGTATATACCTCTGGGGCTGCTGTATACTACCACTGGGGCTGTATACTACCTCTGGGGCTGCTGTATACTACCACTGGGCTGCTGTATATACCTTGGGGCTGCTGTATACTACCACTGGGCTGCTGTATATACCTTGGGGCTGCTGTATACTACCTCTGGGGTGCTGTATACACCCCTGGGGCTTATACTACCTCTGGGGTGCTGTATACTACCACTGGTGCTAGTATATTCTGGGCAACCTCTGGGGTGCTGTATACTACCACTGGGGCTTATATATACCTCTGGGGCTGCTGTATACTACCACTGGGGCTGTATATACCTCTGGGCTGCTGTATACTACCACTGGGGCTGTATATACCTCTGGGGCTGCTGTATACTACCACTGGGGCTGTGTATATACCTTTGGGGCTGCTTATACTACCTCTGGGGCTGCTGTATACTACCTCTGGGGCTGCTGTATACTACCTCTGGGGATGCTGTATACTACCACTGGGGCTATATACTACCTCTGGGGATGCTGTATACTACCACTGGGGCTGTATATACCTCTGGGGCTGCTGTATACTAACTACTGGAGCTGCTGCTGTATATACCACTGGGGCTGCTGCTGTATACTACCACTGGGGAGGCTGCTGTATACTATCATTGGGGGGCCTGTATACCACACTGCTGGGGGCTGTATACCTGTGCTGGAGTCCACCCTCGGCTTATACACGAGTCAATAGGTTTTCCCAGGTTTTGGGGGCAAAAGTAGGGGGTCGGCTTATACACGGGTC
Source organism: Allobates femoralis (assembly GCA_033576535.1). Taxonomy (NCBI): domain Eukaryota; kingdom Metazoa; phylum Chordata; class Amphibia; order Anura; family Aromobatidae; genus Allobates; species Allobates femoralis. The sequence continues at coordinate 121,814,875 of JARQOC010000005.1, forward strand.
GGCTTATACACGAGTATATACGGTAGCTCCAAAATTCAAATTGCGCTCCTTCACTTCTGAGCCCTGCCGTGCGCCCAAACAGTGGTTTATGACCACATATGAGGTATCGATATACTCGGGAGAATTTGCACAACTAATTTTAGGATCCATTTTATCCTTTTGCCCATGTGAAAATGAAAGAATTGAAGCTAAAAGAACATTTTTGATAAAAAAATTAAAATATCCATTTTTTGTTTCCACTTTGCCTTAGTTCCTGTGAAGCACCTGAAGGGTTAATAATCTTCTTGAATGTAGTTTTGAGTAGCTTGAGGGGTGCAGTTTTTGGAATGGTGTCACTTTTGGGTGTTTTCTGTCATGTACACCCCTCAAAAGGACTTCAAATGTGATGTGGTCACTAAAAAAAATGGTTTTGTAAATTTTGGTTGAAAAATGAAAAATTGCTCATGAACTTTGAACCCTTATAATGTTCTAACAAAAAAAATTTTTTTTTCCAAAATTGTGCTGATGTGAAGAAGACATGTGGGAAATATTATTTATTAACTTTTTTCTGTCACATATCTCTCTTGTTTATCAGAAAAAAAAATTAATAAAATTGTGAAATTTTCAAAATGTTTGCCATATTTTTGATTTTTTCACAAATAAACACAAAAATTATCGACTTAAATTTAATACTAGCATGAAGCCCAATATGTCACGAAAAAAACAATCTCAGAATCGCTAGGATCGGTTGAAGCGTTCCCGAGTTATAACCTCATAAAGGGAGAGTGGTCAGAATTGCAAAAAAGGCCAAGGTCTTTAGGGTCAAAATAGGCTGGGTCCTGAAGGGGTTAATATGCGTCCCCCAGTAGTATTAAACAGCCCCTCCACTCCTTATCATGTTCCCCCCGGCTGCGGCAGCTGTGAAAATAACAAACAGTTTATACATCACCTTCCGGCGCAGCTCTCCGCTTCTCCGGTCCTCAGCTCCTACGCTCGCGGCTTCTTCTTCCTTGATGTGCCGGCTTGTGACCGCGCGCAGGAAATGACGTCATCTCCTGCGCCCGGTCACATGACACCGGCACAACAAGGAAGAAGAAGCCGCGAGCGGAGGAGCTGAGGACCGGAGAAGCGGAGAGCTGCGCCGGAAGGTGATGTATAAACTGTTTGTTATTTTCACAGCTGCCGCAGCCGGGGGGGACATAAGGAGGGGGGGGGCTGTTTATTACTACTGGGGGACGCATATTAAGGAGAGGGGGCTGTGTAGTGCAATATGCACGGCATCCCCCCGCCGCTGATGGACGGGGGGATGCCGTGCATATTCATTGCACTAATGAAGCGGCCCCACGTGACCGCCTGCGGTCACCGCGGCCCCCTCCTGCCTCCTCCAGCCCCCGGTCACAGCTCCCCCCCCACAGCATACTGTATGACCCGTGTATAAGCCGAGGGGGGGACTTTTCAGCCCAATTTTTGGGCTGAAAAACTCGGCTTATACACGAGTATATACGGTAATTACACACTCACAGATCCCGAAAAATTAGAACATTGGGCATCTCGGAAAGTGGCAACAAAAGATCATTTTATTTTATTTATTTTTTTTACAAATCTGATTTTATTTTTTTCACCATTTTTTTTTTTTTTTATTTAAAAACTGTAAATATTTGCATGTTGATATCTACTTATACTGGCCTGAGGAATCATATTGCCAGGTCACTTTTACCCTATAATGAGTATGGTAAGTGAAGAATCCCCCCAAAAATGATGGAACTGCAGTTTGCTTTGCAATGTTCCTGCACTTGGAATTTTTTCCTGTTTTCCAGTACACCATGTGGCAGAATAAATAGTGTAATTGAAAAGTACAACACGTCTCGCAAAAAACGAGTCCTTGTATGGCTAGGTGACTGAAAAAATAAAAGTTTGGGGGAAAATGGGTGGAAAAAAATAAAGTGGAATATCGCCTTGAGACAAAGGAGTTAAGCATATGAAATGCATGGTTGATGGAGCTGTGATCTGGTGAAAAAATAAACTTTTTTTTAGTTGCACACTTTGGCCAGTTTCCACATATCATCTGCTGATTGGGGATATCACATCACCATTGCAGCCAGTCTGGTGACATCCAAACAGTGAAAGAACCAGGAGACTGCCACCTTCCGCTTGAAGACCATCTTGTGACTGCTGCCCCTACATGACGTCTTGCTGGGACCTTGAGGGTCCTGTAGGATGACACAAGTGGCAGTACCGGGAATGGAGTCTGTTAGGAAAGGTGTTTGTGAAGAAGTCGAAAAAAACAAGAACAAACAGATCCCATTCTTGCTACTGCTGCTCGTATTCAACCTGAAAGAAGCTTCTTCAGCTGAAATGTCACCAGACTAAGCTGCAAAGTCACATGATTCCCCCCTAGACAAAGAAGCGAAGAATCGGCAGGCGATATGGGCAGCAGAGCATTTTTATCTGTAGACAAAGACCTTAGGCCCATTTAAAAAAAGAAATGTTGGACAACCCCTTTAAAGAGCTTCTGAAGAAAGTCCAATTCCATACCTCCATTGATCTAGAGCAGTGTTCCCCAACTCCAGTTCTCAGGACCCACCCACAGTGCAGGTTTTCAGGGGTTTCTTAGTATTGCACTGTTGATAATATACCGTAATCACCTGCACTGGTGATGATTCCAACCTCTGTGCAATGCTAAGGAAATCCTGAAAACATGCCCTGTTGGTGGCTCTTGAGGACTGGAGTTGGGGAACACTGATCTAGAGATATCCTTTGTGACATGTTGTGGATGTTAATTGTGCCTTCAGAGGTAATCCTTTTACACTCACTGCCTGATATTCTATATATATGTAGTGTGGTGGATAAACAGTATTTTCTATAATATATTTCTTTTCTCACTCCGACAGGTGAAAAAAGAGGTTGGAGATATCACAATCTTAATTAATAATGCAGGTATTGTGACTGGGAAGAAGTTCATCGATTCTCCTGATGCCCTTGTGGAGAAGACCATGCAAGTGAACACAATGGCACATTTTTGGGTAACTTCACTTTTAGTCTGTTCATGATATGGATATGCCATAGTTGTAGCTTCACCTATTTATATATATTTGTACCTATTTAAAAGTGTTGTCCTGATTTAGGCAACATTACTGATTTATACCATACATTTGTGGCACATTTGTCTTCAGGTGGTCTCCGCTGTACAATATCACAAAGCACATTGTATTACCAGAAACCATACCAGACACAAGTGTGGTATTGTACTGTAATTGTGGGCTGGGTCCGTCAGTCCAGTCTTGTATCGGATAGTGGCTACAAATGCAGTGGTATTATTATTATTTATTTATAGAGCACCATTCATTCCATGGTGCTGTACATGAGAAAGGGTTACATACAGACAAGTTAAAAATACAATGAACAAAGTGACAGACTGATACAGAGGCGAGAGAGGACCCTGCCCTTGCGGGATTACATTCTACAGGGCAATGGGAAGGGAGACAGTAGGTTGGGTCTGCTCTGGTGGAGCGCCGGGTCCAGTGGTGGTGAGGTGGCACCGTGGTCATTGCAGGTTGTAGGCTGTTCTGCAGAGATGGGTTTTCAGGTTCCGCTTGAAGGTTCTGAGTGTAAGGGACAGTCGGACGTGATGGGGTGCAGAGTTCCAGACGATGGGGGATGCTTGGGCAAAGTCTTGCAGGCAGTTAGATGAGGAACGTATAAGTGTGGAGGAAAGAAGGAGGTCTTGGGAGGATCGAAGATTACGGGTTGGATGATATCGGGAGATTAGTTCAGAGATATAAGGGGGGGACAGATTGTGCACGGCTTTGTAAGTCAGTGTTAGTAGTTTGAATTGGATACGCTGGTGAATTAGGAGCCAGTGGAGGGATTTGCAGAGGGGAGAAGTGGAGGAATAGCAAGGAGAGAGGTGGATTAGTCGGGCAGCAGAGTTAAGGACAGATTGAAGTGGTGCAAGAGTGTTAGCAGGAAGACCACAGAGTAGGAGGTTGCAGTAGTCGAGGCGGGAGATGATGAAGGCATGCATTAGTAGTTTAGCAGATTTGGGGTTGAGAAAGGGACGGATTCTGGAAATATTTTTGAGTTGGAGGCGGCAGGAGGTGGCGAGAGCTTGGATGTGCGGTTTGAAGGACAAGGCAGAGTCAAGTGTTACTCCGAAGCAGCGGACTTCAGGTACAGGGCAAAGTATGATGTCATTTATTGTGATAGATAATCCTGGTAAGGAAGGTGTGTGAGATGGAGGAAAGATGATGAGTTCGGTTTTTGTCTACATTGAGTTTAAGAAGCGGGAGGAGAAGAAGGAGAATATGGCTGATGGACACTCCAGGATTGAGGACAGCAGAGAGGTGACGTCTGAGCCAGAGAGGTAGATCTGAGTGTCATCAGCGTACAGGTGGTACTGGAAGCCATGGGACTTTGAGTTGTTCCAGACCAAGAGTATAAATTGAAAAAAGGAGGGGCACGAGGACAAAGCGTTGAGGGACCCCAACAGAGAGGGGATGGGGCAAGGAGGTCGTGTGGGAGTGAGGGACACTAAATGTGCAGTTGGAAAGGTAGGATGAGATCCAGGAGAGGGCAAGGTCAGTGATACCAATGGAAGAGAGGATCTGTAATAAGAGGCATTGGTCGACTGTGTCGAATGCAGAGGACAGGTCTAAAAGGAGGAGGATGGAGAACTATCTGTTAGCTTTGGCCGTGAGTAAGTCGTTAGTAATTTTGGTCAGGGCAGTTTCAGTGGAGTTGTATGGCAAGAAACTATCATATAACATACTTCACATACCTGTTCTGTCTTGTAGATTATGGGCCAGCTTCTCATTTGGTCAGAGTTCACAGTTTAAGCCAGGGGTGAACAACTGGCTGCCACAGGGTCACATGCTCCCCAACCATCTGGTCATCTACTTACATATTTACGAAGTCCTGGCTTTCATCCACTTCCAGCGTTCTGTTGTCCCGATATCACGCGCAATCCACCTCCGCTGTGGCAGCCATATTTGCACCCACAAGTGACGAGTGTGCAAGTATGGTGCCCGCTAGCAGTATTGTTCCCTTACACAATACCGGTAGCAGTGTCACGGCGAAACGACAATGTCGACTTCTGCAACCAATGCTAGGAAGCTTCATATAACGCACCTGCTCCCCCAGACATCCACACCGCAGATGATGCGTCGTACATGAATAAGTAACTGGGCATGCGCGTACCCGGCATGCATGCCTAGTTACTCATGCCGCCGCCATCAGGGGCCAGAGAGAGTGCACAATGAGGGCAGAGAGAGAGAGCGGATGGGGGAGGGCACATGGGGGGGGAGAGATGGCCACTCCTCCCAGCGCCAAAGAGCCCCCCCCCATCATGATGTCACCACCCTCATCATGTGATAGCATCGGGCCTCCGTAAATAATCCATATCTCAGAGAAGATGAGTTGTCCATAGTATGGGGACAGGGATGAGCTTGTGCTAATGGTGTGGCGATTTTGTAACTTCCATATATTGGCAGAATGGGGGTCTTTGTACCTCATGTAATCTACAAGGGTGTAAAAGAGTTGGTCATGCTTTTGTGTGGTTATTTTCATTGTATTTTCTGGGTGTTGTGAGCCACTCATCAGTTTTAACATAAGACAATGGCCAGAAACCCTTGCACAATCTTTTCCTTTAAATGCAGACAGTGAAGATGGAGACCCTATTATTTTATTTGGGAACTAGATTGGGTACCATATCTGACATTTATGATCTGTAGTTTCAACATGGGACAAGTGTCTCGGATGGTTATACTCCTTCATGCTCTATTGCGGCCCTTAGCATTGACTCAATCAAACAATATGACCCTAATACCAGAGAAGATTGTTCCCTCAACTAAGGTCACATTGTAAAAGTGTATAGTTCTAATGTGTAGGATGAGTGTGACAGATCTCAAAAACCCAATTATTTCTCTGTTTTTTTCCCCTGTGGACTCTACAGCGTTATTAATGCTCCACTCAGGCCATATTTCTAGCTCATATTACCGAATACCAGAATTTGGGTCTAAGTTTCCTTTAAAAGTTCTTATTCTGTCTTTTCTCAAGAACATCTTGTATTCAAGATCCATTGTCTGACTTTTATGTTTTTCATTTCCTTTAATAAAACAGTTCAGATTTACAGGATTTTCAAAATTACATTTCGTGTTGTGTTCCATGGAAACCGCCATTGGGAATGATCAAGTGCGCACTTTTTCTTAGTCAGGAGCATTACACAGACATTACTTTTTATCCTGCTCCTTATATTGTATTCTTTTTTATTTTTTTTTATTCCTAGTCTTTTTTGGTTAATACACACATGTAAAGTCCTAGACCACCATGTGTGCTATTATTTTTCTTACATATACTACAAATCATTTGCTTTTTTTCAGTTGATCTAATAAGTCATAGCTTGCTCTTAATTGTCAATATGCATTTTTGTCTATAAAGCTTTGATATGAGGAAAAGTCTGTTCATATATATAAATGGAAAAAATATATCTGTGTCTTTACTTCTAGACTTATAAAGCCTTCCTTCCTGCAATGATGGCCTCCAATCATGGCCATCTTGTGAGCATTGCAAGTTCTGCTGGACTGATTGGAGTCAATGGATTAGCAGGTGAGATATTCCTGAAGGGGTTGTTCATTTTTAAAGAGGTTGACCCTAGGTGTATTAGATTGGCAGCAGAGTTAGGACAGATTGGAGAGGTATGAGAGTGTTAGCAGAGAGAGCAGAAAGGAGGATGTTGCAGTAGTCGAGGCGAGAGATGATGAGGGCATGCACTAGTATTTTAGTAGATTGAGGGTTAAGGAAAGGACGGATTCCTTTAAAGAGGATCTGTCACCAAACCAGGCATGGTGATCTAATTACAGCACTGAATGCAGCATGTCTGCAGCATGCAAGCAAGGGGTCACCCAGCACTTGAGCAGCCCTGTACCCCGAGATAATACACTTAGAAAACTTACATGCTCCAGCCATTAAGGAGGTGGCTAGGGGCTGCAGCCAAGGGCAGATTCACACCCCCTGCATGTGTAATCTGCCCATCGCTGCCAATCATTCTCTCCCTCTTCAGCAGCATTTAAACAGAGGTTTTTATTTTTTTTCAGAACTTGCCGTTTGGCTCTGCCCCTCAGGGGGCGGGGCTAAATGGACTTTCTGGGAGAGAGAAAAAAAACTCTGTTTAAATGCTGGAGAAGAGGGAGAGAATGATTGGCAGCGATGGGCAGATTACACATGCAGGGGGTGTGGATCTGCCCATCGGCTCCTGCCCCTAGCCACCTCCTTAATGGCTGGAGCATGTAAGTTTTCTAAGTGTATTATCTCGGGGTACAGGGCTTTAACCATGGGTCTCAATCCAACTTTAACCTTTCCAATGTTTTTTGTGTTTTTATTGCACCAAATCTAATTTAAATTAGATATTCGGGATAACTCAAAAAAAAATTGTGCCTAAGCACTAACAGACAGGTAGCTGGCACCTACCTGCCTGTTATGCTCTTCCCCGTTCTGAGACCGCAATTTTAGCGCTTCCAGTGATGTCACAAGTACAGAGGAGAGTGAGTGTGACGTGAGCTATGTGGCCACTTCCGCAGAGCACAAAAGCTGTACTGCTCTGTGTTTACCCCACCATGCTGGCCCCGGTAGGAGCAGGCTGTGATCGCTCCATGCCGGAGGTAAACAGCGGGGACTGCTGACAGCAACAACGGACAGGTAGGTGCCAACTACCACCTGTTAGTGTTTGGGCACTTTTTTTTTTTTTTTTTACCAAATATCCCAGATGTCTCCTTTTAAACAGAAGTCCCCTAACCCGTCTGATAGTCACTTTCCGCCACCTTCATTCTTCACCAGTGACGTATCCGTGGTCAGTGGAGAAAAGTGAACTGCCGGCAGCTCCATTGTTTCAGCGATCACATCGGATCACAAATCAACACATCTCTAGAGGAGCCTAGCTCCGGCTCCTCATAGAGATGTATTAAGCGCTTGTAATATAACCTCTTGACTTCCATCCAGCTACTCAGAAGTTACATGCACAAGATAGCACTGTGGAACCAGAGCAGTGTCTGTAAGCAGCGAAGACGTTGGAAGGTGAGTAAGACCGGGGTAGAGGGCTTACAGATAAAGCGTCACTCCAGTGATGAAAAAAGAAAACTGGAGTGGTGCTTTAACATTTTTGGCCGTGTGTTTGTGTGTTTGTATGGTGAAGTTTGCTGTTTTTATGCTTGTTTTTGTTGCTTAAATTAAGTTGTCTTACCCTGGACAATGCTTAAAGTAAACCAGCCTGCTGATTGATGATTCCCATTGATCATGAAGCATGTATAAGACACTGGCTGCATGAACCCAGCCAGGTATGTCTGACTCTGAAACACTGGAGCCTAGTGGGACAGGTGGATCACTGACAGCTTCTCCCTGCCCACTGCTGTAATGTGATGGGTTTCTCACTAAACGCATGCAGGCAGCTTGTAAAGAATTGCTCTCCGTTGTAATGCCGCAGCATTTCCGAGTCACACAAGCCTGGCTGAGATCATATGGCAGGTGTGGATCGGGCAGCATGTTTCTATGTTTTTTTTTTTTTTAAGGAGCATTTATACTGCAGGATAATCTCAAAGGATTGTTGTTTAAAATACTTGTTCATCTTTCATCTTGACATGTATACTGACCAATTAGCGAAACGCTCCTTCATCAGGTGAAATGATATTTTAAGCAGCATAAACAGGACTCGCACCGCAAAAGGCAATTCATGCGCACTGAGTGATCCAGTACAGATCACTTTGGTCTGCTGTGTAACTAGCATTCAGACAACTGCTGATGAGCAGACGTTCACCTGTCGCCGGTCAGTCTATGTAAATCATATATAGCAAAGGGTGTACCTCTAAAATATAATACTACCGTATATACTCGTGTATAAGCCGACCCGTGTATAAGCCGACCCCCCTACTTTTGCCCCCAAAACCTGGGAAAATCTATTGACTCGTGTATAAGCCGAGGGTGGACCCTAGCACAGGTATACAGCCCCCAGCAGTGTGGTATACAGCAGTCCCAGAGGTATATACAGCAGCCCCAGTGGTAGTATACACGCAGCCCCAGTGGTATATACAGCTCCAGTGGTAGTATACACACAGCCCCAGTAGTATATACAGCCCCAGTGGTATATACAGCCCCAGTGGTAGTATACAGGGCCCCAGAGGTATATACAGCCCCATTGGTAGTATATAGCAGCCCCAGTGGTAGTGTATAGCAGCCCCAGCGGTAGTATACAGCATCCCCAGTAATGCAGGGCCCCCCCAGCCTTGCTCCGGTCACCTGTAAAGCAAATTATACTTATCAATGTCCCGCTGTCCGCGCCCGCTCGCCGCTGCCGTCCACGATCCTCCATCTTCATGCGTCTTCGCGTCTTCTTCCTGTTTCCTGTGTTCGGCGCCGGTAATGACGTCATTGCCAGCGACGAACACAGGAAACAGGAAGAAGACGCATGAAGATGGAGGATCGCGGACGGCAGCGGCGAGCGGGCGCGGACAGCGGGACATTGATAAGTATAATTTGCTTTACAGGTGACCGGAGCAAGGCTGGGGGGGCCCTGCATTACTGGGGATGCGGGGGATGCTGTATACCGCTGTATACAGCAGCCCCCGCACTGACTCGCGTATAAGCCGAGGGGGGTACTTTTCAGCCCAATTTTTGGGCTGAAAAACTCGGCTTATACGCGAGTATATACGGTATCTTAATATAAATCTGGACAGATATGTCCTACTACATACAACAAACATTGACACTCCTGAAAGAGGAGAGGGGTATAAACGATGGCCTGTACTCTCCCTATTCTTGCCCTGCCTTGCAGCAGAGTTTTAAACACCTAAAGAATGCCCTGGTGTCCCCGTACCACGGCGGCTAGCCCTGTAGCCCTAAACTGGTCTCTTTATGGGCCAATCAGCAGATACTGTTTCAGATGCTGCACAGCTCGTATCTTCACTGCATAGACAATTACCTTCAGATGAGTGATGAGGAAAACTTTTTTGTGAATGGTGAAGTTAACAAAAACCACCGCTATTGGCCTGACACTAACCCACATTGGATAGATCTCTCCAAGACTGCTGGAACACAAAAATTGATGGTATGGTGTGGTATATGGGGTATAAAGATAGTGGGGCCATTCTTCATCAATGGAAACCTCAATGCCACTGGATATCTGAAATTGGTACATGATTCAGATATCCAGTGGCATTGAGGTTTCCGTTGATGAAGAATGTCCCCACTGTCTTTGTACCCCATATACCATACCATCAATTTTTCTGCTCCAACAGTCTACATGACTGTACTGTTTGTCTAGACCAGTGATGGCGAACTCCAGGCCTCGAGTGCCACGCACAGTCCAGGTTTTAAGGATTTCCATTGTATTTGACAGTTGGCAATCAAATTACCAACTGTCAAACTCTAAGGAAATCCTGAAAACCTGCACTGTGTGCGGCACTCGAGGCCTGGAGTTCGCCATGACTGGTCTAGACCGTCAATCAATATTGCTATGATAAAACTTTACTTCCCTAGAGATTCAGGAGAATCTCTGGAATTTCATAGGAGATTTTCAGGAAACTGTTCCCTTGTATGAAATATAGAAATCTGTAGGTATGACCTTTGATACCATTGCAGCTAATATCTTATCATACAAAGTTATGTCAGGGCTAAAGTACAAAAGCCACAAATACAGAGCAAAGTGTATGGTGACTTGTCGTGTAAGTCCTGTGACTTTAGTTGTAATAGTCCTTATCTAGCAGACTCTAAAAGGGAATCTGTCATCAGATCTAACAATACAAACTCCATTAGTAGAGATCTTAAAGCTGATGAGGATCGTGTAGTTATTTTGAAAGTCCATGTCTGAACGGTCGCATAATACTTCTTGAACTGCCTGACGTGAACTGAACATTTTAGCAGTCTAGGTTTAGCTGGACACACAAAATGCTCATTGTGCTGATGCTGCACAAATGATGTAGAATTTTCTGCATCCACTATCAGCACATATGACGCAGCAAAAGTGTTGCGCCTTTGCTACCTTATATCTAGTCTGCAAAGCAGAAAAATCTTCCGTCTCTGCTGTCCCTGACCTGCAGCACACAGTTTACCTTGTGTACCGGCAGACACTTCTGGATTTGGGCCATGTCACACACCACGTGGGTCACACACCCCCGACCCACGTGATATGTGATGTGGCCAAAACGCGGAAGGTGCTGAGCAGTACGCAAGGTAAGCTGAGTAAAAGAATTGACATGCTGCAGATTTTAACGGATCAATAGATTCATAACAATCTGCAGCTATTACCCTGCACAAAATGCGCAATATTAGCACAGCACAGGCAAAGTTACATTGACTTTGCTGGCTGGCCAATATACCGTATATACTCGAGTATAAGCCGAGTTTTTCAGCACAATTCTTGTGCTGAAAAGTCCCCCCCTCGGCTTATACTCAAGTCAATAATGGTAGGGAGCAGTGTCCTGGTGCTGGAGGAGGAAGAGGCGGGAGGCTGCAGGTCACATGACCCCGCTCATTACTATAGTGGAATATGCACTGCATCCCCCTGTCCATCACCGACAGAGGTAGCGGCACACATTACACTATGCTATACATACTTGTGCCCCCCCCATCACTGGTTACAAGCCCCGTGCTGCTGCACATAAAATAATAAACCTTTAAATCACCCTCCGATGTCCTGATGTCTTCCAGGCATCTGGTGTCCTCCCTGTCTGTATGCCGGCTTCTAATCATGTGACCAGCGACGTCATCGTTGCTGCGTCGGTGAAATGATTAGAAGCCGGCATACAGAGAGGAAGACCGGAGGGAGGGCGCCCGATGCCTGGAGGACATCAGGACATCGGAGGGTGATTTAAAGGTTTACTATTTTATGTGCGGCTACATGGGGCTTGTAACCAGTGATATGGGGGGGCAATATACCACTGAATGGGGCCTGTGACCACTGAATGGGGCCTGTGACCACTGAATGGGGCCTGTGACTACTGAATGGGGCCTGTGACCACTGAATGGGGCCTGTGACCACTGAATGGGGCCTGTGACCACTGAATGGGGCCTGTGACCACTGAATGGGGCCTGTGACCAGTGATGGGGGCCTGTGACCAGTGATGGGGGCTATATACCACTGAAGGGGGCCTGTAACCAGTGATGGGGGTCTGTAACCAGTGATGGGGGCTATATACCACTGATGGGGGCCTGTATACACTGATGGGGGTCTGTAACCAGTGATGGGGGGCCATATACCACTGAAGGGGGCCTGTAACCACTTAAGAGGGCCTGTGTACAGTGATGGGGACCTGTATACAGTGATGGGAGCCTGTATACAGTGATAGGGGCCTGTATACCACTGATCGGGGGTCTGTATACCACTGATGGGGGTTTGTATACCACTGATGGGGACAATATAAACCAGTGATGGAGTTCCTATATACCAGTGATGGGGTGCTATATACCAGTGATGGGGGCGCTGCTATATACCAGTGATGGGGGCGCTGCTATATACCAGTGATTGGGGTGCTATATACCAGTAATGGCCACTATATACCAGGAATGGGGGGCTATAAACCAGTAATGGTGGTCATTTACCATGATGAGAGGGGCTGTATACTGTGATGAGAGTCTGCTGCATTTCTCACCCTAGGCTTATACTCGAGTCAATGCTTTTGCCTAGTTTTGGAGGGTAAAATTAGGGGCCTCGGCTTATACTCAGGTCGGCTTATACTCGAGCATATACTGTTCTACATTTTCTACACATTTTTACAAATGCGCCACAAAAATGTGCAGCAAATGTGCTGTCATCGAAACATAGCCTTAGAGTCATACAATTATTCTGATATACAAGCACACCACCCTCATCAGATCTAGAAGATAGAAAATTATTGTCAATTACATATGCAATTTGTATTGTCAAATTTGGCAGATCTTCTTTAGATTTCCATTTATGCAAGCAAATAAGAGGTCCAGATAGGATAGGTATCAGTTAATACTTAACACTACTATCATACTGAATTCATCACATTTCCCAAAAATAGGGAATTAAAGAAGCACTTCCATCAGATTTTTATTTATAATTTTTTTCCTGCTGTAAACCTGTGTAAGGGTGCTTTCACATTGGCGTTTTTGCGGGGATCCGGACCAAAAAAACGCAAGTGCCGCCTAACGGCATGCGTTGTCTATGGGGCTTGCGGTAAGTGTGCGGCAGACGCGGCAAGTGCGGTTTCAGCAGATGCGGCCGTGAAAAAAAAAACGCAGCTGAATGCATGTTTTTCCACAGCCACAACTGCCGAAACCGCACTTGCCGAGTCTGCCGCACACTTACCGCAAGCCCCATAGACAATGCATGGGGCTCGCTGCAAGTGCTGCCGTTAGGCGGCACTTGCGGCAGATGTGTTTTTTTGTCCGGATCCAGGCAAAAACGCCAATGTGAAAGCACCCTAAGTGTAATAATATAATTTCCAATTGGGATCTTCCTATAGCTCCAATCCTCTTCTAGATCACATGACTGCATTCTGGCCTTTGTGTGTGAGCCGGAAGTCTTTTAATATGTAAGGCCCCTTTCACATCAGCGGTTTTCGCTGATTTAGGCAGATTTACCGCATCTGCTGTCTAACGGCCGCACTTGCGGCGCACTTGCGACAAGCCCCATGCATTGTCTATGGGGCTTGGGGCAAGTGCGGTTTTGCCGCAATCCAGAAAATCCGGCAGTTGCGGCTGCAAGTTCAGTCCCGCACTTGCCGCAAGCCCCATAGACAATGCATGGGGCTTGCCGCAAGTGTGCCGCAAGTGCGGCCGTTTGGCCAAAGTCTATAGCGCATTGTTCTGACGCTCCATAGATTAACATTGTAAGAACCACTCCTATTTCACATGTGGACCCCAGTGGGATCCAACAAGTTAGCATAGAAATCACTTGCATGAAAAGAGAATTGGCACGACGCTGGAAAGCGGGGAATACAGCGATCAGTAAGTATATTACACACTTATATTACATACACCTTTGTTATAGTGGTTGTGCAGTCATTTCTTTGTAAACCATAGTACCAAGCTTCCCATATTAGTCACTAAAGTGAACACAGGATTTGCTATACGCTGATTATTTATGATGCTTAATGAATCCATGTTGTGAGACGGTATAATGAGTAAAAAGAGCAACACAGACAGACTTGTCATCACAGGTATTTATAAAACTGGTCAGTACTGTGACTGCCGTAACTGCCATGTGCTGTATAAGGTCACTTTTAAGTTTCAAGCTTCAGACATTTATTTAGTGGCAAAGATTTTTTTTTAATTTTTATCCTTCTTCTATGCCCATATCTTGGAGAAGTGCTGGAAAGACAATATGGTGCAAATAGGGTTTTATCAGACTATAATCAGCTTATAATTACGACTGATGGAGCCACCAGTGACATCGGATGTAGCAAGATAAAGAAATGGTGACTTTTCCCTGAAGAAGGGTCAGGTGTTAGCCCTGAGACGCATAGAATTAAGTCATCCTGCATAGCTGTCGGAGTGGATTATTTCGACAGTGCGGCAAATACACCATTTCTTTATCACATTTTATCCAATGCCCATATCTTCTGACTTTTTAGATTATGTACCTCATGTCTGTTTTCCGTGTAATAAATTATATGGAAATATGTTCTCTTACAGATTATTGTGCTAGTAAATTTGCAGCCGTTGGGTTTGCAGAATCTGTTGGACTAGAAATGTTGGCGCTGGGAAAGACTGGTGTGAAGACCACAATTGTATGCCCCTACTTTATTAACACTGGAATGTTTGATGGATGTACATCCAAGTAAGTATTCTGGGCAAGTCCTATTAAAAGCATTTTGCTTACATGACAGATTCCATTTATTCTGCAAGTCAATAAGGTTCTGGTGGAAGGAAATGAACGTTATTCCTCCAGGCAGCCGTGGGCTTTCAGTCTTGGAGATGCAGTTGGAGCTGCTTGAGTCACCACTGTGTGTATAGTTGTAGCCACGCCTCTGGCACTGACTGACCGCATCGTCCCTATAACTGAACATCAAATGGTGTATCAATTCATAGGGTCATATTCAGAAAGGAGCAACAGTTTTGAGTAACTACAAACCACCAAAACATTAGCTGAGAATCTATAAGACAAGGAGAATTAATGGTACAAAGAGCAGTTTCATAAAGGAAAAGAAAAAGCAAAGCTACCGTATTTTTCGTTCTATAAGACACGCCTGACTATAAGAAGCACCCCCAAATTTGGTGAAGGAAAAGAGAAAAAAATAATTTTTAACGTTAAATGGAGTCTGTCTTATAATGTCCATGTCCGTCTTATGAATCATATAGGGTATATGACCTTCATAACCCCCTCATCCTGGTACATGGTCCCTTATCTTGGGATATAGCCCCCCATCCTAGATATGGCCCCTTTAATCTGGTTATGGCTGGCACATGTCCCCCAGCGATGGCACACGTCCCCCTGTGCTGAATCATGGCCCCCAGTGATGGCACACATCCCCCTATGCTGAATCATGGCCCTTAATGATGGCACACATTCACCAGGGATGGCACACGTCCCCCAGGGCTGGCACACATCCTCCAGGGCTGGCACACGTCTCCCAGGGCTGGCCCACATCTCCCAGGGCTGGCACACGTCCCCCAGTTCTGGCACACGGCCCCCAGTGATGGAAAATGCCCCCCCATGCTAGATATGGATCGCCATGCTGCAGCCCATAATACAATAACAACCACGTTACTTATCTTTTCCAGCGGTGTCTTCCTGTCTGCCTCCGTGCCGCTGCGCTCCTCCACTTCCTGGTTCTTCTCTGTAAAGTCGGTCATGTGATCGACTCAGCAGAGTGACATTATCTCTGTGCACCTTCTCCTTCATCATAACCCAACTGCTATACCTATGTGCGTCCCATTAGAGTTATTCAAGTTATACATATGCTGCTGGTGTCAAGGGGTATTGCAGACCAGTATTGAGAGAACATAGTAGGCAATCATATTTCAGGTTTTCTATAGAGCAGGTTTGAAAGTGAAAGCAGTGATCAGATTGTTTCCTATCAGCAACATATTGAGTTATTAGCGTCACTATTGTATCCGTTAATTTCATATTTACAGAATTCCTTTGTAGTACATATTTAGCAGAATGTAACTTGATGCATGGAACATTTTTATTAATATCTTCTCTTTCTGTCCTCTAGATGGCCTAGATTTATGCCAATTTTAGAGCCAGACTATGCTAGCAAGAAGATTGTTGATGCCATCTTAAAGGAGCAAGTCTACTTGGTGATGCCTCGAAGTCTCTACCTCATATTTGCAATGAAAAAGTAAGTCATGAACTTGCATGATAATACTGAAAATAACAGCAGAATTAAAAAAAAATACATATACCGTATATACTCGTGTATAAGCCGACCCGTGTATAAGCTGACCCCCCTACTTTTGCCCCCAAAACCTGGGAAAACCTATTGACTCGTGTATAAGCCGAGGGTGGACCCAGCACAGGTATACAGCCCCCAGCAGAGTGGTATTCAGGCCTCCCCAGTGGTAGTATACAGCAGCTTCTCCAGTAGTAGTATACAGCAGCCTCCCCAGTGGTATATACAGGCCCCAGCAGTATTACAGCAGCCTCCCCAGTGGTATATACAGACCCCACCAGTATATACAGCAGCCCCAGTGGTATACAGGCCCCAGCAGTATATATAGCAGCCCCAGCGGTATATAGCAGCCCCAGTGGTATATAGCAGCCCCAGTGGTGTGGTATACAGCAGCCCCAGGGGTATATAACAGCCCCAGGGGGTATATAGCAGCCCCAGTGGTGTGGTATACCGCAGCCCCAGGGGTACCCATACATACACACACACACACACACACACATACACACATATACACTATATAATACACAGCACCCAGGGTACCCATACATACACACACACATACACACAGCTTCCTACCTTGTCCCCCGTTCTGCAGTGCCTCCGGTGTCCTCCGTGCCGTCCGCTGTGCTGCCTCCTCGATCCTCTTCTTCTGTGCTGGGGTGTCCTCTGTGCCTTCCGGTGGAGTCCTCGCTCCGTTCCCGGTCTGCTGTGTCTTGTGGTTCCCCCTGCTTCAGTTCCATCATCATCGGTGCTGGGGGCCGCCATCTTCCTTCTTCCCTCCGCCCCCGGCCAGTGATGTCAGAGCAGGCCGCGCTGTGATTGGCTAGCACCCGTGATCACGTGTCACGGGTGCTAAGCCTGCTAAGCCAATCACAGCACGGCCTGCACTGACATCACTCGGACATCACTGGCCGGGGGCGGAGGGAAGAAGGAAGATGACGGCCCCCAGCACCGATGATGATGGAACCGAAGCAGGGGGAACCACAAGGCACAGCAGACCGGAAATACGGTATATTTCGCAGCGCCCCCCCGGTCTTATTTTCGGGGGGGGGGGACTTATATTAGCAGGCTTATTTTCAGGGAAACACGGGTATTACCATATTGACCCGTTTATAAGCCAAGGGGGGGACTTTTCAGCCCAATTTTTGGGCTGAAAAACTCAGCTTATACACGAGTATATGCGGTATATATATATTTAATTTTTAACTGTCTGATATATTTTTTACTTTTTATTTATTTATATATATATATTCTATTCTCCTTTCTTTTTTTTTTTTTTTTTTTTGCCTTTTCAGTATGATATCTGCAAAATTGGGCGTTGTACTTGGGGACTACTTTGGAGCATTTCATTTCATGGATCATTTTAGGGGCCGTGTCAAGAAGGACTAATTCTGCCTGCACAGCTTCCAGCATTCGAATGACCGGTGAAAGTAATAGAATTACTTGGAACAAGCAGTCCAAAGCAAAACGGACTCTAAAGTGTCACTTTGATAAAACATAATTACATTTTTGTATTTTTGTCTAATCAATTTATTTTGTGTTTGGGAATTTATGCGATCATATAAGAAAGTCTGGAGAAATTCCAAAAACATTACCAACCTTTTAAAAATACCTGTTTACATTGTTGTGTTGTGATGGTTTTTTTCTGTTTCTTTTGTCATTTTACATACATTTTTTTCCAGATCTAGTTCCATCTCCTCTATTAACATGAAGGACATTAGGTTGCAGCCTTTACAGGTTTGTTCTGTAGAAGATTGGAAACCCTGCAACACAAAGTTAAAGAAGAACTCAGGACGATAAAAACTGTTTGTGCTGTCCCTGCCCTCCTAAATGATGAAGCAAAGGTGGGCACTACAGTCCTAGGATCTATAGATCACTTATATATCAATAAAATCACATCTGCTCCTCAGCTCTCACCCCTCTCTTTGGGGACAGAGAAATTCAGTCATGCATAGTGCTAAAGTTTCAAGGGACAGGAAGATATCAAGTTTGTATGGGGGAGGGTAGACCATGGCAGTGCTCAATCCATCAATGTAGTGCTTTGCCTCTGCTCCTAGTCTGATACATGACAGTACACATTATGCACCATCATATCATTGTACAGCAGAAGTTCACAGCATGTATTTATATCTGCTTGGTGACATGAAAGCTTTTTGAAGGGCAAACACCCTGGTTCATACATTACATAGGATGGTATATCAGGGGCAGGATAGTAGTGTGACCTTGGGGCTGGTGGCCACACCCCTGTTTCTACAGAAGTGAGAGGGGGCGGGAATGTAAGAGGATCCTGAAGCCCCCGAAACGCCACCTGTTATTGCTGCAGTGTGAGGCTGAATTTCTCTGTCCCTGAAGGGAGGGGTGAGAGCTGAGGAGCAGATATTTAATTGATTTATAAGTGATCTATAGATCCTAGAACTGCAGTATACAGCTCAGCTTCATCAGGTAGAAGGGCAGGAACAGTGACAACAGTTTTTATCTCCCCGGAGTTCCTCTTTAAGCATTGAAATACCACATAGAGAAGTTTTTTTTGTTGTTGTTTTTTTATATTACCCAGACTGATCTCTAATATCTGGGATTTTCCCAGTATAGAATATGCCTTATATTTCTCACTTTATTGTTTTATGTGATAAACCAAACTAAAGGGAACATGAGCAAAAATACACATGGCTGCAGCAGCTTTACTATTTAGTTCTATCAAAATGGGTTATAATTAGTCTAATATATTAAATAATCTACAGTAAGCACGACATTATTTTGTGATCTGACAATTAGAGCTTTCTTTTACATTATTAAAGAATCCTCCCCGTTTATTTTTTTTTTTATTATTATAAGAATTTCCACAGTCTTCAGACATTGCATGTAAAGATATACAGCATAAAATGGGAAAATGTAGTGTATATGCACAATTTTTGTAAGATTTTAATGTTTCTAATAAAATAAATCTGATTTAAAAAAAAAAAATAGATATACATCATATATCTGTATTCAGGCAGTTGGGTTACCATATATTGGTGAGGTTTCCAAACTCTGGAGGCTGACATATCTTCACCAGCTTTAAATAACCGTACAAACATTCAGACGTGCGCAACAATACGCTGTGCAGCAAGTCCACCCAAAACAGGAAACTTTATGGAAAGTGTTGCCATTACACAGTAATTAGTGCTCCTTCAAGTATAGTCTTAATCAAGCCCTGACAGTAACAGCAGAGTCCCCATTTCTAATAGCAGAAACTGCATTTTCCACTTGTCTCTCTCTTTAATTATCTCCCCTGATGAGCCTTATGTTTCCTGACCGTTACATGCACATTCCTGCATTTGGCTCCATGAGCAGTACTGACTGATGAAGGAGGAGCACACGGCACTAGTAGGGAACAGACACACAACGTTTGCAGGGTCCAGTGGCGCACCCAGAAATTTCCCAAGGTAGGGGTCCAAGAAACACACACCGGCCCTGAAAGGGGGGTGTCACCCCCCAGCGGGGTTCCAAGGGGCAAAGCCCCCGGTGGGGGGGTTTGGGGGAGCAAAGCCCCCCTAAAAGCCAAGCGATTTTTGTAAATCTGAATACCTAATTAATGCTTAATACTGCACGAAAATGGTCTTATTTCTAATGACGCTGCGCAGTCGGTCTCGGTTGCTCAGCAGTTCCGCTTTTTTATTTTCGTTATGGCATACAGTAAATATCTCCCCCATCCTGGCCCCTTGCCAAACAGTAACACTGACACTGGGGTACAGGATAATGACACTGGGGGTACAGGATAATGACACTGGGGGTACAGGACAATGACACTGGGGTACAGGACAATGACACTGGGGGTACAGGAAATTGACGCTGGGGTACAGGACAATGACACTGGGGTACAGGACAATGACGCTGGGGTTACAAGACAATGACACTGGGGGTACAGGACAATGACGCTGGGGTTACAGGACAATGACACTGGGGGTACAGGACAATGACGCTGGGGTTACAGGACAATGACGCGGACGCTGGGGGTACAGGACAATGACGCTGACGCTGGGGGTACAGGACAATGACGCTGGGGGTACAGGACAATGACGCTGGGGGTACAGGACAATGACGCTGGGGGTACAGGACAATTAAGCTGGGGGTACAGGACAATGATGCTGGGGGTACAGGACAATGACGCTGGGGGTACAGGATAATGACGCTGAGGGTACAGGACAATGACGCTGGGGTACAGGATAATGATGCTGACACTTGTTCTGATATAATGGGAAAGCTGGGTGCAGAGGAAAAGGTGTATAGCACAGCAGGGGATGGGAAAGAGCTTGTTTCCCTCAGCACCCCCACCTTTTCCACCCCCTGCTCTGCTATACACCTTTTCCCCAGCACTCAGCTTTCCTATGCTCTTGTATCCTTTATCCCTCAGCATTCAGCTTTCCCATGCTCTTCTATCCCTCAGCATTCAGCTTTCCCAGGCTCATCTATCCTCTCCCTCAGCATCCAGCTTTCCCATGCTCCTCTATCCTCTCCCTCAGCACTCAGCTTTCCCATGCTCCTCTATCTTCTTTCCCTCAGCATCCAGCTTTCCCATGCTCCTCTATCCGCTTTCCCTCAGCACTCAGCTTTCCCATGCTCCTCTATCTTCTTTCTCTCAGCATCCAGCTTTCCCATGCTCCTCTATCCGCTTTCCCTCAGCACTCAGCTTTCCCATGCTCCTCTATCTTCTTTCCTCAGTCCCAGCTTTCCCATGCTCCTCTATTCTCTTTCCCTCAGCACCCAGCTTTTCCATGCTCTTCTATCCTCTTTCCTCAGTCCCAGCTTTCTCATGCTCTTCTATCCTTCTTTCCCTCAGCACCCAGCTTTCCCAAGTTGGGGGCTGATGGAAATCAGAACATGGGAAAGCTGGGTGCTGATGGAAATCAGAACATGGGAAAGCTGAGGAATAGAGTATAGGGGAGCATGGGAAAGCTGGGTGCTGAGGAATAGAGCTTCTTCCCCTCAGCAGACAGTTTTCTTATCCTCTTCTCTGCTGCTATCACTTTCTTCCCTTGGCTATATGATGGACGTGTCACTTACAGCACAACCAGCAGACACTGGCCCAGTCAATGTAAGGCCTTTTTCACATCAGTGTTTTTGTCCAGATCCAGTGGATCCGGACAAAAACCGCATCTGCCACAACCGCGGCTATCCCGCACATTCCGGACCTGCCGCAAGCCCCTTAGACAATGCATGGGGCTTGCCACAAGTGTACTGCAAGTGCGGCCGTTAGGCGGCAGATGCGGTAAATCTGCCGCATTTGCTGCAATCAGCGAAAAACGCTGATGTGAAAGGGGCCTAAGGCTGGCTTCACACTAGCGTTTGTGTCTGCATGCGTCTGACATGCAGGTGCAAACGTAGTCATACTGATGTCAACGCAGCTGGGATTCTCTGCATGCGTTCACATAGTATAGTGCCCGGTCACCCAATCAGCGGTTGGTCTTGGCGGTGGCCTGGAGATCAGAGGTGGCCGCCAGGAGATCAGCGGCAGCCGCCACTGATCTCCCGGTGGCTGCCTCTGATTTCTGTGAAGATTTCAATGGATCCGCAGTATCTGCCTGCGTTGTCATGCGGAGGATACTGCGGATCCATTGAGCTCCATGCATT
Source organism: Allobates femoralis (assembly GCA_033576535.1). Classification (NCBI taxonomy): domain Eukaryota; kingdom Metazoa; phylum Chordata; class Amphibia; order Anura; family Aromobatidae; genus Allobates; species Allobates femoralis. The sequence continues at coordinate 121,836,807 of JARQOC010000005.1, forward strand.
CTTTGTGCACTTGCGGTCACTTGCTGATAAAATAAGCCCCGTGAATGCACAGAAAATGCAACATGTTGTGTTCGGAGGGTGCTATTAAAAAATGCATCTGAACGCAAATGTAACCAAACGTAGCCATACGCAGGTACTATGCGTTCCCATATTAAACATAGGAATGCAGTGCGCATGCGTTTGGTTACACTGCGTTCTGTACGCAAATGTGAAACCGGCCCAATAGCCCCAGCCCTCCTCTCACAAGCAGTCACACACACACCCTCCCTGGGCAAGTACAGGATGGAGAAACGGAGATGTAAAGAACTCTATACACCCCCCAAGCACACACATAAACACACAAACACATAAACACACACACACACACACATATACATACAGGGCCGGCTCCAGGTTTCTGTGGGCCCCGGGCGAAAAGGTCTCAGCAGGCCCCCTTTAGTACATATCGCGGACTATATATATATTATATATATATATATATATATATATATATATATATATAATATATATATATATACATATATATGCCCGCAAATGGGTAGCAAGTGCAGCCGCTAGGCGTAAAATGCGGCAGATGCTGTTTTTTTTTACCACAACTGCCACATTTAAAAAAAAAACGCCTATGTGAAATCAACCTTACAGGAACAGTGACTGCCGAAACCAGCAAGAGCTGCTCCTGACAGTGAGCATATTACACGTTGTTAGGAGCGGGCTAAAATGCATTTGCATTCCCTTGCCCTTTTTAAAAATACCCTTCAAATGCAAAATGTTGCATTTTTGTGCGTCTGAGGATGCTTGGTATATACACAAGCATCCTGAAGCGCACAAATAATGCAAGCAGCTCAATGGAGCCGCACTGCCATATGGTGGCACCGCAGCCAAGCGGAGTGTCTGGCCGTCCAGATCTCTCTTTCTCCTCACCTTTCTTCTCGCCGCTTCGGTCTCCTCAACTCGCTCTGCACATAACAGCACAGTGATGACATCGTGCCCCTCCATGCTGAGCTGCAGAATGCAGACAGCGGCAGAAGAGACTCTGGAGAAGAATGCTGCTGGCAAAGGTGGCTGGGACTATAGGAGCGGAATCCGCGGGGGGCTACCACTGGCACACATACCTCGTACACACGCGGCTCTGCTCCGTACATGTCGTACACACGCGGCTCTGCTCCATACACCTCGTACACACATGGCTCTGCTCCGTACACCTCGTACACACACGGCTCAGCTCCGTACACCTCGTACACACACGGCTCTGCTCCGTACACCTCATACACATGCAGCTCCGCTCTGTACACCTCGTACGCACGCGGCTCTGCTCCGTAAACCTCATACACACGCAGCTCTGCTCCATACACCTCGTACCCACGCGGCTCTGCTCCGTACACCTCGTACACACGCGGCTCTGCTCCGTACACCTCGTAAACACGCGGCTCTGCTCCGTACACCTGGTACACACGCGGCTCTGCTCCGTACACCTCGTACGCACGAGGCTCTGCTCCGTACACCTCGTACGCACGCGGCTCTGCTCCGTACACCTCGTACGCACGCGGCTCTGCTCCGTACACGTCGTACGCACGCGGCTCTGCTCCGTACACGTCGTACGCACGCGGCTCTGCTCCGTACACGTCGTACGCACGCGGCTCTGCTCCATACACGTCGTACGCACGCGGCTCTGCTCCATACACGTCGTACGCACGCGGCTCTGCTCCATACACGTCGTACGCACGCGGCTCTGCTCCATACACGTCGTACGCACGCGGCTCTGCTCCATACACGTCGTACGCACGCGGCTCTGCTCCATACACGTCGTACGCACGCGGCTCTGCTCCATACACCTCGTACGCACGCGGCTCTGCTCCATACACCTCGTACGCACGCGGCTCTGCTCCATACACCTCGTACGCACGCGGCTCTGCTCCATACACCTCGTACGCACGCGGCTCTGCTCCATACACCTCGTACGCACGCGGCTCTGCTCCATACACCTCGTACGCACGCGGCTCTGCTCCATACACCTCGTACGCACGCGGCTCTGCTCCATACACCTCATACACACACCTCTTACTCACTCGGCTCTGCTCCGAACACCTCGTACACGCTCGGCTCCACTCCATACACCTCGTACGCACGCGGCTCTGCTCCATACACCTCGTACGCACGCGGCTCCGCTCCATACACCTAGTACCCACTGGGCTCTGCTACATTCACACTGTAAATCCCTCCTGACCCCACACATAACCTTCACCTATTTGCCATACACCTAGTACACACTCACCTCTGCTACATTCACACTGCAAATCCCTCCTGACCCCACACAAACTTCACCCACCTAATTGAGCATGATGATGGGCAAAACAGCAGAGTCCTGCATAAACTGAGCTGATCATGTGACCCCTGACTCCTCCCCTCCATGTGACATCATCACAGGTCCTGTAAGCACAGAGTGTGCACTGTGCAGCTCTGTCGGCTCCCATGGAGGGGGGAGGAGGGAGACCTCCGGTGCTGCAGGAGGCCGAAAATGACCCCCCAGCTGCCCCCTGGATATGGCCTTGGCTGTGGGGGCAGTGCTCAGGGGCCCCCCTGAGGCTAGGGTCACACTTGCATTGTGACCCTAGCCTGATGCAAGTATTTTCGGCTGCAGCGCAGGCGGCGTAAGTGGCGGCAGTGTCAGGGACCGGGCGGCGGTGGGCCCCCCCCCAGCTTCTCAGGGCCGTCCAGGGGGGGGGTCCAGACACGTAGGTCCCCCCCCTTGGGTGCGCCACTGGCAGGGTCCATTTGCGACTTGTGCAAGAAAGTATCCATAGGGCCCCTATTAATTTTGAAAAGCCAAGATGGTATTCTTATGGCCTTTGTCATGCTGGTAAATGGTAGCATATTTTTTTCCTGCTTGTATGTAAGGAATGGTACAGCTGACTGCTATTCCAAATGCACCCTGCAAATAGGTAAGGATATTGTGCAGTAAACTTGGTGGGAGCCTTCTAAATGACAGATGCCATTGCATGTCTGTATAGTTCCATCTGATTAAAACATATGTCAGAAATTCAGTATGAATAGACCCTTATGGTGCCTTCTGTGTAGTGGTCAGTGGCTGCAGTAGAGCTGGACATTTCTTACAAATATTCCACACTATCTATTGTTCACAGACAACATAAACTGTAGAACTGAGGGTGGTCTTGAATTAGTAAAAATACATTTAGGGCTTTTGCCTATATCTCTAGGTTATTTGATTCTGAATACATAACATGCAATTAATTAATCTTAGGCCCCTTTCACATAGGCGTGTTTTTGAAAATGCAGCAGATCCGGCAGACTTACCACATCTTCCGCCTAACTGCTGCACTTGCATTGTCTATGGGGCTTGCGGCAAGTGCGTTTTTTTTTTTTCGCGGACGCACTTGCCGCACCCGACCACAAGCCCCATAGACAATGCATGTGCGGCTGTTAGGCGGAAGATGCGGTAAGTCTGCTGGATCTGCTGCATTTTCAAAAAAACGCCTATGTGAAAGGGGCCTTAGAATCAGATCAGAAAAACAGAATTCATGTGGAAAAAGAGTCGGTTAAAGAACAGATGAAAACTGAAGGGGAAGGGCCCTTCTAGCTATAATGGGTTGTTTCTGTTTTGTGGTTGCTTTGAATGGAACAAGAAGCAGAGCGTGGAGACGTTTTTGTTCCAATCACAACAAGGAATCCAGGCAGACCCCATTGTGGTCAGTGGACCCTTCTCTTTAAAGAGGTTCTCCAAGACTGAGCTACAATGGAGTCACTGGTATGATTCAAACTGCAGCCCATCCTAGTCACATCTCAGTATAGACTGCAGACAGGGGATAAATAGCTTCCAAGACCTGTGTTAGCTGACCCTGAGCTGTATCACACATACCTCAGTCAGGCTGTCATATGTGAAGAAATATATCTCAACCCCAGTTCTGCTCATTGAGGTCGTCTCCAGGGTTATTCTCCTCAATGATATTTTTTCTCCCACTTGGGCACAGTCAGTCTCCGTACACTGCTATAAAGGCGTCAGACTGACTGACAGCTGGAGATATTATCAAGCACAACACAATATATTTCTTCAGACATCAGAGTCGGCAGATGACTGCTCTTGTGAGTTGAAACACATTGCCTGTATGTCTTTAGTGTGCAGTCTGTACTGACCAGGACGAGCTGCAGTGTGACTCATATCAGGAAGAACATTTTATCTCATTCTTGGAGAAGCCGTTTAAGTTTACATCCATTTTGGAATAGATCTGGTTTCCACGTGATTTCTGTTTCTTAGTTTTTTCCTAAAAATGGAATTGAAAATGTAGCTGTGAACTGCGCCCTATAGTGCAATATTTATGGGCAGCAAGTTATATATGAAGTTTAAGGCTGCTTTTACATCACATATTTTTTCCTGTCTGTGGGATCCTACTTTTTGTAGGACCCCACGGACAGGAATGGATGGCATCGGAGGTGACCTCCAGATGCCATTTCTGTGTCCAGGCCCATGATTTTCACGGACTCCGACACAGAAAGCCCGAGCCGGCAAAGTGCAGACAATCCAGGCATTTTCACTCCCACAATGTATATGTATATACATTGCGGGAGTGAACAAAGGGTTAAAAATAAAAAAAAAAACATGCTCACCTCTTCGACGGTGTCCCGCGCTGTCTCACTCGCTCCTGGGACTGAAGGACCTGTGGTTGCCTGGCAACCCGATCAGCTGGGCGATCATGTGACCAATCAGCTGATTGAGTTGTCACATGACCGCGCGGTTTAAATCTCCCAGCCGCCGGTCAATTTTGGCAGGCGGGAGATTTAAAGAGCGTTGTCATGGGACAACCCGATCAGCTGATCAGTCACATGACCGCTCAGCTGATCAGGTTGCCAGGCAACCACAGATCCTTCACTCCCAGGAGCAAGCGGGTCCGAGGAACGATCCTGTGTTTCCTCGGACTCGTGCTCCATAGACGCCATGTTAAAGGCCGAGGATGGGATTGAATTTGGCCTAATTGCCATCCGATTTTGTGGGATCTGATTTGTGTTAGATTTTTGGCTGTGCCCAAAATCGGAGCAGTCTCCAATTTTGGGTACAGCAAAAAAATCGGATCCCACAAAATGGATGGCAATTAGGTCAAATCCGATCTGATCCCCATAGGATAACATGGGGCCAAATCAGATCCGTGGCTGTCCGTTTTACAATGGACAGCCACGAATCCTCAAAAAACGTAATGTGAATGCACCCTAACTGAGCAAAAGGGTGTAGGTCTGTATTGAAAATATCCAGTATGGCTGTAATCTGTGAGCGTTCACCAGGCAGATATGTGCACTGTCCGACTGTCCTGTTACCCACCAGTCTATGCTTTTATGTTAACACGAGTCTGCATGGATGAACTGAGAGACATTTTCTGAAAGGAAGCTATCGTCAGAAATTGAATTTTTTTTTTTACAACATATTTTATGTCACATGTCATTGTAATACCAATCATAATAGGCCCTGCCACAGTGGACCATGCTCCCCCTCCCTTTAGATTGACCATTGCACAGACTCCTTATACATTTCAATACAAAAGGTGGGTTTGGGATCTGACCACTGTGGCTATGTACGTATGTTATTTCCTGAAATAACAGATGTATGAGTCTAAAAAAGCCCCGGTAGCCAGTATTAAACTAGCTATATATAATTTTTTTCATTTTATTTTAATTTTTTTTAATACAGATTGTGAAATGGAAAAAAATCCAAATATCTTTTAAAAATATATTTAATGAAAAAACATTAATTTATAAATGGGTCATTTAATGATTATAAATTACCTTTAAATTTAACCTTCAATCTACGCTAAGTTAAAGAAATGCTGCTTACTATCTAATTAGTTTTTAATACTGAACGCTCTATATTGTCTGTACTAAAGATGTACGTATAGCATACAGCTAGGCTTTGTTCATAGTCCAGTTGCATAGACGGAGCCCATGTTGGAAGGCGGGGACTGTATCAGTTAAGTCTCTTGATTGAGGAATATCTCTTGCTGTATTTTACAAATGTTTTATTACTAAAGTTTTATTAAAAATATTTTATTAACATGTTCAGTGTTGTTATTTTTTTGGTTTTGACCAAAAGATCTCCACAAGTTGTACTAAAGCCAAAAATGATCACTAAATTATATGCACACCCTCTATTACACCTAGATAATAGGGATGATGTGCACTCAGAGCACTCGGGTGCTGGCAGATGCTATTGCATTTGAGATTTTGCATTCACTGCACCCTCTTAGTTGAAAGAGGCAAAACAAGGGTTTATTGTGGCGCAGACTTAACATAGACAGGGTGTGGCGTACAGGAAAAATTGTGACAGCAAAACGTTTCGACCCAGAGGGTTTTGTTCATAAACGTTGTTGTAAACAAAAAAGAACGTCATTAAGTATATAGACATAAACACAGATATACAAATAATTATGCAAAATACCGATGATCTGATCTATGCAACATAACTGCTATTCAAGCACGATAATCATAGAATGGTGGAGTTGTCATTGTGGTGGTGTGTTTTTCTTTCCCCTGAGTGTTGCTGCCTGCTTATGATTGCTGAGTCTTATATAGGGGGAAAAAAGAAAGTTTACTCATTAGGTGTTATACTTTGCTAATATCTCAGCTATGAAGAAGCTAAATAAAAAGTAATGGGGAAAGGTTGCCTTTTTAACTAATAGGCAGTTGCATCTGCACAGAGAGGCCAAAGACCACTCCTGCTGGGGATACAATGGCTTGGTCAACAGAGCAGAGCTTCTTTTCTGCTCTGTATTAGGGGCGGGGCAGCCAACATCATGCTAAATGACAGCTGGCTAAATGGGGGGAACATCTGTCAACCACGACATTGGTCGTGACGCATGTCAACAGAGCAAAGAAGCTACCTCTCTGCTGATGCAACATCAGCAGAAACTAGAATCCCCACAAGAGTGGTCTTAGACTTCTCCGTATTGCCAAAGAACGGTGCAGGGCACAACAAGCAGGTAGGTAGCAACTACCTGCCTGTTCGTGCTTAGTCACATTTTAATTTTATTTTTTCCTTTTTCCTCCAAACGTAACGACGGTCATTTTGACCAAACAGTTCCATTTTAGTGTTGTCAGACCACAGGGCATGTCTCCAAAAATGTAGATCCTTGTTCCTTGTTCCTGTGTGCATTTGCAAAACTTATTTTGATGTTTTTATGTTTATTTTGGAGTAATGGCTTCTTCCTGGCAGAGTGGCCTTTTAGCCCATGTTGATAATGTGGATAATGACAAAATCTTACCAGCTTCCACCATCATCTTCACAAAGTCTTTTGCTTTTGCTCTTGGGTTAATATGCACATGTCGGACCAAAGCATATTCATCTCTGTGACATAAAACCTGTCTCCTTCCTGAGCAGTATGATGACTGGACATTCCCATCTTGTTTGTACTTGCGTATAATTGTTTGTACATTTGAATGAAACACCTTCAGGTATCTGGAAATTGCACACAAGGATGAACCAGACTGGTGTCCACAATTTTCTTCCTGATATCTTGGCTGATTTCTTTAGACTTTCCCATGATGCTACAGAAAGAAGTAGTGTGTTTCAGATGTGCATTAAAAAACATCCACAGATGTGTCTCTCATTAACTCAGATGTTGCCAATAATCAGAAGCTTCCAAACACATGACATCTTCTAATGGGCTGTCCCATTTTGATTAAAGGCATAGTAATCTTATTGTATGTATACTTGTGACTTTGCAGAAAGTAATAAAAGGCCTTAAAACATTCTCTCTTTCATTATTCAGGTATTTGGCAAATATTAATTAGGGTAGTCCTAATTGACCTAAAACAGGAAAGGTTTATTCTGATTCATGTCAGATAGTGAGATAAATATGCATATGTGTCTGGCTTCAACTGTATGTGATGCATATACTCAGTGGCGTAACTTCAGGCCCTGGGATCCCGATGCGAAAGCTCCAACGGGCAGGGGTGCATGAAGTCTCCCTGCCACCTGGGCCGCGGGTGAGGAAGTGGGGGGGGGGAGGGGGTCTGTCGGCAGCCACGGGTGAAGAGCGGGGAGGTGCTGTCGACGGCAGGGGGGTTGGGGGCTGTCGGCAGCCGCATTAAGGGAGTAGGGAGGGGGAGCTGTCAGCGGCGGCCGCTGGTATGGTTCCACTGGCTTACTGTACCTGCCGCCCTGCTGACATCCACATAGTCACATAGTGTGCTGAGTGGAGCAGCAGGCACCGCCCCCTTCAGCACTGCTGCTCCCCCTGCCTCCTTGCCGCCTGAGCCTAAGGGCTCACATTGTCCAATGGACAGTGCGGCCCTGCCAACAGAGCCCCCAATTATTGCAAATCTTTAATAGTATTAGTCTTTTTCTAAAGGCGAAAGGGACTTCTGGGACCCCCGCTAGGCTGCAGGACCCGGGTGCGATCGCAACCCCTGCACCTATTGTAGTTACGCCCCTGCATATACTACACAGGATGGGCAATTTATATGGATGCACCTAAATAAAATGAGAATGGTTGGTGATATCAACTTCCTGTTTGTGGCACATTAGAATATGGAAAGGGGAAAACTTTTCCAGGTGGGTGGTGACCATAGCAGCCATTTTAGATCCAACTTTATTTTTTTCAATGGGAAGAGGGTAATGTGACACATCAAACCTATTGAGAACTTCATACGAAAAACAATGGTGCGCTTGGTTTTAACATAACTTTATTCTTTCATGAGTTATTTACAAGTTTATGACCACTTATAAAATGTGTTCAAAAGTCTGCCCATTGTGTTGGATTGTCAATCCAACCCTCTTCTCCCACTCTTGACACACTGATAGCAACAACGCAGAAAAAATGCAAGCACAGGTTTCCAGTATTCGTTGTTTCAGATGCTGCACATCTCGTATCTTCACAGGATAGATAATTGCCTTCAAATGAGTGATGAGGCAAACTCTTTTGTGAATGGTGAAGTTAAACAAAACCACCACCATTAGTCTGACACTAACCCACAGTGGATAGATCCCTCGAAGACTGTTGGAACGCAAAAATTGATGGTATGATTGGTATATGGGGTACAAAGATAATGGGGACATTCTTCATCAATGGAAACCTCAATGCCACTGAATATCTTAATCATGTAGCAATTTCAGATATCCTACCATATTTTCAGCTTCATAAGACGCACCTGATTATAAGGCGCACCCCCAAATTTGGTGAAGGAAAAGAGAAAAAATTATTTTTAATGTTAAATGGGGTCCATATTAGAATGCCAGTGTTCATCTAACAAATCATATAGGGTGTATGTCCCTCATAGCCCCCTCATCCTGAGATATAGCCCCCCCATCCTAAAATTAGCCCCCTTAATCTGGATATGGCCCCCTTGTGCTGGCACACATCCCCCAGTGATGCCACACATCCCCTATTACAGGCACATGTCCCCTACAGCTTGCACTCATCGCCTACAGCTGGCACACGTTCCCCTACAGCTAATACACGTCCCCCTGTGCTGGCTATGGCCCCCTTGCTGCTGCCCATAGTAAAATAAAAAAACTCTTTACTTACCTTCTCCAGCGCTGTCCTCCCAGTGTTTCCCTCTGTGCTGCTGTGCTCCTCCATTTCCTGCTACTTGGTGTCACTTATGTGATCGGCGCAGCGCCGCGATGATGGAGAGCGGCAGTGCATATTATATGAGCGAGGGCACATGACCTCCCGCTGCCTCCTGCAGCCTGCACCAGCTCCCAGCACCGCTCCAGAGCTGCCCCCACCTCCCCTGGGCCGTGCAGTATATAATCCGTATATTCAGATTATAAGACGCACCCCCACTTTCCCTCAAAATTTGGGGGAACAAAAGTGTGTCTTAAAATGCAAAAAATATGGTATATACATTAGTCTCAGCATCACCTATATGATATACTAGCTGTACTACCCGGCTTCGCCCGGGTTAATAACTGCTGTTAACAAAATAGAATGTGTTAACAAAAATGTATTCTGCACACAAAAAAACAAAACAAAAAGATAGAAATGTAATTATTAAAAGGCAAAAAGTAAGCTAATAGAAGCATTTCACAACATATATTTCAACACCACTCAGATTTAACTAAATTAGCCAAGTAATTTGAAGTAATCTTTTACTCCTTATTCAAGAGCTTTTGATAAACGACATTCTTAGTTCTTCAATGATGTCATTTGGAAGCAGGAGTTGTACTTCCTAATGTTGTCCAAGAAATGCTTTGATATTGTACTGGTACCTGTCATCAAAGACTTTAGGGGATCTTGTGGTGACAGGAGAGGTGGAAGTTTTATCTTGCCATTTGCACAGCATAAACCTGGCGGTTCATCTTTCCATTTCAGGGCACCGCAGTACATGCAGACCACATCCATTTTTCCTATCTGGACTTTAGGATTATCCTGATAGTTTATGTCTGACTGGTAACAAAAGGCAGCATGTTTCAACTTTCCAACCATTTCCTGTGCCTTGGTGGAAGAAAATAGCAATTCTCTTAGTGGCAAGTCGGCCTTCTCTCTGCTGAGATGACTCATTGGCCCTTGAGGAAGCAGTTCTTGTTCTTTTGTCTGCAAGCCTCGTTTCCCTCTCCTCAGAAAGTTCATTGGCTCTTGAGGAAGCAGCTCTTGTTTTCATGTCTGCAAGCCTCGCTTCTCTCTCTCCTCAGAAAGTTCATTGGCCCTTGAGGAAGCAGCTCTTGTTTTCATGTCTGCAAGCCTCGCTTCTCTCTCTCCTCAGAAAGTTCATTGGCCCTTGAGGAAGCAGCTCTTGTTTTCATGTCTGCAAGCCTCACTTCCCTCTCCTCAGTAAGTCAATTGGCCCTTGAGGAAGCAGCTCTTGTTTTCATGTCTGCAAGCCTCGCTTCTCTCTCTCCTCAGAAAGTTCATTGGCCCTTGAGGAAGCAGCTCTTGTTTTCATGTCTGCAAGCCTCACTTCCCTCTCCTCAGTAAGTTAATTGGCCCTTGAAGAAGCAGCTCTTGTTTTCATGTCTGCAAGCCTCACTTCCCTCTCCTCAGAAAGTTCATTGGCTCTTGAGTAAGCAGTTGCTGTTCTCATGTGTGTCAACCTTGTTTCTGGGTCTTCACATTTTTCATTGGCCCCTAATGCAGCTTTTCTTTTCACATCAGCTGACATTCGTGCCAAGGAATTCCTTTTCTTATGAGGCATTATTGTGGTAAAAATAGTCTGTAATTGGCAGTTTCTATATCCTCTCACATAGAGGTAATGTGACTGACATCAGCCTTTCCACACACACACCTTAACTGACCTCCTATTACCTCACACAAGCTTTGTTATACTGAGAATGTCCTTTGTTGCCTATATTAACCAATCAGAGCTCAGATTAATTAACTGTAGCAAAATAGAAGCTGAGCTGTGGTTGGTTGCTATTGGCAGCCTGATAAATCCCCAGGCAAAAGGAAGCCCTCCCCCCCTGACAGTATATATTAGTTCACACATACACATAATAGACAGGTCATGTGACTGACAGCTGCCATATTTCCTATATGGTACATTTGTTTCTCTTGTAGTTTGGCTGCTTATTAATCAGATTTTTATTTTTGAAGGATAATATGAGACTTGTGTGTATTTTAGGGCGATTATATGGCGAGGTTGGTGTATGTGTGGTGACGTGTGCTGAGGGTGGTATATGTGTTCAAGCACGTGGTAGTGTGTGGCACATTTTGTGTGTGTGTTCATATCCCTGTGTGGTGAGTATCCCATGTCGGGGCCCAACCTTAGCAACTGTATGGTATATATTTGGCACCCCTGCGACCAGGGTGGCCACAGGTAGGAACTGCAGCCAGGCAAGAGGGTAGACAGTTTGTATAGGAAACACCTTACAACACATATCCACTGACATAGGACCCAACCCGGAGCCTGGGACTTTAGGCAGGCAAGGGGTGGTAGGGCCAGTTATGAGTGGGTGAAGCGTAGTCATGGTAACCGATCAGTATATAAGGGAGAAACAGGAAGTAGTTAGCCAGTAGGCGAGTGCCGAGCAGCCAAGACCGGACCAGTACCATCAGGTCCAGGGAAGACGGTAGCGCTGACAAGTAACTGACAGAACAGCCTCTCCTGACGTATCTGGGAAGTAACACGGGGAGAGAAGGACCCGGTAATGCCTTGTAAGACAGGGACACCTAAGGTTAGGCTAAAATCAGAGTGTTAGCTCTGAGGGGGACTGAAGATTCACACCAGCTCCCCAGAAAAACTGACGGGGAACACTCATTCCAGGTCCGTGTTCCCATTACAGGGTTGGGGGGGCATATCGGCAACCAGGAGGACCCGGCTTGCCACCCATGCACATAGGGGGAAGCTATATTAAGGGACCGAGCTGTCGCTCCGCAATCCACCTTAAAGAAGAGAGCGAGAGAGAATCAGCCTGAAAGGACACATAGAAAGAGTGAGGGGTCTCAGAGTGACAACCTGGATGTAGAGGGTTCGAGTGTACTGGAGTAAACTGAGTAAAGCTGTTAAGAACTGAATTGTACCGTGCACTGTGTGACTTGTAAGAGTTGGAAAGTAAACCCGGTGAACCCTGCTTCAGTGTCCGTGTCTGATTCCAGGTATACAGAACTGCTATTGCACCATTTTACCCTGTCAGGAGCTGTCCCGACCCGCGGCGGACTCATCCACCTGGCAGCAGCACCCATCTATCCATCCTCCTGACAGAAGTACACTGCAGCGGTGGTCCACTCATTGACCACAACCCGTGGGTGGCGTCACAACAAACTCCCCTGTAAATATCCCCCCATTTATTGCGGAACCCGGGACACGGTCCGGACCAGGACCGCCGTGACATCCCTAGTAGTACCCCGGTCCGGCACTGAGTACCCCGTTCCAGTGGGCTCCACATATACTCTTTGGTGCCATCGCTCTCATTCTTTAAATTTCCCCCTGTTCACATCTGGCAGCTGTCAATTTGCCTCCAACACTTTTCCTTTCACTTTTTCCCCATTAAGTAGATAGGGGCAAAATTGTTTGGCGAATTGGAACGTGCGGGGTTAAAATTTCGCCTCACAATATAGCATATGACGCTCTTGGGGTCCAGACGTGTGAATGTGCAAAATTTTGTGGCTGTAGCGGCAACGGTGCAAATGCCAATCCTGGACATATAACAAATTGTGGGGTATTGATTTGTCTTTTAGTTCAAAACACTTAAGCTTGTGAGCCACTACACAGCTCCCTACATCTCACAAGTCCTATCCACTAAATTCATATCTAAAGTGAGCAAAGGACACAAATATAAAATTACTTGTCTTACCACAGCAGATTCAGGTCTGGAGACCATTACACTCAGTGCTGTGTGCAGCTTTGCCCAGGTTATAACTGAAGGCATCATGAATGCAGGACACCAGCCGCAATCACTAGCAACCTCCTTTCTTACAGAGGGAGTGACCACTGGTTGTCCTGCAAACAGAATGGGACTCATATAGGGCGCTGTTCACACAGGTTTGCATAGTGCATGCCCAGCCTCTTACATTAACCCCTATCTCAGAAGGTGGGCTGTTATGGCAAAAAAAACACAATGACACACCAATACCCCACAATTTGTTGTATGTTGAAAACTAAATTTCTACAATTTCAGCACCTGTCATTGTGGGTTTTTTTTTGCACTCTTTTTGTTGCTGTGTGTGGCTGGGCCATATGGGTGCAGTTGTTCCAGCAGGTAGCAGTGTTGAATGCCATAACAGCCCACCTTCTGAGATGGGGGTTAATGTAAGAGGCTGGGCATGCACTATGCAAACCTGTGTCCCTCAGTCCAGATGTCCCCAGCACGGAAATTAGTATACATGTAGCGTCTGTACGGATGGATAATATAATAAGAAAAGATAGAATATACAAATACCACAATATACCAATAATGCACACATATCATATGTAAATTTAAACCATGCATGAGGATGAACCATATCCTTCACCCCATGTCACATGGAGGCACAAACCCAACACGATAGCATGGCAAGAAGGCAAGTGACTCAACTGGGGGGCCAGTATACCCCCGCGGAGCAACAAAAGTCAGCAGATGGATTAAATACATAGTGGTTGTACAGAGTATTGGTATATCGTGGTATTTGTACATTCTATCTTTTCTTACTATATTATCCATCTGTACAGGTAGTCAGATTTATTCATCATGACTGTTGCATCACCCTTGTTTGCAGGCTTAATGATGATATCTGTGTTGGTTTTCAAAGACTGTATGGCCCTTCTCTCCTGGGCATTGATGTTGGATGGCTGACTCTTATGTATATCTAAGATAGTGGATTTTACCAAATGTCTGAAAGTGTCTATATATTTATCCAATTGGGAGTTGCGTTCAGGTTCAGGTGTCCAGTTTGACCTTTTCTTGGTTGTCAGGATCCCTCTTCCTTCGGCCCAGTTGGGTTCGGAATCCTCTTTGTCACTGTAAAATTCCCTTAGGCGTAGTCCCCTGAAGTAATCATTTATGTTGCTGTAAACTTCAATTTTATCTAGAGCTTTAGAAGGACAACATGAGAGTCCCCTAGAAAGCACAGCAAGATCCACTTTGTTGGGTTTGTAATTCGAAAGGTTGATGACACAATTAGATGCTTTTTGACAGGAGTAGTTGTCCAAGTTATCAGGATTTGTCTTTGTTTTGACATGACATTATGTCATGTGTGGGCACCCTCACCAAACAAATTTCTGGGTGGGTAGAGGGTGTTCACAAACTCCTGGTAAAAGAGAGACCCAGCTACATTCAGGATACAACTGACCCATTGAATAAACTGTCAGCTATAGGTCCTCTACCAGAAGGAACCATCCTCGCCTTCATGGATGTGGAATCTCTGTACAGCAACACCCCACACCAGGATGGATTAAATGCCTGCAAAACCTTCCTGGAAAACACAGGGATTGATGCTGACTCTGTGGTGAAGCTTACAACATTCATCCTCACGTACAACTGCTTTACATTTGACGACAACATATATTTACAGGAGACTGGCACAGCAATGGGATTCAAAATGGCACCACAATATGCAAATCTTTTCATGGCCAAGCTTGAAGGTGACTTTTTTCCTCTTGTCCTATCAGGCCTCTGGCCTATTACCGTTATATCGATAACAATTTAATCATCTGGGCAGAGTCTGAACAAAAGCTGAAGATGTTCCATGAAAACTTTAATCAGTTTCATCCCACATCAACTTAACACTCAACTACTCCTGTACTGAAATCAACTTTCTGGACACCATCATTAAGTTACGGAATAATGAAACAGAGACATCCCTGTACAGGAAGCCAAATGAACATCCAACATATCTCCGATATATCTCTGATGGGACAACAACCGAGTTCCTCTTGTAATCACCTACAATCCAAGTCTGGAGGTGCTAAGAGAAGCTGCACGGAAACTGCATCCACTCCTACAAAAAGATGCCCGGCTAAAATCAATATTTCCAGATCACCCACTCTTGTGTTTTAGACAACCTCTGAATCTAAAAAAACATCATTGTCAGAAGCGCCCTTTCCTCTCCAGTAGCTACATGAATCTTGCCCTGCAACCAGAACAGGTGCAAAACCTGTCCATTTATAATGACAACCGACAAGATAAAGATTTCCAGGATAGATCAGAACTACAAGATCCCAGGTAACTTCAGTTGCATCACAAGCAATGTGATGTATTTAATTATATGTACCAAATGTCCAACAGGTGGCATGTATGTAGGGGAGACTGGACAAAAATTCAGAACAAGAATGAATTCTCATCGCCACACAATAAAAGAGAGGTGTATGGATCTACCTGTAGCAAAGCATTTTTCCAGCTCTGAACGCAGGGTAAGGCCGGCTTCACATAGTGGGTTTGATCCGATCCGTGGCTGTCCGTGTAAACCGGACAGCCCCGGACCGGATTTTGGCCCCATAGTATCCTGTGGGGCCGGATAGAAGCCGAATGGCAGCTCTCTGCCATCCGGTTTCTATCTGTTTGGGACAATCCGGGAGAATTCAGAATTCTCTCACGGACACAAAAACGTTGCTTGCAGCATTTTTGTGTCCGAGAGGAGAATATCTCCTCTAATTGCCTACTCCCGGATTCGCCCGGATCCTTCTGGATCCTCCGGTCTGGGACGAACCGGGAACCGGACACCTGCGGCTGTACGCCGCTGTAGTTTCAGGACCGCGGCTCGCACGGAGCAAGCCGCGGTCCTGAAACTACAGCGGCATGCAGCCGCAGGTGTCCGCTTTCCAGGATAGATCAGGACTACAAGATCCCAGGTAACTTCAGTTGCATCACAAGCAATGTGATGTATTTAATTATATGTACCAAATGTCCAACAGGTGGCATGTACGTAAGGGAGACTGGACAAAAATTCAGAACAAGAATTAATTCTCATCGCCACACAATAAAAGAGAGGCATATGGATCTACCTGTAGCAAAGCATTTTTCCAGCTCTGACCACAGGGTAAGGCCGGCTTCACATAATGGGTTTGATCCGATCCGTGGCTGTCCGTGTAAACCGGACAGCCCCGGACCGGATTTTGGCCCCATAGTATTCTATGGGGTCGGATAGAAGCCGGATGGTAGCTCTCTGCCATCCAGTTTCTATCTGTCTGGGACAATCCAGGAGAATTCAGAATTCTCTCATGGACACAAAACGTTGCTTGCAGCGTTTTTGTGTCCGAGAGGAGAATATCTCCTCTAAATGCCTACTCCCGGATTCGCCCGGATCCGGGACAATCCACAGCTCCCTAACATTGGAGCCTATGGGGCTGGATTGCCCCGGTCCAGGAGGATCCGGGAACTGGACACCTGCAGCTGCACGCCGCTGTAGTTTCAGGACCGCGGCTTGCTCCGTGCGAGCCGTGGTCCTGATTCATCAGCAGCGGCAGCTGCGTGCGGCAGCACACCGGACCGGAGGGCATATTAGCTCTCCGGTTCTGTGTGCTGATCCGATCCGGGGCTGTCAGGTTCACCCTGACAGTCACGGATAGGATCAGACCTGCTATGTGAAGCCGGCCTAACAGACATGCTCATTTTTAAAAGTAACTTCAAATCTCAGAGAGAGCGAAGAATTTGGGAATACAAATTGATAGCGACTTTTGACACATTCAAAACAGGATTGAATGTCTCACATAGATTCATGCGTTTTTATATCAACTGAAAGGGCATTCGGGGATATCACATCTTCGAACAGACCCCAATTAGAGGACAATGAACTTTTAACACTTCTTACGTGAACTGCCTCGCATGGATTTATAGGAAAGATAAAGGAGACAAAAACGATAGTGCCCTATCAATGTGACACTGATTTTTGCACACAGATCGCAATATGGTGCACTCACCTTATCTAGTTGTGTGTACCCACAACTAGTTTAAATAGCATGTAGATTAAGAAGGTGCTGCAGGACCTCCACCTCCACGTAGCACGTGTAAGAATATCCAAATCCAAGGATGGTGTATATACAGTCCGCGCTGCTTAAAATAATCAGTCCAAAGTCTTGAGTAAAAAACCCCCCTTCTTTATTTTCCACCTACACGTTTCGGTGCTACTCCAAGCACCGTCATCAGGGTGCTGATGACGGTGCTTGGAGTAGCACCGAAACGCGTAGGTGGAAAATAAAGAAGGGGGGTTTTTTACTCAAGACTTTGGACTGATTATTTTAAGCAGCGCGGACTGTATATACACCATCGATGGATTCGCATGGATTTATAGCTTTCTACACTCACTGACGAATTTTCAGGTCTCTACAGACCACTAATCACAAAACGATAAAACAATCTGTTCCTCTTATCTTCGAATTTTGATTTTACCTCTCCAGCTCCTCTCCCCCTCACAAGCCTGACTCTGCTTCGCATCACCTGTCGTATTTACTGCATCATCTCACCCTGCTTATGTATATACTGTATGTGTGTGTCTTCAGAATTTGTGTCATTATCAGCCTGACGAAGAAGCCATAGCGTCTCGAAAGCTTGCTCATCTTAACAAGTCATTCTACTTTTTGTTGCAGTTTTTGCTGTGATCTTTTTTTTCATATCTAATATATAAAGCTGAATGTGTGTATGTGTGTATGCATATATGTGTGTATGTATATCCGGGATTGGCATCTACACCGTTGCAACTACAGCCACAAACATTTGCACAGTCACACGTCTGGACCCCAGGAGCGTCATAGGCTATGTTCTGAGGCGAAATTTTAACCCTGTGCATTCCAATTCACCAAACAATTTTGGCCCTATCTACATAATGGGGAAAAAGTGACAGTTACCAGTTGACAGTTGTGAATGAGAGGGGCTTAATGACAGCACCAAAGACTAACAGCATATATCAGCATATAGTCACTAAGGTGGGGCCCTGACGTGGAATATTCACCACGCACAGGGACATGTATACACAACACATGCACACAAAGAGTAACAGCAAGTGTATCGTTGCTAAGATGCAGCCTCAACATTGGATACTCACCAGGCACCCGAACACACACACACACCACAAAGAGACACACACAACACAGAGACACACACACCCCACGGGGACACACACACACCCTATAGCGACACATGCACTCAACCCACAGGGACACACACACACCACAAAGAGACACACACAACACAGAGACACACACACACCACACAGACACCCCCCACAGGGACACACACACACACCCTATAGGGACACATGCACTCACCCCACAGGGACACACACCACAAAGAGACACACACACACTACACAGACACCCCTCCACAGGGACACACACACATACACACCCTATAGGGACACACACACACACACCACAAAGACACACGCAACACAGACACACACCACACATACTCCCCCCCCCCCCCCCACAGGGACACACACACATACACACCCTATAGGGACACACACACACCCCAGGGACACACACAACACAGACACACACATATACACACCCTATAGGGACACATGCACTCACCCCACAGGGACACACACACACACACCCCAGGGACAAACACACCACACAGACAGACACAGATGTGCACAACTCACCTCATACGTGTGCGATCTTTAATTTCCAAAAATAAACATCTGATTAAAAACAGCCATTGTGCAACACATGTGCCATATAGGGAATTAAGGCAGATGTCAGTCACATGAGCTGTCTATTATGTGTATGTGTGAGGTAATATAAACTGCCCGGCCGGGGGGAGGGTTTATGGTTGGCTGGAGATTTATCAGGCTGCCTATAGCTACCAATCACAGCTCAGCTTCTATTTTCCTACAGGTTATTAATATGACATATTCAAATTCTATTTTGTTATAGCTAATGTCGAGCCCATGGGGACGGGGTACTCGGTACCGGACCGGGTCTGCTGCTGGGGAATGTCACGGGACCGTGTCCCGGGCCTGGCAAATAATAAAGGGGGTATTTACAAGGGATAATGTCAGTTGTGACGCCACCTGGCTTGTGGTCGGTTTGGGGGACCACCGCTGCTGCAGAACCTCCGGGGATGATGTTATGGCAGCCTGGATGGAATAGTTCTCCGCGGGTAGAACTGTGTTCCCCGGGGCAGTGATGGTAAAGTCTATAGTGTAAGGTATGGTGCAGGCCTGTGCTGGGTGCAGTGCACATACTGTCCTGATGCTGCAGAAATCCTCCTTCAGGGTTCGGAGCTGACAAGTTGTGGCTCTCCAGGTGGGGATCTTCTGCAGACCTGTTTGGAGGGAGTCATATGCAGGCAGAAACATGCAAGGGAGGCAGAGTCAGGGTTCGCCGTGTTTACTTCTCAAACTTCTCTCAGTTACAGTTACAGTTCACAGTCACAAGTTACAGTCTTTACACGAGCACAACTCTACCCTCCGGGTTCCTTTACTCCCTGCAGCCAGGTTGTTCCTTCTATGACCCCTCACTCGCTCTCTCTGTCCTTTCAGGCTGTTGTTCTCTCTCCTTCTCACTTGGTATGTGTGTGACTCCGGACAGTATGGTGGTGGCTCGGACCCCTGTGGGCCCTCCGGGTTGCCACTGAGCGACCTGTCCTTTGGGGTGGGAACCCTAACGTGTAGCTAGAGTCCCCCGTCGGTTGTCTGGGGATGCCGGGTGAAACGTCGGTCCCCTTCAGAGGCGACACTCTGCTGCTAGCCTAGCCTCCAATAGTCCTCCAGGGTGAGGCTCTACCAGGCTTCTTCTAACCGTGACCTTGGGTTCAATAGGAGGGCTACTCCGCCTGCAGTCTTCCGTCTCAGACGTGTTTCTAGGACCCAGTATCACTGGTCCTCTCGTTCCTCACACTCCTGGGGTGCTGGCTCCGGACTTCTTTCTCTCTGTGGCTCATACTGGCTCTCCAGATTCTGCGCTCCTTCCACCCCACTCTTCCAGGACATGTGCTTCTTTCTTTGCTGCTCAGCCTACACCGGCCTACTGACTCCTTTCTCCTCCCCCTGCTCTATATCTACCCTCTGTCACCTGACTTGCTTGCTGGCCCACCCACTGTCTCTAAACCCACCACCCCTTGCCCGCCTAGAGTTCCCAGGCTCCGGGTTGGGTGCTCCCCTCTACTGGTATGTGGGTTGTGAGGGTGTTGGTGTTCAACTGTCGTTCCTAACTTCCTGGCTGCAGTTCCCTTTGTCGCCTCCTGGTCGCAGGGGCGCCACACTAACATCAGTTATTTATTAACCCGGGCGTAGCCGGGTAGTACAGCTAGTGTGCTAATATAAGTCAGACGCTGTACACATTTTGTTTACCATTTAGCTTAGCATAAAAACATGTTGAGTTTTGTGCCAGAAAGTCTTATTCAAGGAAATGAGGGATTTCCTCACATCCCAGCTCTAGTGACTCTAATGTGGCTGCAAGTGATGTAATGCTAAACCTTTCTGCTGTGTCTGTGTAAATTCTGAGTATATGAAAGGCAGATAACAGTTGTTCATTTGCCTAAATGATTTCCTGCAAAACAAAGCATGAAGTACAGCACACCATGTGCCCTGCACTGTAACTAATCTGCTGCTGTTCTCATCTTTATGTATGGTTTCAATATAATGTTGGCAATTTAATGCAGCAATGTATGTAGAATTGCTATCAAACGGTCCATGTTCACAATGCTGAGGTTCAAACCAAGATCT
This sequence comes from Allobates femoralis, assembly GCA_033576535.1. Classification (NCBI taxonomy): domain Eukaryota; kingdom Metazoa; phylum Chordata; class Amphibia; order Anura; family Aromobatidae; genus Allobates; species Allobates femoralis. The sequence continues at coordinate 121,857,830 of JARQOC010000005.1, forward strand.
CCAGCGAGTCTTGGTATCTTTGTAAGCTTCTTTTCTTCCAATATTGGCTGTTTTGTGAAAATGAACCTCAGAAATTCAGTGTAACGAGAAACAGATGAAAAGGCAGCCCAAAGAAAATAAATTTGATGTCAATATTTACATTGTCACAACTCACAATAATTACACTGGGGAACAATTTGAAAAAATTTTCTGTTGAGTTCGGTTTTTGAGCTGATTTATACTAAAATTGGCATGCTGATTCCAAAAATGTAGTCAGTTTTTTTCTAGCACGTCAAGTTTTTCCTCCACAACTTACCTGCCAGAGAAGCACAATTGCACTGATATCTGTAATAAGACTTGTTATCTGATTACAATTCGACTCATATAGAGCTACGTGGCAACTTGTAAGAGTAGTCACAACTGAGTCATGCCTATTTCTTATATATTTCATTTTTTGGTCATATTTGTACTATTTAAGAAAAAACAACACTTTTTAGGTACAGTAGTTTACATATTTTTGAGAAGAAAAAAATCCTATAGTTCAAAAACTTGACGTGATAGAGAAAAACTGAGATCATTTCTGGATTCAGCATCCAAAAATTAATTAAGAACAGTTGTCTGACCTAACTCCTAAAAAATTGTGTTCCCCAGTGTTATCTGTTAAAGGGAACATGTCACCAGCTTTAACTCCTATGATCTAAAAGCATCATCTTTAAAGCACGACTCCAACATTTTTTTATACCACCGCTGGTGTGGTCCTCCACTGCTATATGTTCTATCACTTCTGTTGGACGTCAGCAGTTTGTGACCTGCCGACTGCTCCAGTGTTTGATGGAGCTCGCCGAAAGTCACAACTTAATTACAAGCATGTGAAAACCTTATTCTGGCCTTATTCTGACTCACATAAACTTGCATTGAAAGCTTGTGACGTAATTTCTGACTTCTGGCCATTCAGAAGTTACGGACACAAAGATGGCGTCGTGGGACCGGAGCAGCCTCAGTAAAAGGTAAAACCACTGGAAGGTGAGTATATGACACGGGGCTTACATTTAGGCAGCATTCAGTATTTGTTGAGTATTACACATCAGTATTTGTAGCTAAAACCAGGAATGGCTGATACATACAGAAGTGGTGACATGTTTCTCTTATACTTTTCCTCTGATTGTTCCACTCCTGGTTTTGGCTTACATATACTGAGGTCAGAAACTCACCAAATACTCGTTGTGTGCACAAGCCTTAAAGCGCCACTCCAGCGCTGAAAAACAAAACGCTGAAGTGGTGGGTTAAGCCCTGCTACACATCACTTTAGCAATGTGTATAAGCCCAGCTCGTTGGTCTAAGCTAGTCATCTCCTCTCTCCCCGTAGTAATGTTGTTTTCATGGAGCTGGAAATGGAGTGGGGAGACTGTACCCAGATTGGTGGAGTAGTGTGTAAGAGCAGGGGCATAACGATCATGGTCACTAGGGTTGCAACGTGAACGGGCGTAGGGAGTAGAGGGACCAGCCAACCCCATCACCTACTTCAGCTGGATGTGCGCTTGAAGACAATTCATACAATTGTATAGGATTTAGAGCACTACAAGGGCCCATACATCTGACCAACATGTGGGGGAGGGGGGAAACCAGGTCCAAATTTCATGCCGGGACCCATTGGACTCTAGTTATGCCACTGTGTAGGAGGGCATATAGAAGGTACTCTTCGTTTATATGGGGAAAACCTGGTAATAGGTGACCAGAAAGAACCAGGATGCATACATCCACCGGCCACGGCGTATGCTCCTGGCACAGCCCTGACCCTCACAGCCAACAGGAGGAGGAAGCAGACCCCAGAGGAAGCCAACTACAAATTCAAGGTATTGTGCATGTTGCGCTTAGCGATTATTGCGCTGTGATAAACAATAATGTGTGCCATATTCAGGAATAAGATCTACACAATGGTATAACTCATCTACTGGGATTAGGAATTATAAAAGGGATACACCTGCATTTGTTATCATTATTATATGAGGTATATAAATGACAAGATACACCACCTGTATCAAGATAAAAGAAGGAGGGGAACAAGAGGCGCAATAGTGCCCTATCACTGCGGCACTGAGTATATAAGTGGTGAAAACAGGGATTCACTCACCTGGGGCAGTTGTGTAACCCACAACTGGCTTGAAGGCGTATTCAATGATTATTCCTAGATAGCTGCTGCAGGACTTCCACCATCCACACAAGTGTGGAGAAACATCAGGTAATAGGGAAGAAAATGGTGTGTCACATTCCGCGCCGCCACGATCATTCACTCCAAAGAAAAGCACATGAAGATGGAACTTCAAAACAAACTCCTTTATTTCCTCCTGCCTCCTACGCGTTTCGGTGCTCTCCTGGCACCTTCCTCAGGGATCCCTGAGGAAGGTGCCAGGAGGGCACCGAAACGCGTAGGAGGCAGGAGGAAATAAAGGAGTTCGTTTTGAAGTTCCATCTTCATGTGCTTTTCTTTGGAGTGAATGATCGTGGCGGCGCGGACTGTGACACACCATTTTCTTCCCTATTACCTGAAGATACACCACCTAATTGTTATAGAGGAATCATGTCCTAAGCTGTTAGTAGTTGCAGTGGTCAGAAGGAACACTGAAATTGCTACCCCATAGAGCCTACCACACAGTAATTATTATTATTATTTATTTATATAGCGCCATTAGGTTCCATGGCGCTTTACATGAGGATGAGGGAGACAAGAACAAGTACACTGACTCTAGACAATCAGGACGTACAGATACAGAAGGGGCAGGGACCCTGTCCATGAGGGCTCACAGTCTAAGAGGGGCGGGTTAGGAAACAGTAGGATGGGGGAATACAGTAATCCTGTTGAAGTACACATATTCAAAGCAATTGAAGAAGGTTCTAGTAATGTCCGCAGAATCATACTAATTGATCTGTGGTAATGTCGTGTGTTTTAGACACAGTAGCCTTTTGACCAAAAAGAGATTTGCCAGCGCTATTTGCTGATTGGAGACTAGCACAAGGTACATTTATACTTTGAGGATATACCTTACTCATTACCACTACACCCATTGATTTACTACCATGTGCCTCAATTTAAAGCAGGCTAGTTAGCTGAAATCCCACCAGCATAAAGACACTATACCGATACACAAGAGTCCGCCAGAAGATCATAGGAGGTTCACATAAACTGCCAGAAATCCATATTCCCAAGACTGAAAACCCTGATTCAATATCAAAGGTAAATTATTTATTACATAGCCACTTAAAATAGTCACCACTTATTTGTACTAAAAGATTTATTTCCATTTTTAGTGTTAAGTGTTCCACAATACACCTAGAAAGGCACACTCCCAAGACCCCACGTGATCCATAAGGAAAGGTAACCCAATATTCCACAGTTGTTAAGGCGTACTATACTACTGCATTGTACCAAAAGGTATTATTCAATCTTTAGCACTTCTCCGCCATGACCTACAGTGTCATGAAAACTCAACTTTGTTGACACAGACCATCAAGTCCACTACAAAAGACTTAAGGTAAAAATTAGGAGAATACCAACACATAATAATACAAATACATATATGAATAATACTGACCCTGGGTATTATCATTATTTTTAGGACACCGGGGAGCCAGCCAGAAGTGTCCAGATCGTGTCCCATGAACATTGGACCCTCACATCCGAAGGCAAACGTCCTTCGTAGCATTTATCATTATAGATGCTTTTTATCTTGGTTTGAAGTTTTTAGAGACTTTCAAATAATTTTAACTAACTTGATTTTTCCCAAAACTTTTTCAAAATTGTGATGAATTTTTTACCAATAAACATCCCAATTAAGGAAATTGACTCCAGGGGCACACCCTTCAGCTACATGTAAATCCCTGTTAGCCTTTATACCCATTATAGTGGCTCCTTCACATCATTGTACGCTCACCATAACTGTGATGTACAATTACTGTAATCTGCATTAAAAGGATTCTATGGTGAAAACAAGCTATCAGTGATCCACAGGTTCGGTAGGTGATCACTTATTTATTGATGGAATCCGACCAGTGGAAACCGCACAGTGGGATGAATGTGGCACTTTTAAACCCCATTATAAAATGCAGTGATCGGTAATGATGCTCCATTCATCATCATTAGGGCTCCCAGAAAAAGCCAAACACAGTGCTCACAGCGACTGAGGCAATGAGCGGATCAGTGGTCGAGCTGTACATGAGCTCCAGTCTAATAGCGATGAAACAAACCTATGACTAAGGACCGTCTTTAAGAACGATGATTTTAATATGTGCGTTTTAATATTTTTTTCTAACTAACAAAATTAATTTTTAATGATCTATAGCTCAGGACTTTGTGCTTGAGGTTTTTCTATTCTTTGGAATAAGTAATGAGAATAAAAGTTGGACATTCAGCAGTCGGACCCCCACCAATAAATAACATCACTTATCCCTAGGCCTCATGCACACGTTGAGCATTTAGTGAGATTTTTACCTCAGTATTTGTAAGACAAAACCAGAAGTGGAACAATCAGAGGTGATTTTTTTCTGTATTTATCACCTACTCCTGGTTTTGTCTTACAAATACTGAGGTAAAGATCTCACCAAATTCTCAATGTGTGCCCATTGCCTTTTAAGAGATGATTACCGTACTTGCTTTCTCTGGTGAACCACTGTAAGTGCATCTCTGCTACTGTGTAATAGTCACAAACCAAGGAGGGGTTAAACATCCAAGTATTTAATATCTATTAAAAATAAAGAATTTTCCCCTTATTGATATCAGAAAAAAGCAAATGACAGAACACAATCCACTATACCAAAACCAATAATACCACATAGAAGGTAGAAATACCGCCACACCGTGACTAGGGGGGGGAGCAAGAGGCGCAATAGTGCCCTATCACTAGTGACACTAATGTATGCGGTGGGTATGAATTCACTCACCTAGCACAGTTGTGAGACCCACAACTGGTGTAAAAGCATTTGGCATTAAATGCAGCTGCTGCAGGACTTCCACCTTCCACATGCACGTGGGAATCATCCAGAAGTTACCTCAGGGGAAATGGTGTATCAGTGTCCGCGCTGCTGAAATCCCAAGAAAACGATCCGGAAACCATATGTAGGTTGCATCAATCATCCATTTATTCCTTTCCTACGCGTTTCAACACTGTCCTAGTGTCTTCCTCAGGGATATTCTGAATATCCCTGAGGAAGACACTAGGACAGTGTTGAAACGCGTAGGAAAGGAATAAATGGATGATTGATGCAACCTACATATGGTTTCCGGATCGTTTTCTTGGGATTTCAGCAGCGCGGACACTGATACACCATTTCCCCTGAGGTAACACCGTGACTAGAGAACATATTACCACCACAGTGACCAAATAATGCCACATGAGGGACAAATACTGCCACACCTCGACCAGAGCACATAATACCACCACATAGTGATCAAATACTACCAAATACAAGGTATACATACTGCTACACCATGACAAGGCCATATATTACCACCACAGTGACCGAATAACACCACATACAAGAGACAATACAATAATGAAAATTTTAAAAAGCTCTGTATATTAGGTCAGCATACAGGTAATACAGTGATAATCATTGACACTATACAAATGATCTCTGTATGAGTCTAGTGTACAGGTAAGACAGATAACCGGTGACATTATACATAGGAGCTCGGTATATAGTGTCAGTGTACAGGTAAAGCAAGGATCAACCAGTGACATTATACACAGGAGCTCTGTATATAGTGTCAGTGTACAGGTAATGCAGAGATCACCTTTGATATTATACAAGTGAGCTCTGTATATATTGTCAGTGTACAGGAAATGCAGAGATCACTTTTGACATTATCCAAAGAAACTATGTGTGTGTATAGGTAATACACATACTCACCAGTGATGTCTCTAGGTGAAGACAGTCACCTTCAGTTTTCTTCTTCATCTTTTCCATACTCCTCTCCCCCATATGCGGCCCCTTTATTCCATACTGCTCACCCCCATATACGGGCCGGGGCCCCCTTTCTTTACTGCTCTCTCCCCATATGCGGCTGGGGCCTCCCTTTTCCATACTGCTCTTCCCTCCATATGCGGCCCACCCTTTCCATTCTGCTCTCCCCCCATATGCAGCCAATGGCCCCACTTTTCAATACTGTTCTCCCCCGACAGCCCCATATGGCTCCCTTTTTCCATACTGCTTTCCCCCCACACCACCTTGTGGCCTTTCTTTTCCATACTGTTCACCATATACCCTCATGTGGCCCCCCTTTTCCATACTGCTTTCCCCCCCACACCACCATGTGACCCCTGCAGGCAGCCTGCACTCTTACCTGCACCAGGATGCCGGCAGTCTGATGAGTCACTGTGTGAGGCTCCCAGCATCCCTGCAGTGTCAGCGCTGTCACCTCTGGGTCAGGGGAAGCTCAGCTGCTTTGACCTCTAAGCTGAGCTCCTCCACTCAACCCGAAAGTGGAGGATGTGGAGCACGGTGGAAAAATGCAGACAGTGTCTCGCTGCCGCCTCGCCGACAGCGCCCCGCTACATCCAACCCTGGCACCCCCACGAGACCCGCCACCTTGCTTGTACTTCCACATGGCTCATTTGCATTGCGTGAAAATTAGACATGTGGACAGTTATGGCTGTAACAATCACTCAGCGGTGGGGACCCTCGCCATCAGGGCTGCCTGTCGCTGATGGTGAGTGGGCACCCCAGCTCTCCAAGGCCCCCGAACAGTACAGCACAGGGGGGCGGGGCCATCCTTTTCCAGTGTCACGGTGGGTCAGTCCGACCCTGTACAGAATTATGGACGTACCGTATATCACATATATCAGAGCCCTACATAAGTTATGTTCTCAGAATTGCAGGGGCAAGCCACACACACACCTGGGTCCTGATTCTTCCAAGCACAGTGGGGGGGAAAGAGAGATATGGAAAAGAGCTAGCAGAAACAAGGTAGGGAAATCATGTCCGGTCTAGAACCGTAAAGCTGATCCAGCTGGATCCAATGGCACTGGAAACATTGCCCTAGGACCATCCAATGAGAGGTTGTGATCTATAGTAGGTTTTGTAAAATGATCACCCTCATGGATCAGGGGAGGGAATTAGAACTAGCCAGAGGGTGGGGAGGGAGTGACTGACCACAGGGTTAATAGGTACCCACCATGTTTCTCCATTTTTGAGAGTAACCAAGGTAAAAACTCCTGGCTCCATACCACCTCCATTTGGCCGCCAAAAACAAGGAACTGGTAACTGACTTACATCTACAGTTAGGGCCAGAAATATTTGGGCAGTGACACAAGTTTTGTTATTTTAGCTGTTTACAAAAACATGTTCAGAAATACAATTATATATATAATATGGGCTGAAAGTGCACACTCCCAGCTGCAATATGAGAGTTTCCACATCCAAATCGGAGAAAGGGTTTAGGAATCATAGCTCTGTAATGCATAGCCTCCTCTTTTTCAAGGGACCAAAAGTAATTGGACAATGGACTCTAAGGGCTGCAATTACTCTGAAGGCGTCTCCCTCGTTAACCTGTAATCAATGAAGTAGTTAAAAGGTCAGGGGTGGATTCCAGGTGTGTGGTTTTGCATTTGGAAGCTGTTGCTGTGACCAGACAACATGCGGTCAAAGGAACTCTCAATTGAGGTGAAGCAGAACATCCTGAGGCTGAAAAAAAAGAAAAAATCCATCAGAGAGATAGCAGACATGCTTGGAGTAGCAAAATCAACAGTTGGGTACATTCTGAGAAAAAAGGAATTGACTGGTGAGCTTGGGAACTGTAAAAGGCCTGGGCGTCCACGGATGACAACAGTGGTGGATGATCCCCGCATACATTATTTGGTGAAGAAGAACCCGTTCACAACATCAACTGAAGTCCAGAACACTCTCAGTGAAGTAGGTGTATCTGTCTCCAAGTCAACAGTAAAGAGAAGACTCCATGACAGTAAATACAAATCGTTCACATCTAGATGCAAACCATTCATCAATTCCAAAAATAGACAGGCCAGAGTTAAATTTGCTGAAAAACACCTCAAGAAGCCAGCTCAGTTCTGGAAAAGTATTCTATGGACAGATGAGACAAAGATCAACCTGTACCAGAATGATGGGAAGAAAAAAGTTTGGAGAAGAAAGGGAACGGCACATGATCCAAGGCACACCACATCCTCTGTAAAACATGGTGGAGGCAACGTGATGGCATGGGCATGCATGGCTTTCAATGGCACTGGGTCACTTGTGTTTATTGATGACATAACAGCAGACAAGAGTAGCCGGATGAATTCTGAAGTGTACCGGGATATACTTTCAGCCCAGATTCAGCCAAATGCTGCAAAGTTGATTGGACGGCGCTTCATAGTACAGATGGACAATGACCCCAAGCATACAGCCAAAGCTACCCAGGAGTTCATGAGTGCAAAAAAAGTGGAACATTCTGCAATGGCCAAGTCAATCACCAGATCTTAACCCAATTGAGCATGCATTTCACTTGCTCAAATCCAGACTTAAGACAGAAAGACCCACAAACAAGCAAGACCTGAAGGCTGCGGCTGTAAAGGCCTGACAAAGCATTAAGAAGGAGGAAACCCAGCGTTTGGTGATGTCCATGGGTTCCAGACTTAAGGCAGTGATTGCCTCCAAAGGATTCGCAACAAAATATTGAAAATAAAAATATTTTGTTTGGGTTATGTTTATTTGTCCAATTAATTTTGACCTCCTAAAATGTGGAGTGTTTGTAAAGAAATGTGTACAATTCCTACATTTTCTATCAGATATTTTTGTTCAACCCTTCAAATTAATTGTTACAATCTGCACTTGAATTCTGCTGTAGAGGTTTCATTTCAAATCCAATGTGGTGGCATGCAGAGCCCAACTCGCCAAAATTGTGTCACTGTCCAAATATTTCTGGCCCTAACTGTATCTAGATATAAAGTGGGGGAAATAAGTATTTGATCCCTTGCTGATTTTGTGAGTTTGCCCACTCACAAACACGTGAATAGTCTATAATTTTAAGGGTAGGTTAATTTTGACAGTGAGAGATAAAACATCAAAAATAAAATCAAGAAAATCATATTGTTTTAATTATAAAGTTATTTGTATTTTGCAGGGAGAAATAAGTATTTGATCCCACTGGCAAACAAAACTTAATACTTGGTGGCAAAACCCTTGTGCACGTAAAGGTATCGTTACACGGCACAATGTTGAAAAGATGTCGGCAACGATGGTTGCACGGTCGTTTCCGACATCGTTTTGACATCGTCGGTGAGTTGTCACACGTCTAGATATCATGGACGACTCACCATCGATGTAGCGAGCAGGTATCGTTCGCACAACCCAGCGAACGATACCTGCTCATTGCGATGAATGGGCAAAGTCGTCAACGACATAATTATTGTGGTGTCACACACAACGATGTAGCAGGTTGGCTGATCGTCGATCATGTGATTTGAGAACATGTTCTTAAACCTGCGATCACCGATCCAACGACTTATCGTAGTTGAATCTCGGTGTTACACGCAACGATGTCCTAACAATGTCACTTGAACGATTCCAAACCTGTGACGTTTAAGCAATATCGTTAACGATGTCATGCCGTGTAACGGGGCCTTTAGGAGGACTTTTGGTCCACTCATCTTTGCAGATCAGCTCTAAATCATTAAGATTTTGAGGGTGACGCTTGGCAACTCAGAGCTTCAGCTCCATCCATAAGTATTCTATGGGATTAAGGTCTAAGAGACTGGCTAGGCCACTCCATGACCTTAATGTGCTTGTTTTTGAGCCACTCCTTTGTTGCCATTGATGTATGTTTTGGGTCATTGTCATGCTGGAAGACGCAGCCATGACCTATTTTTAATATCCTGGCGGTGGTAAGAGGTTGTCACTCAGGATTTTACGGTACATGGTTCCGTCCATTGTGCCATTGATGTGGTAAGTAGTCCTGTGCCTTTAGCAGAGAACCCCCCCCCAAAAAACATAATGTTTCCACCACCATGCTTGACTGTGGGGACGGTGTTCTTTGGGTCATAGGCAGCATTTCTCTTCCTCCCGACACGCCCGCTCCAGGCCGGGGGTACTTGGGAACCGGGCAGCAGCTGTTCTTCTCTGTTCTTTTCACGGGACAGACGGGGACCGAGACTCAGTCCCATGACCCTGGCAGTGTCATTTAAAAGTGTATGATGCCTACAGGGATGAGAGGGAAAAGGGGTGTTCGTGACGCCACCTGCGGTGCGTGGCTAGGGTGGCCGCCGCTGCTTCAGAACCTCTGGGGACAATGACCGGCAGCTCAGGTGGTTTCGCTCCCCGCAGACAGAGCGGTTCCCCAGTGAGTAGGAAGGTCAGTTCAGGGTCTTTGGCCGGTGTTTACTGAGTCATCACCACCTCTGGATGTCATGCGGCCTCTGCAGCCGGTGGTCTCCGTTAAAGAAAGTCTCACTGTTGCAGTTCTGTACCTTTACTGTAATGTTTCAACCAGGCCACTGGGTGCGTCTCTCTGCCAATCTCCAGTTTCAGAGATTTCTCTAGAACCGGGACAGTGTCATCGAGACCCCCTTTGGTGTTCCTTGCTCCTACAGTCTTTTCTCCTCTCTGGCGGGTCTCTCAGAGCTCCTAGTTCGTCTCGCCTCTCCTCTCAGCGTCTCTACACACAGAGCTCAGGTACTGACAGCCATGGGTGCTCAGTTGTACCGCTCCCTGGTACTGCTCCCTTATTCGGCAGCCTTCCCTAAGTTGTGTCGGGTGTTCGGCTGCAGCTCCCATTAGGAACTCGGGGCCTCCAGTTTCAACGGTTTGGGCATACAGCATCCATGCCGTGTTCAGGGCTAGTTCCCTGTGTCATCCACCAGCCCCTCTGTTCTCTTGCCAGATATGGGCGTACAGGGATCTATGTTCCGTACCCCGAGGGCTCTGTTCTTCCTCCACACTCATTAGTCGTTTCCTCTTGTGGCAAGCGTGACCATGCTTCAACCCACGGGAACTAGCACCTCTGACCTCCTACTCATTAGTTGTTCTCCTCCCGACTCTCTCTACACTCCCTTGTTTCCCTGTTGAGACTGGGTCCTCCCCCTGGGGTCCACCCACCATCCCTCCCGGGGTCCTAAGTGTGTGTGTGCGTGTGGTGCGGGTCTCAACTTCACTAATCAGGTACCTAGAGAACAGGCGCATTACACTCCCGCTAAGAGAGGAGTGCAGTAGCCCCAGTGGCAGTCCACCAGTGGGGTGCCACACTCAAAACACTGTGAGTTGAGTTAATGGCAAAGAGCTCCATTTTTGTCTCATCTGACCACAGAACTTTATCTTAATCAGTCTCAGACTCACCAAGGTGTTCATTGGCACACTTCAGGTGGGCCTGCACATATGCCTTCTTGAGCAGTGGGACTTTGCGGGCACTGCAAGTTTTTAATCTATTACGATATAATGTGATACCAATGGTTTTCTTGGTGACAGTGGTCTCGGCTGCCTTGAGGTCATTAACAAGTTCACTAGTGTAATTTTAGGCTGATCTCTCACCTTCCTCATGATCCTGGATGCCCCACGTGGCGAGATTTTCCATGTAGCCTCAGATGGGTTGATTGACACTCATTTTGCATTTCTTCCATTTTCTTACTATTGCACCAACAGTTGCCTCCTTCTCACCCAGCATTTTACTTAAGGTTTTGTAGCCTATTCCAGCCATGTGCTGGTCTAGGATCTTTTCCCTGACATCCTTAGAAAGCTCTTTGGTCTTGCCAATGTCATAGAGCAGGGGTCCCCAAATCGAGCATAACCATATACTACAGGATTATCTCTTATTAGATAGTTTTATTGTGCTTTAAAATTGTCCAGTGTGGACCGTGTTACAGTGTTAGTGATTGACATACAAATAAACCCTCCCCCACACCCGAGAACACACAAATTCAATTGTATTGAAGGAGAAATGGTGATTCTATATGTCACCTAAACAGTGCTGAGGTCCCATATAATACCTATCGGTTTGTCTGGATGTGTGAGCTCCAGGCTTAAGCCATATAGGTATTAGTCTGTCTGTCACTTTTCAGTCACTGTTTAATACATTACAGCCGGAGTCCTTATACGTATTTTTCTGTCAGGTCTCCTAAGTCATGTAATCTGTAATCATACATTTCACATCCAACTAATACAATGATGATGTATATATATATGTGACCATGAGTTATGGTCCTATTCCTGCCCGACGCGTTTCGCCTTTCTTATAGTATAAAGGCTCTTCAGGGGCTCATGCATCAAGATATTTGATATAGAAATACATCAGATGATGGTTGGGCTCCTTATGATACTCAGGTAGCCCAATTTGTGAGATCTCACAAATTGGGCTACCTGAGTATCATAAGGAGCCCAACCATCATCTGATGTATTTCTATATCAAATATCTTGATGCATGAGCCCCTGAAGAGCCTTTATACTATAAGAAAGGCGAAACGCGTCGGGCAGGAATAGGACCATAACTCATGGTCACATATATATATACATCATCATTGTATTAGTTGGATGTGAAATGTATGATTACAGATTACATGACTTAGGAGACCTGACAGAAAAATACGTATAAGGACTCCGGCTGTAATGTATTAAACAGTGACTGAAAAGTGACAGACAGACTAATACCTATATGGCTTAAGCCTGGAGCTCACACATCCAGACAAACCGATAGGTATTATATGGGACCTCAGCACTGTTTAGGTGACATATAGAATCACCATTTCTCCTTCAATACAATTGAATTTGTGTGTTCTCGGGTGTGTGGGGAGGGTTTATTTGTATGTCAATCACTAACACTGTAACACGGTCCACACTGGACAATTTTAAAGCACAATAAAACTATCTAATAAGAGATAATCCTGTAGTATATGGTTATAACAGAATTGGATATCTAGAACCCCTGTAAATCGGTGATGTCCCCAAATCGAGGCCTCGAGGGCCACCAACAGTGCATGTTTTCAGGATCTCCTTAGTATTGCACAGGGGTTGGAATCATTACCTGTGCATTTGATCACATTAACACCTGTGCAATACTAAGGAAATCCTGAAATCCTGCACTGTTGGCGGCCCTCGGAGCCTGGAGTTGGGGACCCCTGTCATAGAGGTTAGATTCTGACAGATTAATTGAGTGTGTGGACAAGAGTCTTTTATACAGGTGACAATTTAAGACAGCTGTCTTTAATGCAGGTAATGAGTTGATCAAGAGCATCTAACTGGTCTGTAGGAGCCAGAACTCCTAATAGTTGGTAGGGGATCAAATACCTATTTCTCTCTGCAGAGTGCAAATACATTTATATAACTTACACAATGTGATTTTCTGAAAAATTATAGACTGTTCATGTCTTTGTCTGTGGGCAAACTTATAAAATCAGCAAGGGATCAAATACTTATTTCCCCCACTGTACCTTATGTTACATATTACTTTCATTTCCAATCTTACTGTAATATCTGCATAACCCTAGTGTAAATATTGTTCTTGTGCCCATAAAGTGATTAAATATATAATTTAATCCTGGGTTATTTTTTTATATCTTGATCCACGAATACACACGTCCGTGTCCTTGTTTTAATATTACATACTGCTGTGGGCTAGTTTTTGGCCTCATATACTTTAATCCCGTTAACAGACCTGGCTTATATCTAATGAGGAACTGGTGGCAGCTCTACAGGGGTAGCAGGAGCAGGATTCTGTTTCACTGGGGCTAGTGAAAAGGGTCTCCCAACTTGTCAGGATTGTGTGAATCGCCCACTCTCACTCCCCGAGCCTCCCTATATCCGTGTGGACAGGAGGTGTCAGTGTAAAACTTACAAGCTGACCTTAAGTAACCCTGGGGGTGCGCAATGTCACATTTTGGTGCAAGTGATGAGACCGTCAGGGTGGACCTGCGAGGTATACTTTCTTCACATAAATTCTTAACCTAAAAAAAAAAGATGTGGCTAAAGTTATATGTTAACTATTTTGTGTGCTAGAACTTATTGGTTTAAGGGAATTCAAATTAGAACTTTGAAAATTGAGACATTTTCTAAATTTTTGCCAAATTTCCAATATTTTCACAAGTAAACACAAAAAATATCATCCTAAATTTACTACTAACATGAAGTATAATATTTCACAAAAAAAACATTCTCATAATCACTGAGATCCATTGAAGTGTTACAGAATAAATATATTACAATGTGACACTGGTCAAAATTGAAAAAAATGGCCCAGTCATGAAGGTGAAAACAGGCTTAGAGGTTAAGGGGTTAATAGTCTGAACATATGCACAGCAAGTCATATTTACATGAAAATGCATAAGCTTGTTATTTTGGGTGCTCTCTGTTAGGTCTTTAGGGCGATTCTACCTGAAAAAAAATGTTGACAATCTTTTCTGCAATCTCCAGGCAGATTCCCAAGGTGCTTGAGGACTTTCCCTTGTTAAAGACGGTGAAGCGCACGTTGGGATTTCCCCCTGGCTACTAGGTATGAAAAGTTATTTCACTATTACTTTTTTCCTGAATTATTAACTGGTCATTTTGTAGTGTTATATACCGTATATGTGTGGAGCCCACTGGGACGAGGTACTCGGTACCGGACTGGGGTACTGCTGGGGATATCACGACGGTCTTGGTCCGGACCGTGCCCCGAGTTCCGCAAGTAAATGGGGGAATATTTACAGGGGAGTTTGTCGTGACGCCACCCACGGGTTGTGGTCAGGGTGACCACCGCTGCTGCAGAACCTCCAAGGATGATGTTTGGCAGCTGGGGATGTAATGGCTCTTCGCAGGTAGAGCTTGGTTCCCCGGGGCAGAGATAGTAACAGTCTATAGATGGTGCTATGGATATTGCAGGATAGGGGTAGTAGTAGAGATGTTAGCTGCTTGTGAGGGAACGTAGGATTTGAGCACAAGGATCACACAAACGGTTTTGTAGTTTTCTAAGTCTTTACTGCAGATGATGTTGTTTAGCAGAGTACTGTCCACGGAGTCTGTACAGGGGCCGGGTTGCTCCTTAGCTTCCCACTGCTGTGCTGTGTGTGTGGCCCTGCTGCCGCTTCAACTAGGCTGCTGGCCCTGTCTCTCCTTTTGCTAGGCAACTTGAGTCTTTCCGTGTGCGTCTGACCCTGCCGTGTTGCTTCGCTGAGGTACAGTGTAGGTCTACAACCTCCACTATCCCCGTGTTTTCTGTGCTGCGTGTTTCAGTCACAGATTCGGATCTGGTATCCGGTCTCCGCGCTCCTCTGGGGCGAGTTATGAGGCAACTCAGTCTCCCAGATATGTTCCTCTGTTTCTTGTATCCTCTCCTCAGACCCTGGCTTCTTGCTTGAAAGTAGTAAGTGGTCCCTGTCAGGAGCTCAGCACTGCTCCCATTTACAGGTCCTACTCTTAGTGCTTCTGCACTAAACTGAACTGTGAACTGTCAACTATCAACTAACTACTTCCTCCTCAGACCAGAATATATCAGGGAGCTGCTTGAGCTCCCCCTTCTGGCCTAGAGGTGCTAGTGCAGTGTCCAGTGTTGTGTGGGGAGTTAACTCTTGTGATGTTACTGTGGCACATTAACCCCTGGGGTGCCACATATGCATCTGTTCAAAGCAACATTATTATCTACTAAATAATCTGCTGGGCTACTTGCTACTACTATTGTCTCCAATCATAGACTATACTAAGGGCCTTTTCACATCAGCGGTAAGTGCTAATCGGGCAGTTTGGTGAAAAAAACGCATCTGCCGCGGTTACCGCATAACGGCCGCACTTGCAGTTCACTTGTGGCAAGCTCCATGCAATGTCTATGGGGCTTGCGGTAAGTGTGCGGCAGGTGCGATTTCGGCACTTGCGGCAGATGCGGCTGCAAAAAAAACATGGCTGACCGCGTTTTTTTTTGCGCCGCATCTTCCGCAAGTGCCGAGACCACAACTATACCGCACCTTCGCAAGCCCCATAAACATTGCATGGAGCTTGCCGCAAGTGAACCGCAAGTGCGGCGTTATGCGGTAACCGCGGCAGATGCGTTTTTTTTCACCGCAACTGCTGCGATCAGTGCTTACCGCTGATGTGAAAGGGGCCTAACTGATTACTCATAACTCTCTTATTCAATTAAACTTTGATTTCTTCTATTTTCCTTTTTTTTCTTATTATTCTTATTCTCTTTTATCAGAAGTATCTCTCAATTCTCTGCAGAATTTTCTTTAGTCATTATATATTTATTTACTATATAACTGGTACATACAAAAAATGTCTTCTTTATAGAGATACAAATATACACAAGGACTCCTGTAACTCCAATTAACTTACTGTGGTTACTATTCCAAGAGTTCTATTCATTAAGATTTATTTGTAGATAGACCTTTGTATATTTTTGCCACATTTTTACCAGTACCCTGTTTCCATGAAGACAGTGTCTTATATTAGTTTTTGCTCCCAAAGATGCGCTAGGTCTTATTTTCAGGGGATGTCTTATTTTTCCATGATCCCCATAATCCCCTTACAGCTCCCATCATCCCCTTGCAGCCCTCAATATCCCCATCATCCCCTTGCAGCTCCCATTCCCCTTGCAGTCCCCAATATTCCCATTATGGTACCTGCAAAAAAAAAAAAAAAAACACAACACATACTGTACACACACCCACCCCCACACACACATACCATACACACACCCACACCCCTCACAAACACATACCGTACACACACACACACCCCTTTTCTAAACGGTTCTCTGCAATCCGTGTTGTATGTACTCTGGGCGCCGCTCCTGAGCTCTCTGGCTCTCTGTATGCTAAGCCACCGGCCAATCTGAGGTGAGCAGCTGCCAGTGACGCACCCCAGGATGATGTGGACTCCGGTATCTGGGCCCTCAGTTGCGATTGGGATGTTACTTGTGGCCTGCCCAGACCCAAGGCCCTGGTGGTCAGCTTAAAAAGGGGGAATTGAAATAGGAATAATTTGTCGTGACGCCACCTGCAGATTCTGGTGATGGGACACCAGTGCCGCTTCAGACCTCCGGAGGGTGATGGTACGGCAGCTTTGATGGAACAGCTCCCTGCAGGTGGAGCTGGGCCTCCGGGCAGGAGTGCACCGATGATGTAGATGCAGTCCGTAAAAGTAGATTTTCAGCAATGCAGTAATAGAACAAACACACGGAGACTCTGTCACTCTACCCGGGTACTTTACTGGAACAGTTCTGATGACAATGCAGTTCACAGTGAAAAACAGTCTTTTGCTTGAGGTAGCTGGCCGGGTAGTCACAGCGGGCTACAAGGTCTCTCGGCGTCTCCCGTGGTATGCCTTCTCTTGACTATGCCAGGTCCTGCTGTTGATTCCTGTCCTTGCACTACCCCCTTACTACCAGGCCCGTTGGGGTGCTGATGAGTTCCCGTGCTTCCCAGCTCTTTAGAAGGGGGGCCTTGACCTTTAGGCGGGCAATCCTGGTGTGGTGGTGCTGTATGGACAGGGTGTGGGGGCCCGGTAGACTGACCAGCAACGGCCGGTATTGGCGGCTCATGGGCTAGACTCCCTGCACCATGTCTTCGGAGCCGGCTCACCGTGGTGGACCAGGGTTCCCCCTGGAGTATAAGCGCTTTGGTATGGGGGTTCCCTCTCACTCTTCCTGGGCTGCCTTTTCTTCTCTCAGGCCCCCTTTCTCGGAAACCCCTTTCCTCTCTCAGGGCTTCCTTTCCTTCTTCTCCTCGGGGCAAACTAGAACTCCCTGTTTTTCTACCTCCCTCCTCCCCTAACTCCCCCCCAGGGACTGGGCTCCAACCATTTGCCTAGGCTCAAGTGTGGGAGTGCCGGGGTGGGAGCCTCCTACAAACCTTGCATTCCCACTGTGACAGGGATAACCGCACACTCTTTTATGGGTGCAGTACCCCAACTGTGACACCTGACCAGTGGGGCGCCACACCAGCCAATCAGATGCCTGCATGTATCCTCATGAGCCAACGTTAGCTGCTGACCCCTTATTAGCTGGGGGCTGCTGGCCTCTGATTGGCCGGCGGCTTACCATGCATCTACAGCAGCTGAGCCAAAGAGTGCAGAGCATCACTGGTATACATACAACGGTGGTCACCTGGACAACAGCGGCAGGTTAAGGCGGCTACGGTAATATGAATCACAAATGTATGCCCTGGTCTTCTGTTTGGTGGGCATGCTTAAGAAAAACATGAAAGGTCTTACTTTCGGGGAAGACCTTATATATAGTAGTTTAGCAAAACCTCTACTAGGTGCTTATTGATAGTTATTTGTAAAATTTTTTACATTTACTTACCTATACCTGGAGGATTGTTTTCCATATAGTTACCTTCTCTTTGTATCATTTTCAATTGTATATACTTTTAATGTATGTATATTATTTAAAAATTACTGATTTTATTATATTTAGTAGTGCATTCATTTTGTAGGTTTTATATGGTCTAAATGCATTATGATTGATAATTATGTGATTTGATATTTACAGATCCAAAATGCAGATTCTCTGAGAAGTCTGTTACAGTTCGGCTTCGCGTTCTGAGGGGGAACTGTAAATATTAACAAAATAGCGATTAAACATCCGCTCATAGGCACGGTCTGTGCACCCCTGCATATGCAAATATATTGTAAAAGAGGTTTTCTCCTAAAGTAACTCCCCTGTTTTTGCTCTCTATAATTGCCCTTGGTCTCTCTTTTCTGCAGGGACTTGCAGGTTTGACAAACAGGCAGGTGGTCCTAAGGACAGGTAATAATTACAAAGGTAGGGCAATAATAATCCATCGTTTGAGGATTGGAGGATTGGTCTAGGCCCCAGATGTCAGACCCTCACTGATCATACAGTCATGATTAGTGAATTAAATGTAGCTCTGTACTGAGTTGCAGAAATATGCTCATAGACAACTTACCAGTCCATGCACATTAATAATACAGCAGAACTAGTTGTCCTCCAGTGTATTACACTGAGTTTTAAGGATCTCGTTCGCCCCAGAACAGCACTTTCTTTGGCACTGCAAGAAGAAAGTGGTTTAAGTTCCAATGACCAAGAGAATATCATCACATCACAAATATTGCAACTCAAGGCCACTGTAACTTTAGGATTCTTTGCATTATTATGTGACCGTATGACTTGCCTAAATCAAAAGTTGGGTCTTAGCCCTTCTGAATTTATCAAACTAAGCAATACCAACTTATTATTAAAAAATCTCTTTTTATTTGTATCAAAGATTAAAACGTGATAGACAGACCAAGGGACTTAGACAAACATTTGCACATTTATATACATTACTGGGGCACAGCATACATAATTTCTCAAACCATAAACATGGAAGGTCATAAACTTTTTACCCAATAGGATTACACTTGGGTCGTCCTTAGGGTGTGCCTTTATACGTATAGATGTTTATACTCTAGTGTCTCATATCCAGATTCAGGAGAGAGACAAATTAAAGAGAGGAAAAAACAATTAAATTCCAAACCCCTATATGGATATCAGGCAGGGTTCTGAAACATCAAATACTAGTGACCTTCCATTAGGTTACTGAGTTCCCAGTATAGATATAGATTAAACCTCCAACGCTTGACGCGTTTCGCCTTCTCAGTTGTCAGAAGGCTCATCAGAAGACTTTGGGGTTACAGAATTAATGTTCCGTCTAAAAACAAAGAATTGGCAAAACATTAGTTTACAAACATAAAGAATCTTGAAGGTAACTGCACGAATCTAGACCATACATAGTCATATACAGAGGTGCAGAAACACCTAAAGATGTTACATACAAATAATATACAATTATCTAGTTGGATATATATGCATGTTCCCAAAATGGTATATAATTAATTTTTTTTGTAAAGAGAAATAACAAAACATACCTTATGACTATACATGCCAAACAAGCGAATTCTTCAATGGGCAAGAATACCCAGAGTGGTCAATAAAAATAGATAGATTGACCCCGTAAATGTTCTGATGGAATCAAACAAAAAGGTGTGTATTTTACCACAGGGAAATGGTGCATATCGTATATGAAGACTGAATGAGAAACTACCATACACATAGAGATGTGCTTACCCAAGGTATCTGTTGTATGGTCATGGGGCATCCAAAGGAAAGGATATACTAGGCACTAGGGCATAGATATACTGTGTGGGGATAGAGATATATCAAAGATGCAGATCAGGAAAATTCATTTGACAGGTGATGAATAGAGATATGAAAAGTCACCTTTGGTAAATGTATCATATTAACCCAAAAGTCATCGTCACATCATCCGGTACAGCATAGGTGAATGGTCATAAACCGGGATGGATCCTCAAAGCTATCAAATAGTAGAGCATCGTATAAAAGAAACCAAGAAAAGCATTTTAAGTAGAGCTATTAAATAAATGGAGTCTAAATATCAATTTTCCATATGTCACAGGATATGTCCATCTTAGAAAATATATTACAGGGTCAAAAAACTGACCCTAAGACCAAATGAGGTCATAAAAGAGGTCCCCTTAAGTTAACCTTTAAAATAGGTCTGGCAGTGCCCAGTATGCCCATATATACAAAAGTATTAATTAGAAAAGGTTGTTATCAATAACAATAGCAAAGAATATAAATGTGCCTTATAAACAAGGCCAAAAAGCACATCTAAATATGTCCTATATAAGAATGAAATGGTCCAAATAGGAGGTATTACCCCATAAACAGGGTTGAAGTGGAAATCTATAGCTCACCTACTATGTAGCCATCCTGTGTCTCTGAATGCCTAGAGGGGAATGACAGTGCCTCTCTTTTATAGGGCATGTAATAGCTATTCATTGGTGATCAATGGTAACAGGTGATGCCAGATCGCATTCACCTGTTTTTCATAGTGACGTGCTGAGAGGCGTCTAACCTAGCTGTTTGTTTGGACTCCAAGGTTACTAAGACCACGGAGCTCCGTGAACAGCTTAAGTGCGCATGCGTGGGCACGTCAGATGACGGCCGTGCGTCATAACGTGATGACGCGGGGCATCTGCGTTCCACGACCGTTCGGAGTGCGCATGCGCGAGCTGCGCGAACCCGGAAATACGGATGCACAGATATATATGCATCGGTTGCGGCCGTAACGGTATTAGGACGGATCAAAGTAGTCATTTAAAGCTTGTTAGATAGCTAAAAGAGAACAGGGGGGGATTTTGACCACTAATAGGGATCATGGTATAGAAGAGACAAACTGTAAAGTGAGGATGGAGAGAAAGGGTTAATCAGCCATCTTTAGGATAGTGCACCATCTATAGTGTGGGAAAAAAGAAAATAAACAAGGGCCATCCTTATTTAGCATGTATATAGGAATACTATGGGGAAATTCAGCATGAATTAAAGAATTGAATGAGAGAACATGCATATTCACCATCAAGATTTACAAGTTGCAAACAAAGTTAAAAAGGAATACACAGAAGCCTATTTGGCTATAAAATCTAGATAACAGGAACTATATATATTTAATTGTTCCAGATTATGATGTAACACCCTTCTCGGGTACGTAACATCTTAAGGGCCAGTATTTAAACTATCAGAGCACCACTATATCACCATAACCTATTGAAAAAACAAAGCTGGAAATAAGCAGGTGTCAGCTAGAGAAAACAAGTGTAACTCAGTTGTTCATTAAGGCCATTGGGTTGGACACTATCAAAGTTGTGGATCCACCTTGCTTCTTTTTGAAGAAGGATTCTGTCAAAGTCTCCCTTTCTGGGTGAAGGTTTTGGGACTTCCAAAACCCTCACTTTTAGGGATTTGGGGTCCCCTTGGTGAAATTCTCGGACATGTCTGAGCCCTAACATGCCCTTTGGGGGTTACTTAGTATACTGTAAATAATTACTAAGTATTGTGATAAGGTAAAGAATATTTATACCGTGTTAGCCAGTAGATAGAAAAATATATTGCACTCCAAGAGTCCTCAGTGGTTGATACCTTTTAATGGCTAACTGAAAAGATGGTAAACATAGCAAGCTTTCTGGACACTATGGCCCCTTCGTCAGGCTGGTGATGACACAAATTCTGAAGACACATACATATATACATAAGCAAATGAAAGAAAAAAAAAGCAAAACAGTGTTATATGCTGTGGTGACTACAACAGGTGACGTAAAGCAGAGTAGGGTTAGGGAGGGGTGGAGGAACAGGGACAGAGAAACCAGATTTCTAAGATAAGCGGAACAAATTGTATTAGGTAAAAGGTTAGCAACCCATGGAGACATGAAAATACTTAAGTGGGTTGTGGAGAGCACAGTTCTAAGTGAGACAGTTCACATAAGTGTCAAGAGTTCATAGTCCTATAATATGAATGTGCTGTAAGATGTCTCCAAATGCACTTTCATTTTATATAAAAATGCATGAATCTGCTATCCCCAAATGTCCGTTCATTTTACATAAAATCCCATGAATCCATGTGACGCATTTAGTCCTGTTTTGAATGTGTCAAATGTCGTTATCAATTTGTATTCCCATATTCTTCTCTCTCTCTGAGATCTGAAGTTACTTTTTAAAATGAGCAACTTCATATTGGATTCACTTTTGTGGTCAGAGCTGCAAAAATGCTTTGCTACAGGTAGATCCATATGCTTTTCTTTTATTGAGTGGTGATGAGAATTCATTCTTGTTCTGAATTGTAATCCGGTCTCCCCTATGTACATGCTACCTGATGGGCATTTGGTACATATAATTAAATACACCACATTGCTTGTGGTGCAACTGAAGTTACCTGGGATCTTGTAGTCCTGATCTGTCTTGGGAATCTTTATCTTGTCGGTTGTCATTATAGATGGACAGTTTTTGCACCTGTTCTGGTTGCAGGGAAAAGTTCTGGTTGTTGCTGGAGAGGACAGCGAGGTTCTCACAATGATTTTAGCGGGATCTTTTTGTAGGAGTGTTGCAGTTTTCGTGCAGCTCCTCTTAGCTTCTCACAATGATTTTTTAGATTCGGAGGTTGTTTAAAACACAAGACTGGGGGATCCAGAAATATTGATTTTAGCGGGCATTCTTTTGTAGGAGTGGTTGCAGTTTTCGTGCAGCTCCTCTTAGCACCTCCAGACTTGGATTGTAGGTGACTACAAGTGGAACTCTGTTGTTTTCTTGTCTAGTTTTGTAATGTAGGAGATGATTCCTTGACTCTTGTAACCTGGTTCTCGATAGCTCTTGGATGGTAGCCCTGGTTCAAAAAGGTCTTTCTGAGGTCCTCAAGGTGATTGTCTCAGTCCGTAGGGCTGGAACATATCCGGTTGTATCTGATGGCCTGGCTGTACACCATAGAGTTTTTTATGTGCTTTGGATGAAAACTGTTCCATCGCAGATATGTTGGACAGTCAATTGGTTTCCGGTACAGGGATGTCTCTATTTCATTGTTCTGTAGCTTAATGATGGTGTACAGAAAGCTGATTTCAGTGGAGTAGTTGAATGTTAGGTTGATGGTGGGATGAAACTGATTAGTGTTCATGGATCGTCTTCAGTTGTTGCTCCGACTCCGTCCAGATGATCAAAATGTCATCAATATAATGGTAGTAGGCCCGAGGCCTGATAGGAAAGAGGATAAAAAGTCACCTTCAAGCTTGGCCATGAAAAGATTTGCATATTGTGGTGCCATTTTGCTTCCCATTGCTTTGCCAGTCTCCTGTAAATATACGTTGTCGTCAAATGTAAAGTAGTTGTGCGTGAGGATGAATTTTGTCAGTTCTACCACAGAGTCAGCATCAATCCCTGTGTTTTGAAGGAAGGTTTTGCAGGCATTTAATCCATCCTGGTGTGGGATGTTGCTATACAGAGACTCCACATCCATGGTGGCGAGGATAGTTCCTTCTGGTAGAGGACCTATTGCTGACAGTTTATTCAATAAGTTAGTTGTGTCCTGAATGTAGCTGGTGTCTCTTTTACCAGGGGTTTGAGAACACCCTCTACCCACCCAGAAATTTGTTCGGTGAGGGTGCCCACACATGAAATGATTGGTCTCCCTGGTTTTCCTGATTTGTGAATTTTGGGAAGCATGTAGAATGTGCCTGTTCTTGGACTTACTAGTATTAGGTCATCAGCTCTTGTCAGGTAGACAAGAAACCAAGAAACAATACTAAGTATTGTATAATTGCCTTAACTTGTTCAGCCATGATAGACTGTTTCTCTTAATAATAAACCCCTTTAGCCCTTTTCTGACCTAAAGACTTGAGTCACTCAAATAATATGTAAAGGCAGAAGGTCAGTACATTGTAGTCATTGCACTTTTACTGCTTTCCTCATTGGCTTTTAATGAGCATTTTATAGTTTTCCTCTCTTACCATTAAAGGATGAACTCATTTACAAGTTTGGAAAGAAAGGAACCAAGCCGTTTAGTCCTACACATTAATGGCTGTAAATTGCTTGTGGGTTATATTTATAAACATGGAGTCCTTCATGGTTATTGTGTCGGCTGCAGTGATTACTCATATACTTCCTAACAATATCCTATATGTTTCTAATTGCAGCACTCAGCGCTCGTGAACTCTACGCACACGGCTTCCCGGACTAAACGCTTTTTATGAATGAGTCAAGGAAATTGTTCTCGGGGACTCTTCCAAGGAACAGAAAGAAGGTAGAAAGTAGCGTAAACTTCATGAAAACCAGATGTGCGGCCAGAGTTGTGCTGTTAATGATAAGCATAAAAAGAGTTCTAACAGCAAATGTATAAAGCCAATTATTGAGAAGTCATAGACGTATTTGCTACATCTCTGTGCATTCAGAATTATTCAGTATCAAAGAGACTTGTTAATCAGAACAATGTGAGCAGAACAGAAAGGTTTTGTTTCAGCTCCAGTCACAGGAAATGATGGAGCAGCCAGTGGAATGTGTATGTTTAGTCAACCAAAGATAAACTCTGCAATTTGATGTCCATAAGAAAAAAGATGTAATGTAATGCTGGTACATGTACACTTTGAAGCGATGCCCAGGTCACTACTTGCAGAATGTGTCTTGTACCAACAAATTCCACATGGAGCGCAAGTGTGATTGCATTGAATGGCCATAACCTGCACTCTGCTGATTAAGTATCCAGAAACATTGAACAATGGAGTTTGTTTTTCTTTTTGTTTATTCAAATACAGAGGACCTAATGAAGTCACTGGGGCAAATATATCAAAGCTTTTATGCCACAAAAGTAGCGTAAAAGCCCTCAAAATCTTTTGGTATTCTCAGGCCAGTTTGAATCAGCTCTGTTGAAATAGGTGGAGCTGGAGAGGAGCCAGTTTGAGATAAGGAATGACCCCGCCATCCCCAGGACTCGGCCCATTTCATTGTATCAATGTTTTCTGTTTGAAGGAAATGCTTTACCTGTTTTGCTGTGTGACAGGCGCACTGTCCTGAATGAAAATTACTATGTGATTGAGTGCTGAACGGAAGTAAGGAACCACTTGTTGTTGAAGTTCTGATACACCTGCCATTCACTCTGCCACATATATGTATGAGAGGTCCAACCCCTTCAGCAAAAAACATTTCCCAAACCATGACACTTCCTCCACCATCTGTCACTTACTTCTTTACACTCTTTGGGTTCAGTCTTTCCCCAATTTGTCGAGAAACAATGTTTCCCATCAGACCCAAATAAATTAAACTTGCTTTAATCACTAAAGTGAACTGTAAACCACTTCTCTTCTGTCCACACAACATGCTCCTCACCAAAGGTGAGTCTAGCCTTTTGATTCTTTCTGCTAATGAGAGGTTTGGTCACTGCAGAATGGCCTTTCGGGCCAAATGCTCTTAAACGTTGTGATACTGTATGATGAGACAGATACTTACCCTTTCCAGTGCTGAAGTGGCGAGCTATTTCAGCTGCACTGTTGAATGATTACCTGTGGAGATTCTCTGCATTATCCTGTCCTCTCTTGCATTTGTCTTTCAAGGGCGACCAGCCTTCTTGGGGGACTTGAATGACATTGTGATGTTGTAAAATGGCACATTTCTAAAAATCACAGACTTGGAATGACCAACTTCTGTTGGTATGACTGATAGGGTGACCCTTTGGCCTTCATCTGGACACCCTGCTGCCAGAGGGTATCAGTGTAGAACAGCACACCATTTTTTCAAAGTGAGTGCAAACTGGAAAGTTAGGCTTCCAGTTAAATAGAGTTCGTCAGATAATTAAGGAAATTGTCACCAGATGCCAAATTAACACCAATATCTTGCAGGTATCTGAAAGTGTTCTCTAATTTTGATCAGTGGACTTTTTAATTTATCTCATATACATTTTTATTCTGTCCTTTAGAATATATTCAATATATGAAAAACAAGTTCAAAATATTGCTATTTTGCTCGTTAGGATATTTTTTCACAGGACAAGACAATGACCTTAACATTAGGGAAATTGAGTGTTGCCCTCTAATTTTGATTGTCAGTGTATATTTACATAGTGTCTTTAACTTCTATATCAACCTGTGCAAAACAAATATAGTTTACAGGAAAAATAATAATCACTTAATTTAATAGCTACAGCCCAGTAAGAGCCACTGAATTCTCTTTATGGCTCTCAATGGGCATAAAATTATGTTGTTCAATGGACAAAACCCGTCCCATTAAAAATCAAACCACACCCACTCAATTTAATTGGCTGCCTTCAGTGTGTGGGGTTTAAGCCACAAGTGGGAGCGGGGTTTCACCAGCATTAATGTCTTCTAAAATATGTGTTCAAATAGAGTGAACATATATTTAATTTGAATCGGTCTAAAAGCACAGTGACCAGCGCCACTGCACAGGCGTGAATGCCGTCACTGATGTACATACATAGACAAGGGGGGGGTGGCATATTACAGACAGTGGGGTGGGTTTTACAGACAGCGGGGAGGCCCAGACTGAAGTGAAACACATCTCCACTGACCATGAAAAGCTCATTAAAATACGACGTGGGACATATTCAAAGTTAATTTTTGAGGTAATTAGGGGCCAGTCTGGGGGTTTAAAGAGGTTATTGGAACCCCAGTTACACTATGTTTAAGGTGCTGGGCACAGGTTATAATGCCCAAAAGGGGTGACAGATACAATTTAATGCTGAATGCGTGACAAGTGCAAAGCGAGAAAAAAGTTATTGCACTCGGACCAGTGATTCAATGAGGCATTACAGATCTGCAATTTTTTTCTTAGCTGTATTGGGCCTGAAGAAAAGATCAGAGTATAAATCGTAGAAGACTCACCTATTCAAATCTATGGGTATGAGATAAAAAAAACAAATACCACATGAACCATCCCAGTGCCATCTATTTTTTATGGATACATTCCCATTATGTAGCATGGAACACTGCACATGGTCCTGTAAATGATTGTAAATAGCTGCTGAGAAAAAAAAAACATTGCATATGCATGGATATGGATATTGATATGGATGCAACAGAGAAAAAATGCACACTGAGAGCACTTACATGACATGCGGAATACCAAATGGATTTCACTTTCTGAAAGAGAATGGGACTGATTCCAGTGGCACATAACCACTACGGCTCCCAGGGTCCACCCCCATCCAGAGCCAAAATGTCAGATCACCTTTTAAATTCCATCAGGGAGGGAACCATGCACCAGATTCCCCCCCACACCAATTCCACCAACTCCAAGGACCTCCCTTCATTCAGCCACAGCAGACACGTCCTGACTACTCAGACATGTACACCCCTCACCAACCTTAATGCCCTCTCAATGCCCTCCTGAATAGCTAGGGACCACAGATTGGTACCTATGGCATTCAAGTGAACCCCATCCAGCAACCAAAACACGCCTTTCCCCCTTCTAAATCACAATGCAAGTTAATAATGCTGCAAGTTAAATCCCCCATCCCTCACTACAAAACCATAAATGGCCCTATTAAGCTCCACTCTTGCCCTGTTGATGCCTTTTTCTGACCTTGCCATTCGCCAATTTTTTCTAGGCACCTACTCTGACTACACCACCACCAGTTTAGGCACAATCGTCCACAAATGCAGCATGTCTAAGTGAATATTCCTCATCAATTCCTTGAGTGCTCTTGCTCTTAAATCATTACCTTCAACAAGTAGGACCAATACATCCAGCATTCGATCCATCCTAGCCACCGTTAGAATCTCCGCCAACATTCTACTCCACACCATACCTCTGAAGCAAAGCCATCTGATCGTCAGAGCTTCTCTGTCAAAACCCAATTGTCGTCCATCAGGTCTAACGTCACCCCTCTATGGCCCCCAATGCACATATGAGTGGCAGAAAATCCAAGCAAAACGTGACCCACCATCTGTAACAAAACTATAAAAATACTAAACACAACTAATTATTCCCAGAACTTACCCCACCAAAATAAATCATTGATGTATATACAAATTATACCTACCTGAAGACCACCTCTTAATCTTCTCTATCTCCTCTGCCCTCAAACCTGTGTCTGCAGCCTCAGTTGCCGTCCCTATTCTAAATGAGTGTGCCACAAAGTCGACAGAATTCAAACCCATGTTATTATGACCTACCGCATAACTGCCATAAATTGGTGCCAGGACAGGAATGACGCATCCCAATGCCGCAGGAGCAAGCTCGAATGCATCGGGCACATCCATGAGCCCACTACCTGCTGCAGAACAATCCGCCTGCCCTTACCTTGCTGATCCATCTTTGACCTTCTTGTCTAAAATTCCAACCTTCCGTCTGAACAAAAAAGGTCCTCCCAAAACGATCCCCCTTTCCTGAACTTACTGGGTGCCACCAACTCCCCCACTTTCATTGCCCCAAAAAAGCCAAAGAAAAACCCAAACTAAGTCACATTTTTTCCCAACCTAATGTACAAATAACAACTAGCTGCTCACCCAGTTTTTCCAAAATTACAAATGACACCATTTTTTGCTTATCTAACCTCTTTTTTTCCCACCTAAACCCTTTCAATTCCTGACGCACCCGAAAATCCTTTGTTACATCCCTAAAACCCCGTAGTTGAAAACCAAAAGCCAAGGCTACCATAAAATTATTAATCTTTGCCACCGACCAACCAATTTAGCCCCTTTATCAACAAGAAATAAAACCACCAGCATCCTATCCCTATTCTGTCTTATCTCTCCCCAATCCCGCAACCAGCTACTCCACACTTCCCATGCTTCTTGATATGTTTTCCATGTTCAGGCCGTAAATACAACCAACTCACTCCACTCCAACCAGCCTCCAAAAGTGCAATGGACACTCCAATGCCGATTCATGTGCTTCTAGGGCCAATTCCCGAACACGATCCCATTAGAAACGAGACAAGGTGTCAGCAATGGAACATGCACCCCCACAATACACTGTTTAATTCCAGGCAGTACAAATCCAATTCCCTTCATCAACTTTATAACCCTGGGGATGACTTCATCAGGTTATTAATCACAGCCTCATGTCATAGCAATCGGGTCTCTAAACTCCTCACTGCCACTACTAAAGGGAACAATGTCAAATTCCTCACCAAACCTTGTTATTTCTAACTCTCTGGCCAACATCCACTGCCCCTTGCAGTACACACCAAACCCAGCTCCCCTCGCCACGTCTGTATAATTTTCCAGATAAAAACCCGATCCACTTCACACTGCAAAAAGCTTCCATTATAAGTCTCAGGAAAGTTCCCCCAGACTGCCAAATCCTCCCTATGCTCCTTCCTCATGTACACAAAATGGTGAGGAGTCTACAAAAATTCTACAAAACATTCTGCCCATCAGCATAATTTTACATGCAAAATTCAACTTGCCCAATGATTGCAGCTCCCTCAGATTCAATTTATGCAAACCATGCGCCCTGTGCACCTCCCTCCGCAATGTCACTACGTTTTCTTCTGTCAGGCGAACTTTCTAATGATTTTACCTTAGGCCTGAGACGGGGACAAGGGGGCATCCTCTACGTCAGGAGGAAAGAAGGTTCAATCATAATCACAGACGGATTCTTTACTGTAAGAGCAGTGAGACTATGGAACTCTCTGCCACATGATGTTGTAATGAGTGAGTCACTACTAACATTTAAGAAGGGCCTGGATGCCTTTCTTGAAAATCTATAATATAACAGTTATATATACTAGATTCTTTGATAGGGCGTTGATCCAGGGAACTAGTCTGATTGCCATATCTGGAGTCAGGAAGGAATTTTTTTCCCCAATGTGGAGCTTAGTGTTGCCACATGTTTTTTTTTTTGCCTTCCTCTGGATCAATATGTTAGGCTATGGGTTGAACTAGATGGACTTAAAGTCTTCCTTCAACCTTAAAAACTATGTTACTATGTAAAAACTATGTTATATGTACTGCTACCCGAGTCGCTCTTAATACCCAGAAGTCTCAACTGCGTCACTGGACCCTCCATCTTATCTTTGGTGTACCAATGGTACACCAAAGAGCTTCGCCATCCTACCATATCCCGAAGCAAACTCTTAAAAATACTACCGAATTGGTGGTCTCAACAACATAGTCATCCAGCTAATTGATGACCGACTTTATTCCTGCAACATCCCTAACCACCCATTCCAAAAAGGAGCTCAACATTTTGAACAGGGAACAAGAAATCACATAACCATCATATCTATCTAGAAAACATCTATCTAGAAACCACCCTCCCTCAGTAACAACCGAATACTGTCCGGATGCACCAGCATCAGCCTGAAGGCTGCTTTGATGTCCGTTTTTGCCAAGGTGATCCCTGAGCATACCGGAGTACTCACTGTACATCAAAAGACGTGTATGCCAGCGAACATAACTCAGGATTTATGTCGTCATTACCGATAGGCACCGTGGGTACGAACAGATGGTCTATGAGACAAAATTTATTTGGCTCTTTTTGCGGCACTACCCCCAACGGGGAATGCAACAACCCCAAAACAGGTGGGAAATCGACAGGGCCTGCCATATGCCCTAACTGCACCTCCTTTCTAATCTTCTCCAAACACCTCAGGATGTACCAATGCCAATCTTAGATTTTTTGTCGAAAAGAGGACCTGATGGCTTGAAGGGGGATCCTAAAACCATTCCCGAAACCCTGTATGAAAATTTCTGCTTTTCTCCTACTACACCATGTTCCAAATTATTATGCAAATTGGTTTTAAGTGTCATAGGGTTTTTTTTTGTCAATGACACCCATTGATGGTATTGTGTCTCATTGTTCTTTGGATCACTGAAATCAATCTCAGATACCTGTGAATTAGTTTGGCAGGTGAGCCCAATAAAAGGAAAACTGGATGTTCCACAATATTGAGCAGGCCACAGTTTTCAAGTAACATGGGAAAGAAAAAGGATCTCTCTACTGCCGAAAATCAACAAATAGTGCAATGCCTTGGACAAGGGATGAAAATATTAGATATTGCACGAAAACTTAAGCCTGGTCATCGTATTGTGAAGAGATTTGTGGCTCATTCTGAGCATAGACGTGTTCGTGCAGATAAAGGCAGAATGAGGAAGGTTTCTGCCAGGCAAGTTCATCGGATTAAGAGAGCAGCTGCTAAAAAGGCCTTACAAACCAGCAAACAGATATTTGAAGCTGCTTGTGCCTCTGGAGTCCTTCAAACCTCAAGGTGTAGGATCCTTCCAAGTATTGCTGTGGTGCATAAACCTACTATTCGGCCACCCCTAAACAGCGCTCACAAGCAGAAACGGTTGCAGTGGGCCCCGACATACATGAAGACTAATTTTCAAACAGTCTTGTTTACTGATGAGAGCAACCCTGGATGGTCCAGATGGATGGAGTAGTGGATTGTTGGTGGATGGCCACCATGTCCCAACAAG
Source organism: Allobates femoralis (assembly GCA_033576535.1). NCBI lineage: Eukaryota > Metazoa > Chordata > Amphibia > Anura > Aromobatidae > Allobates > Allobates femoralis. The sequence goes on from JARQOC010000005.1 coordinate 121,889,465, forward strand.
GCTGCAACATCAGCAAGAAGATGGAGGAGTCATGTTTTGGGCCAGAATCATTGGGAGACAGCTAGTAGGCCCCTTTAAGATTCCTGAAGGTGTGAAAATGACTTCTGCAAAGTATATAGAGTTTCTGACTGAGAACTTTCTTCCATGGTACAAAAAGCAAAAATGTGCCTTCAGGAGCAAAATCATCTTCATGCATGACAATGCACCATCTCATGCTGCAAAGAATACCTCTGTGTCATTGGCTGCTATGGGCATAAAAGGAGATAAACTCATGGTGTGGTCACCATCTTCCCCTAACCTCAACCCTATAGAGAACCTTTGGAGTATAATCAAGCAAAAGATCTATGAGGGTGGGAGGCAGTTCACATCAAAACAGCAGCTCTGGGAGGCTATTCTGACATCATGCAAAGAAATACAAGCAGAAACTCTCCAGAAATTCACAAGTTCAATGGATGCAAGAATTGTGAAGGTGATATCAAAGAAGGGTTCCTATGTTAACATGTAACCTGGCCTGTTAGGATGTTTTGGAGTTAAATAGCTTTTTATTTCAGGGAATGTGACCTCCTAATGCTGCAAATTCAACAAATGCGCATTTTCAGTTCTTTCAAACATATCAAATGTTTAGAAACTCTACTGTGCCTAATAATTTGGAACAGTGCATTTAGAGTTTTTTTTAATTTTAAAGATTATACTGATATCATTGAGAGGTTTCTTCAATAAAATTTGATGTATACTCTAACGAGTGATGAATTTTATTACACTGACTGTCATTTGCACTGACCATTTAGGAAAATCAGAGAAAAAGAACATTTGCATAATAATTTGGAACATGGTGTAGTGAACCTACTTAGAAAGGGGGCCATTGCGTGCAGACACACTTGTGTCACCCCCTTTGCTACTACCAGTCCCTCCTTTCCCTTTCTTAAAGCACTTAACTGCACCATAAGTGACCCCACAGCAGTGAGAGCAAACATGTTTGAACTTGCATCCAGTCCAAAATATACAATGTCCCTTGTTGAATTTACAGCATGCTCCATGTACTGCTCCCTGCTGTCCCGTACTACCTCCCCCGCTGTCCCCAGACTGATTGCCCCCATTTGTGCCCCCAAGAAAAGACTGCCCATACCTATAAGGCCCAATTACCTTCAACCAAAACCCGATGTCCTTCTGGTTTCATTTTATGCTAGGCCATGCCTTCCTCTGCCTAAACTGTTCATCATAACTGAGCAATCCCTGCCCCCCTTAAGTCTCACCTATAGCATCCAGGCACCAAAAAGGCTGCATTCACATGCTGCGTATTTGCTGAATTTTTTTACGCGCAATCTCATCACAAACCAGGAGTGGGGTGATTAAATCCAGAAGTGGAGCACTTGTTCCACTCCTTGTTTTGTGATGAGCTCGTGCGTAAAAAGAATGCAGTAAATACGCAGTATGTGAAAGCACACTATTCTCAGGAGCTTTTTCCCCCACAACACTCGCTAATATTGAAAACACATACTGCCAATTCACAAATCTCTGCGGTATCAGCCACCACCTTCTCTTCTCCTCATCCACCTTTTTGCTCTGATCTTTTTTCCCTTTATCAAGATTGAACTTCCCTAGCGGAAGCAACGAGAAAATCTCTACATACTCATCCTTCCATATTTTTCTTTCACTTCCTCTTTTAAATGCACCCCTAGCGGTCCCTCAAAACAGATATACACCTCACTGCAGGCCTTTATCATCCAGTTTTTTTTAATCCCCTTTTTTTTTTCCATTTGTACGGACACTGATACCTCACTTGTCACTTCCTCCACGGCAGTCGCACCGGCTTCCCCACTAGTACCTCTGACCCCACTGCTTTCCTGCACCACCGGCCATGCTGCCATATGCAAGACCACATTCCCACAGCCCACTCTACCCTCCAACCATGTCAAGATTTCCCGAATACCTCCTAACATCTCCCGTAAACCTCCGCCATCCCCCTCCTGACCCCTTATATCTGCTAGCTGCTGCCCCCTAAGCTCACCCTGCAGCCCGCTACCCTGTAACAGATATGACAGAGCCGTACTTACTAGGCTGCGTGGTCACGGGGCCTGCCAGCCATAGATCCCAAATCCCGCCTACTATTCACTGATCCCAACTGCTCTCTCCTGTCCCCCACAATCACCAACCTGGAGCCCTCAGCCAAGGGAGGGCGGACTGTGGGAGCTCTTGGTCCCAGGCTGACAGCCTGTTGCCTGATTCAATTGCTGTCAATCAAGTTCATGCTATCTCCCTCCATTTTTCTTCATTTCATTTTAAATGCACCCCTTGCCCTCGACAGCTAACCACTCTGGATCCGACTTGATCACCATTTTTATCCCTCTTTTTTTTCCATATGTACGATCTATGACCACTGTCCCTCCTCACGCCATCCGAACCGACTCCCCTAGTAGCCATGACCCATGCTTCCGCACAGCCATGCTTCCATACAAGACGCTTCCCTACAGCCACTACCCGCTCATCGAATTTCCCGAAACCTCCTAACTGTCCCTAACACCCCATCCCCACCTGGACCCCTTATTGCTACTGGATGCCTGCCCTAAGCACCCAAGCCGCTATCCCGGGTTGCAGAGCCGTACTGGGCTAGGCGCGGTCACGGCTCCAGCCATAGATCCAATCCCGCTACTTATTTCCCCTGCTCTCTCCTGTCCCCACAACACCACCTGACCAGCAGAGGGCGACTGTGACTCTGCAGGCTACAGCTTGCCTGTCAATGCGTCATATCTGCTTCTCCACAGTTCATTTCATAGCACTTGCAACTGTGGGCTCACACTTCGATCCACGGACTTGGCCCATCCGCTCTTGCAGCTAAGCTATCATACAGTCCCTATCACGTCTGAGACAACATGCGCAGCATGCCATTTCCTCATCCTCACACTGTCCTCTCGCTCAGCAGCTTCATTCCTCCTAGACCGCTGGACGCGCCTGGACACCCTGACCCAAGGGACCCTAGGGACTCTGGAGCCTCCTCTACGGCAAGTGATGTCCCGGCTAGCTTCTGGGCCAGCTTCCCCTGTACATGGGTCCCTCCTTGCTGATTCACTCACTTACACAGGGCGGAATCTTTTCAACCACCAAGACACTCCTACTGGTCCCTATCCAGTCTTTTCCCCTATATACGCCCCACACTAAGTTCTTGTGTATCTATCATTCACATAAATCAGAGGTGGGTCCCTCCACACTTTACCATTTTTGGCCCTTGCTTCCTTTGTCCATTCCTAATGCCGGATGCGGCCTCAATACATTTTTGCCAGCTTGCCTTTAATGGACAAGCTCACGCAGTGACATCTTTTCCACCTTGGTTGCCATTAAATCCAGCTCTCCAGATCTTCCTATGTAGTCTTGAGCTTCTACAAATTTTAATATACCGCAGTTGATGCAAGTCTAACAAATCAAGTAAGCATGAGAAGAAAGACCAATATCACCACGCCAAAGGGGTGAAGAGCTCTAGCACCAATAAGGGAGTTGATTGTTCAATATATAATCTTTTGTTGATAATCGTACACCCCAAAGGATTTAGAAATTTCCAAATGGCCCTTGGCAGCAAAATGGTTCCATGCATCGCTTTATTCAAACAACTAGATGTGGGCCGATGCTATCACATCGGAAGGGCCGTCTCTGTGTGCTGTCTCTCCCCTCCCTGTGTCCTTCTCCTACCTGTGGCTGTCTGTCTGCTCTTATGGCTGTCTGTCTTTCTATGGCTTTCTCTGAGTGTCTCTGTGTCCTCCTGTGGCTGTCTCCTCCTGTGGCTGTCTACATCTGTCTAGGGCTCCTCTTATGGGTGTGTGTGACTCCTTCTGTGGCTGTCTCTGAGTGTCTATCCTGTGGCTGTCTCTGGTCCTCCTGTACCTGTTTGTCTCCTGCTGTGGCTGTCTCTAATTGTCTCTGTCTCCGTCTGCCTCTGTCTCCTCTTATGGCTGTGTCTGGCTCCTCCTGTGGCTGTCTTTGAGTGCCTCCATCTCCCTCTGTGGCTGTCTGTCTCCTCCTGTGCCTCTCTTCTTTGTGCTGTCTCTGAGTGTCTCTGTTCTCCTGTGCCTGTCTCTCTGCTCCTCTATTCCTGTTTTACTGTCTGTTCTTCCTCTTCTGGCTGTCTGTTCCTCTTATGCTGTGTGTGTCCTCTGGCTATCTTTGAGTGTCTCTGTCTCCTACTGTGGCTATGTAAATGGAGTCTGTGGAGCCTCGTTTAAAAGTCTCAAACATGGGACTAGCCAGATATCCCTCTAGGGAAGGACCTAGCCCTGGGGTGGACTCCTTGCGGAGACCACCATAACTACCATTAAGTGGCCCTTTCAGTCACTATCCCGCTCAGTTACGAGCTTAAGGATATGACAAGGGAATTACCAAAGCCAGGTTCCAACCACAGACAGCTGTTTCGGTGTATTACCCCTCATCAGTGTGGAGTAGGATTCTGGCAGGTGGGAGCAATGCCTGTTAGACCAACATCACAAAGCTCTCACTGATCTCAGGGAAACCATTAAAGGTCCTTCCCTGCAAGGATATCTGGCTAGTCCGGTGTTTGAGACTTTTAAACGAGGCTCCAAGGACTCCATTTGCATTTCAAATTCCCAGGGGGCAATGCACCATGGATTTCACTGTTTGAGCCTTTAGCCAGCTGCCCGCCGTGTTTTCCTTCGACTGGTCTCCCTGAGATCAGTGAGAGCTCTGTGATGTTCCTCCTGTGGCCGTCTCTGTCTCCTCTTGTGCGTCTCGTCTCTCTGCCGTCTCCTCGTGTGGCTGTTCTCCTGTCTCGATATCTCTGTCTCCTCATGTGCCGCCCTCTGTCATGACTGTGACATCACCACAGGTCTTCTGTTGTCCTCCGGAATCTATTAAGTCCAGTTGGAGTACCGTGATGTGTGTGGATGCGAGATCCTAACTGCACCTGCGCAGCAGGTTCTCCCAGGTGCAGTTAGGATGTCGCTGGAGTTTATTGCGGCGATGTGTGCGGCAGGCGGCTTGAAGTCCCGCAAAATTGTAACTGTGTCTTTGTCACTGAAGTGCAGGTGCAGTAAAGATCTCTAGGAACTCCACCATGTGGGGATGTGGTAGATTGAAGGTGCTGGTGGAGGGGATTCCACTGGCGGTAGTGTGTGGCAGGCAGCACTACCGCCAGCGGACGCCATATTGCTACACCCAATACTTGGGTGTATAGGTGGACGGTACATGACGTAGGGGGGGTGGAAGTGACATACCGTTACAACTAGGCAGAAGCCACAAGGCAATTATGTGTATATAGCTGTGAGCCCGATGCAAATGCATCGGGATTCTAGAACGTGCATTAATTTGATTATAGTAGTTATAGCTGTTAGCCTGATGCAAATGCATCGGGTATCTAAAATATGTTTATTGTTTTTTTAAAGATTTTTAAATAATAATCGCATCATCAATAGCAATAATATAAGCCATAGCATTATTATTAGCAGTAATAGCAGTATTAATAGCATTATTAGCAGTATTATGAGCATTAATAACATTATTAATAGCATTGATAGCATTATTATTAGCATTAATAGCATTAATAATAGCATTATTAGCATTAATAATAGCATTAATAACATTATTAATAGCATTAATAGCATTATTATTAGCATTAATAGCATTAATAATAACATTATTAGCATTAATAATAGCATTAATAACAGTATTAATAGCATTAATAGCATTATTAATAGAATTAATAGCATTATTATTAGCATGAATAGCATAATTAATAGCATTAATAGCATTAATAGCATTATTATTAGCATTAATAGAATTATTATTAGCATTAATAGCATTAATAGGATAAATATTAGCATTAATAGCATTAATAGCATAATTAATAGCATTAATAGCATTATTAATAGCATTAATAGCATTAATAATAGCATTATTAGTATTAATAATAGGATTATTAGCATTAATAATAGCATTAATAACATTATTAATAGCATTAATAGCATTATTATTAGCATTAATAGAATTAATAATAGCATTATTAGCATTAATAATAGCATTAATAACATTATTAATAGCATTAATAGCATTATTATTAGCATTAATAGCATTATTATTAGCATTAACAGCATTAATAATACCATTAATAGCATTATTATTAGCATTAATAGCATTAATAGCATAAATAATAGGATTAATAGCATTATTAATAGCATTAATAGCATTATTAATAGCATTAATAGCATTATTATTAGCATAAATAGCATTAATAATAGGATTATTAGCATTAATAATAGCATTAATAACATTAATAATAGGATTATTAGCATTATTATTAGCATTAATAGAATTAATAATAGCATTATTAGCATTAATAATAGCATTAATAACATTATTAATAGCATTAATAGCATTATTATTAGCATTAATAGCATTATTATTAGCATTAATAGCATTATTATTAGCATTAATAGCATTAATAGCATAAATAAAGATTAATAGCATATTAATAGCATTAATCATAAATAATAGATTAATAGCATATTAAAATTAATAGCATTAATAGCATATAGCATTATTATTAGCATATAATAGCATTAATAATAGGATTATAGCATAAACATTATAATAAAAAAATAATTAATACATTATAAAATAGCATATATTAATTAATAGCATATTATAGCATTAATAGCATATTATATAAATAGCATTATTAAGCATAAAGATAAAAAAAAAAAATATCATTAATAGCATTAATAAAATTATAAGCATTATTATAGCATTAAATAGCATTAATAACATTATAATAATAGCATTAATTAGCATTATTATTTGCATTAATAGATATAATTTAATAGCATTAATAGCATTATTAATAGCATATAATAGCATTATTATTAGCATTAATAGCATTAATAATAGCATTAATAGGATAATAGATTAATAACATTAATAGCATTAATAGCATAAATTAATAGCATTAATAGAATGCATTATTATTAGCATTATAGCATTAAATACCATTAATAGGATAAATATTGACATTAATAAGCATTATAATAGCATATAATATAGATTAATAGCATTATTAATAGCATTAATAGCATTATTAATAGCATTAATAGCATTATTATTAGCATAAATAGCATTAATAATAGCATTATTAGCATTAATAATAGCATTAATAACATTATTAATAGCATTAATAGCATTATTATTAGCATTAATAGCATTGAATAGCATATATTAGCATTATTAGCATTAATAATACCATTAATAGGATAAATATTGCATTAATAACATTATCATTAATAGCATTATTAGCATTAATAATAGCATTAATAGCATTAATTAATAGCATTAATAGCATTATTATTAGCATTAAATAGACATTTAATAATAGCATTATTAGCATTAATAATAGCATTATATAACATTAATTAATAGCATTAATAGCATTATTATTAGCATTAATAGCATTATTATTAGCATTAATAGCATTAATAATACCATTAATAGGATAAAATTAGCATTAATAGCATTAATAGCATAAATAATAGGATTAATACAATTATTAATAGCATTAATAGCATTATTAATAGCATTAATAGCATTATTATTAGCATTAATAGCATTAATAATAGCATTATTAGCATTAATAATAGCATTAATAACATTATTAATAGCATTAATAGCATTATTATTAGCATTAAATAGCATTAATAGCATATATTATTAGCATTAATAGCATTAATACATTAATAGGATAATTATTACATTAATAGCATTAATAATAGCATTATTAGATTAATAATAGCATTAATAACATTATTAATAGCATTAATAGCATTATTATTAGCATTAATAGAATTAATAATAGCATTATTAGCATTAATTAATAGCATTAATAACATTATTAATAGCATTAATAGCATTATTATTAGCATTAATAGCATTAATTATTTTAATTATATGATAGCATTATTAATAGCATTAATAGATTATTATTAGCATTTAATAGCATTAATAATAGCATTATTAGCATTATTAATAGCATTTTAATATTATTAATAGCATTATGCATTATTATTTTATTAATTGTTATATATAATTTATTAGCATTATTATATTTATAACATTATTATATTAGCTTTAATATATTATTATAGCATAATTAGCATTATAATAGGATTATTAGCATTAATTAATGCTTAATAACATATTATTAGCATTAATACATTATTATTAGCAGTATATTATTATTAGATTTTTTTAAAATTATTATTTATTATTTGTTATTTATTTTTTAATTATGTTTTATTTATTTTTTTATAATGTTTTAATTATTTTTTAATTATTTGTTATTATTAAATTTATTATTTAGGCTGAGAGGCAGTTGTCATTCAGGTGCGCTAAAGGGCTGATCTTATTAGCATATATTTTATTTTTTTATTATTATTTTAATTGATTTTTTTATTATTTTTAATTAATTTTTTTATTATTTTTTAATTATTTTTTAATTATTTTTTTTATTATTTAATTTATTATTTAGGCTGAGAGGCAGTTGTCATTCAGGTGCGCTAAAGGGCTGATCTTATTAGCATATATTTTATTTTTTTATTATTATTTTTATTGAATTTTTTATTATTTTTAATTAATTTTTTTATTATTTTTTAATTCTTTTTTAATTATTTTTTTTATTATTTAATTTATTATTTAAGCTGAGACGCAGTTCTCATTCAGGTCCGCAAAGGGCTGATGTTATTAGCATATATTTTATTTTTTTATTATTATTTTTATTGAATTTTTTATTATTTTTAATTATTTTTTTTTATTATTTTTTAATTCTTTTTTAATTATTTTTTTTATTATTTAATTTATTATTTAGGCTGAGACGCAGTTCTCATTCAGGTCCGCAAAGGGCTGATCTTATTAGCAATATATTTTATTTTTTTATTATTATTTTTATTGAATTTTTTATTATTTTTAATTATTTTTTTTAATTATTTTTTAATTCTTTTTAAATTATTTTTTTTATTATTTAATTTATTATTTAGGCTGAGACGCAGTTCTCATTCAGGTCCGCAAAGAGCTGATCTTATTAGCATATATTTTATTTTTTTATTATTATTTTTATTGAATTTTTTATTATTTTTAATTATTTTTTTTTATTATTTTTTAATTCTTTTTAAATTATTTTTTTTATTATTTAATTTATTATTTAGGCTGAGACGCAGTTCTCATTGAGGTCCGCAAAGGGCTGATCTTATTAGCATATATTTTATTTTTTTATTATTATTTTTATTGAATTTTTTATTATTTTTAATTATTTTTTTTATTATTTTTTAATTCTTTTTTAATTATTTTTTTTATTATTTAATTTATTATTTAGGCTGAGACGCAGTTCTCATTGAGGTCCGCAAAGGGCTGATCTTATTAGCATATATTTTATTTTTTTATTATTATTTTTATTGAATTTTTTATTATTTTTAATTATTTTTTTTTATTATTTTTAATTCTTTTTTAATTATTTTTTTTATTATTTAATTTATTATTTAGGCTGAGACGCAGTTCTCATTGAGGTCCGCCTTTCTTTTTTCCCATTGAAATGCATTAGCGGTGTGTCGGCGATTTTATGGCCGACCACCTGGTTCTATTTGTCGGCCCTAAAATCGCGGACACACCGCTAATGCATCTCTATGGGCAGTCAGGCCGATTTCGGATTGAACGCCGACCAATCAGAATTCGAGCTGACTTGCCCATAGACATGCATTAGCGGTGTGTCGGCGATTTTATGGCCGACCACCTGGTTCTATTTGTCGGCCGTAAAATCGCGGACACACCGCTAATGCATCTCTATGGGCAGTCAGCCCGATTTCGGATTGAACGGCGACCAATCAGAATTCGAGCTCACTTGCCCATAGAGATGCATTAGCGGTGTGTCCGCGATTTTAGGGCCGACAAATAGAACCAGGGGGGCGGCCATAAAATCGCCGACACACCGGTAATGCATGTCAATGGGGAAAAAAGGCGGACCTCAATGAAAACTGAATGAGGAGCTCTTCTGATTGGCTGAGGGCATTATCCATCGACCAATCAGAAGACGGCGTGAGATCTCATTGAGGTAGAATGGGGATTTTTCCTCCATTCTATCTTAATGAGAAGGAAGAGGACGTCGGAGGTGGAATTTTCGGAAAAGAAGACAGAAGATCCCCGGGGCCGGACGAAGAGGCGGAGATGGCGGAAAGAAGAGAGAAGACCCCCGGGGCCGGAGGAAGAGGACGCCTGGCCGGACGGAGGATCGGACGGAGGATCGGACGGACGATCAGATGACTTGAAGGCATGTAAGTGATGGACGGGGGCTTCGGGTGTAGGGCCTTAGGTGAGAGCGGCGTTAGGTTAGGGGACGGCGGGGGGTTAGGGTGTAGGGCTTTAGCGACAGGGGCAGGGGACAGCGGCGGGAGCTTAGGGGGTATCGGCGGGGGCCTAGGGGGTAGGAGCTTAGGTAGGGGCGGCGATGGCTTAGGGGGTATCGGCGGCGGCTTTGGATGGTGCGAGTCGGGGGTTAGGTAGTCGGGGCTTAGGGGGTATCGGCGGCGGGTTTGGATGGTGCGAGTCGGGGGTTAGGTGGTCGGGGCTGCTGCGGGGTTTCGGCGGCGGGTTTGGATGGTGCGAGTTGGGGTTAGGTGGTCGGGGCTGCTGCAGGGGGTTTAGGGGGTTAGGGGCGGCGGTGCCTTAGGGGGTAGGCGGCATGGCTTAGGGGGTATCGTCGGGGGTCTAGGGGGTAGGGGGTTAGGGTCGGCGGTGCCTTAGGGGGTAGGCGGCATGGCTTAGGGGGTATCGGCGGGGGCCTAGGGGGTAGGGGCGGCGATGGCTTAGGGGGTAGACGGCGGGGCTTAGGGGGTATCGGGGCGGGTTTGGATGCAGCGGGTCGGGGGTTAGGTGGTCGGGGCTGCTGCGGTGCTTAGGGGGTAGGGGCTTAGGTAGGGGCGGCGATGGCTTAGGGGGTAGACGGCGGGGCTTAGGGGGTATCGGCGGCGGCTTTGGATGGTGCGGGTCGGGGGTTAGGTGGTCGGGGCTGCTGCGGGGCTTAGGGGGTAGGGTGCTTAGGGGGTAGGGGCTTAGGTAGGGGCGGCGATGGCTTAGGAGGTAGACGGCGGGGCTTAGGGGGTATCGGCGGCGGCTTTGGATGGTGCGGGTCGGGGGTTAGGTGGTCGGGGCTGCTGCGGGGCTTAGGGGGTAGGGGGTTAGGGGCGGCGGTGCCTTAGGGGGTAGGCTTAGAGCGGCAGGGGGCTGTAGTGTACAGCGCGATGGTATACTACAGTCCCATGGCGCTTATGGGCATGGGACTGTAGTATACTATAGCGGTGTACAGTACAGCAGCGCGTAGTGGCTTAGAGCGGCAGGGGGCTGTAGTGTACAGCGCGATGGTATACTACAGTCCCATGGCGCTTATGGGCATGGGACTGTAGTATACTATAGCGGTGTACAGTACAGCAGCGCGTAGTGGCTTAGAGCGGCAGGGGGCTGTAGTGTACAGCGCGATGGTATACTACAGTCCCATGGCGCTTATGTGCATGGGACTGTAGTATACTATAGCGGTGTACACTACAGTAGTATGGGCTTCGGCTTCGGTGGCTTGGTTAGCGGTGTAGCGACTCGCAATGCCCGCTTCGCGGGCATTGCTTCGCTAGGCTGCAACGACTCGCAATGCCCGCTTTGCGGGCATTGCTTCGTGAGTCGCCTTGGCCGCTACGCGGCCACGGGGAGAGTCCAGGAGAAGCAGCTCGGACTCGCTAACCAAGCGACCGGAAGCAGCGCCGCTCCGACGGAAGTCGCTACGGCAATTATATAATAGATAGATGCGTTCCAGTTCCTGTCATGCGGGCTTTCAACCTATACTAGCTTCCCGCCTATCCCTCTTGAGCCTCAATGGTTGCTCTCCTAAAACCCCCAGATACTATAAGGCTATGTTCACATATGACATTTTTTCTGCAGCAAAACCTGATCTCTTGGCAGAGAAAAAGCTTTGTGTTTTGCTGCATTTTTGCACTTCCTCAATGCTCTCTGTGGGTAAAAAAATGCTGCAAGGACACTTGAATTGACATGCTGCTTCTTTCAGAAATAAAGCAAACATGCGGCAGATTTCCATTTAATTCAGGGAAAGAAGTGTGTGTGTGTGTGTGTTAAGTTTTGCTGGTGGTGTAAAAAGCTACCGTATATACTCGTGTATAAGCCGACCCGTGTATAAGCCGACCCCCCTACTTTTGCCCCAAAAATCTGGAAAAACCTATTGACTCGTGTATAAGCCGAGGGTGGACCCCAGCACAGGTATACAGCCCCCAGCAGTGTGGTATACAGGCCCCCCCCCAGTGGTATACAGGCCTCCCCAGTGGTAGTATACAGCAGCCCTAGTGGTAGTATACAGCAGCCCCAATGGTAGTATATAGCATCCCCAGCAGCCCCAGTGGTAGTATACAGCAGCCGCAGTGGTAGTATATAGCAGCCCCAGCAGCCCCAGTGGTAGTATATAGCAGCCCCAGCAGTAGTATACAGCAGCCCCAGTGGTAGTATATAGCAGCCCCAGTGGTAGTATATAGCAGCCCCAGCAGCCCCAGTGGTAGTATACAGCAGCCCCAGTGGTAGTATATAGCAGCCCCAGTGGTAGTATATAGCAGCCCCAGCAGCCCCAGTGGTAGTATATAGCAGCCCCAGTGGTAGTATATAGCAGCCCCAGTGGTAGTATATAGCAGCCCCAGTGGTAGTATATAGCAGCCCCAGTGGTAGTATACAGCAGCCCCAGTGGTAGTATACAGGAGCCCCAGCAGCCCCAGTGGTAGTATACAGGAGCCCCAGCAGCCCCAGTGGTATATACAGCAGCCCCAGTGGTATACAGGCCTCAGCAGTATATACAGCAGCCCCCAGGGGTTATACAGCACCCCCCAGGGGTTATACAGCACCCCCCAGGGGTTATACAGCGGCCCCCTGGGGGTACCCAGCAGCCCCCAGGGGGTACCCAGCAGCCCCCTGGGGGTACCAACAGCCCCCTGGGGGTACCAACAGCCTCCAGGGGGTACCCAGCAGCCCCCTGGGGGTACCAACAGCCCCCAGGGGGTACCCAGCAGCCCCCTGGGGGTACCAACAGCCCCCTGGGGGTACCAACAGCCCCCTGGGGGTACCAACAGCCTCCAGGGGTACCCAGCAGCCCCCTAGGGGTACCAACAGCCCCCTGGGGGTACCAACAGCCCCCAGGGGGTACCAACAGCCCCCAGGGGGTACCCAGCAGCCCCCTGGGGTACCAACATCCCCCTGGGGGTACCAACAGCCCCCAGGGGGTACCCAGCAGCCCCCAGGGGGTACCCAGCAGCCCCCTGGTTGTACCAACAGCCTCCAGGGGGTACCCAGCAGCCCCCTGGGGGTACCAACAGCCCCCAGGGGGTACCCAGCAGCCCCCTGGGGGTACCAACAGCCCCCTGGGGGTACCAACAGCCTCCAGGGGGTACCCAGCAGCCCCCTAGGGTACCAACAGCCCCCTGGGGGTACCAACAGCCCCCAGGGGGTACCAACAGCCCCCAGGGGGTACCCAGCAGCCCCCTGGGGGTACCCAGCATCCCCCTGGGGGTACCAACATCCCCCTGGGGGTACCAACAGCCCCCAGGGGGTACCCAGCAGCCCCCAGGGGGTACCCAGCAGCCCCCTGGGGGTACCAACAGCCCCCAGAGGGTACCCAGCAGCCCCCTGGGGGTACCAACAGCCCCCACAAGCTGGCACTGTCCCCCCTTGTAAGTGCCCCCCCCCCCGCTACTTATACATTACCATCCCGGTGTTCTGATCGGCGCCGCTCCTCCGTGCTGCGTCTTCATCCTCCCGCGCTGGCTGCATCCGGGTTCTCCAGCGGTCGCGCGATGACGTCACATCGCTGCGACAGCCGGAGATCACGGATGCAGCCAGCGCGGGAGGATGAAGAAGCACCGAGGAGCGGCGCCGATCAGAACACCGGGATGGTAATGTATAAGCACCGGGGGGGGGCCCTTACAAGGGGGGACAGTGCCAGCTTTTGGGGGGGCCATATGCACTGCTTCCCCCTGCCGCTGATTGACAGGGGATGCAGTGCATATTTAATGAGCGGCCCCACGTGACGGGGCCGCTCATACAGCAGCCCCCCCCCCGCCTCCTCCAGCCTCCACAGCCCCCACCACACAGCCCCCACCACACGGGTCTACCGTATAGACCCGTGTATAAGCCGAGGGGGGGACTTTTCAGCCCAAATTTTGGGCTGAAAAACTCGGCTTATACACGAGTATATACGGTACTTTTTTTTAGGATAGATTTCCATAAAACCAATGAAAAAACCATGCAAACAAACGCAGCAAAAACACCCTTTGTGAACATAGCCTTAGTATCTAATTATCATTTAAATATGTGCAAATTATGTAGAAAATATAGAAGTTATCTGGGAATGGAAACATTTTCCAAGGCTTTTCCCACTGTAGCTAAGATGGGAATCACTGTTGTACATGATGAAAAAACAGTGTTAACTGTAGCACTCCACTAGATGGAGCTATGATACCAAATAGAAAGTAGAGCGATATTATAGTCCTGATCCTCACAACCATGTTGTGATGCTTCTCTCTACATGTATCAACTCCATATAAAAACTAATTCATTCAGTTACAGGATTAGGCCCCCTTCACATTATGTTTTTTTTCGGTCCGTGGGGATCCTGTTTTTTTGCAGGGCCACAGGGACAGGAACTGACAGGCCCGGATGTGATCTCCGGATGCCATTTCTGTGTCTGGATCCTTCATTTTGAGGGATCTGAACACAGAAAGTGTTGGTAGGAGCCGAACCTGCCAAGCGCAGGCAAGTGGTTTCGGCACTGTGATGTGAGACGGGGAAGAAGAATCCTGTGTTTCCCCGTGTGACATGGCGGGGCTGAAGTTTTGCTTTCCCAGTCTATCTACATACACTAGGAAAGCAAAAAAAAAGACAAAAAAAGTATAAAAAAAAAAACTTAAAAATAAGCTCACCTGTCCACCGGCTGTCCGGGACAGAAGAGAAGACGTCCAAATGCTGCCAGGACCTTAAAATGTGATTTATATATATATATATAATAGGGTATAACCCGGCTCAACCTCTTGCGAGGTGCTCTGAGGAAAATGTTACCAAAGATAATATAAAGTTATCCTCGGCACACTCAAATGAAAAAAATGAGAAAGAGAAATTTTTCTTCGTGTTGATTTTTTTTATTTGTACAAAGATAAATCTTCCCACGTTTCGGCTCAACATGAGCCTTCCTCAGGGATTTGAGCCAAATTAAACATAACAACAAAAAGAAGTCACAATTTTTGACAGAAATAAAATACAGTATTATTGACAAAATAAGAGGACCTTCCCAAGGTGTTTTTCCCTAAGTGGTCAATTGTGTGTGAATACCTATACCGTGTGCACTAATCTTATGAAGTGTGGACGACCGTAAGTGAGTGATGGCGTGCGAGAATGTGGTGGTAAGTGAGGGAACAAAGGACTGGAAGAAGAGTGTAAGATAAAAGGCAGAGGGTCCTACAGGAATAGACAAGGCGTCAGACTGCAAGAAAAGAGAAAAAGAGGATAAAGCGTATATAGAAATGAGAAAAGAGGGGACAGTGTATAGAGTATAATAACAAAGGTTAACCCAGATACAGTTGCTCACAGGGTCCGCATTATCTCCATTGCCATAGCATAGGAAGCACAGGAAACCTCAAAGACACCTTGAAACCCTAACAGGGACAAGTTAGCTGGTAGGCCACCCAGCAGAGCAGACTAAAGTTCTTCCTAAACTGGCTGGACCTGGCAGTGCTTAGAACCTTGGATTTGCTGCAACATCTGCAGTAAAATGTAAAGAGCAAAGAGACCAACTTGTGTGCCTCCTTTTCCTCTGCACCATCACACCTACTACTACCCCATCATCATCTCCCCTGGGAGCCAGCCCTGGTTGGGAAGAGTTAAACAGCTACAGTACCTATCTCCCAGGGAACATATGCATTGCTGGCCACCTATAGGCTGGAAATCCTAACTAGAATCAAACACTTATTAATTTCTTATTGGTTTTATTTCTCAATTTTTCCTCTCCCCTTTTAATATTAACCAAAGATACACCACTGGGCATAGCCACCATAATCCCTGCCTATTGGTCCAGCTGCAGGGTACCCCAGCCCTTTACGCTCCACATTTTTGGCATCACAAACAGTATTATTATTGTTTTTATTTCTCCATTTTTCCTCTCCCTTTCACTATCCGACATCTGTGCAGAAACAAAATAATTTGTTTAGTCCACATACATTCCACACCACATATACAATTATTCAACACGTTAACACATATATATATATAAATAACATTATACTTACATTAGCTGCAGCTCCAGATATTTGGGCTAGTCCAAGAATATTCTGGAAAATGGCTGAATGAATATGGGATCTTCACATGTCTTCATTTAAATATTCAGCTGTCATAAACGCAATATAAAGCATGCTACAAATATATACAAATCTGTTGCACGACATTATATTGTGTTTGTAATAGAGTCTAATGGGAAACAAAATGTTTAAGTTTTACTTACGTTTTCTTAACCAGACAGAAAAATGTGGTGGTTTGCATTTGCATGCGTGTTTCAATAAATGCATACTTGAAAACACATACCTATTTTAGCATGTGTTAGTATGCGTTTGATGAATGGAAGGCTATGGATTCATTAAACTGTCCGTTACATTGCATTTGTGCTGCTGTCAAACAGATCTGCTAGACAGTATAAATGCAATGTGAACCTAGCCTAAAACAGTTTAGCTGACATGTATTTAACCCCTTCCCAATCCTTGACGTAATACATTGTAATGGGTCGGGTGCCTGCCTTTAAGATCACAGGATCTCCGATGCTCACGTGATCACACCAGGACCTGGTGTGAACACGGAAGCTGTCAGGAACAGCTTCCTGTCATTGGTTGGCAGGCGCTGCCACTGAAAGTGATAGCATGTGCCATGTCCCGATGGGCTGCAACTCATCGGGACATGGCACAAGCGATTGAAGGTTGCAGCACTGTGGCACCCTATGGGGCACTGTTAAATAATGAATGAATTGTAAAATAAAGTTTTTTAAAATATGAACCAAAAAAAACAAAAAAAACATGAAAGTTCAAATGACCCCCTCTTTCCCCCCATTCAGAATAAAAACCTAAAAAAAAACCACAGACACACATATTTGGTATCGCCACATTCAGAAATGCCCAATCTATCAGTGTATAAAATCAATTAATAAGAGCCGTAAACTGCGTAACCGAAAAAAGGTCCAAACGCCAAAATTGCGTTTTTTTGGTCACCGCAACATTGCTATATAATAAAATAACGGGTGATCAAAACAGCGCATCCACCCAAAAATTGTATCATCAGAAATGTCAGCTCAAGATGCAAAAAGTAAGCCGTCACACAGCC
Source organism: Allobates femoralis (assembly GCA_033576535.1). Classification (NCBI taxonomy): domain Eukaryota; kingdom Metazoa; phylum Chordata; class Amphibia; order Anura; family Aromobatidae; genus Allobates; species Allobates femoralis. The sequence continues at coordinate 121,906,895 of JARQOC010000005.1, forward strand.
TCAGATCCTGAAAAATGAGGACGCTACGGGGTGTGGAACATGGTGCAAAAAGTGCAATTCTTTTTTTCCTTTTTTCAAACTTCTGAATTTTTTTTCACGTCTTACATACCAGTAAAAGTATACAAGTTTGGTATCTACGAAATCGTACTGACCCGAGCCATCACAACTTCACATCAGTTTTACCATATAGTGATCATGGCGAATAAAAAAACAGAAAACAAACTTGTAATTGCACTTTTTCTGCAATTTCACCGCATTTCGAATTTTTTATTCCCATTTCCCTGTACACTATATGGCAAAATAAATGATTGCATCTGAAACTCATAACACAAAAAAAGCTCTCATATGTCTATATAGCTGGAAAAATAAAAAAGTTATGGCTCTTGGAAGCAAAAAATGAAAACCGAAAAATTACCAGGTAGTGAATGTATGAATTCTACACAGCTTGCTATGGACATTAACAATAATTTTATATTATGGACAGAGCGGCCCTGGCCGCAGGAGTTTAGAAATTAAACTGTAAAGCCGACAATTACCGGCTTTACAGATTTATGGGCATAAAACACACATTTGGCCATTTATGACCTCAGCATGTGTCCAGGAGCTTGGACAGTCTCAGGACACATGCTGACATGAGTGTTAAAGCACATTATAATAATTATCTTGCACCGCTGTCACAGCGGGGCAGGATGATTATTACTGTATGCGCATGTATGCGATTTGCGCAGCACACTGGTGCGAATATCGCACCGTGTGCTGTATGGGGGCAAGATTTTCTCACCCCCATAGACTTGCATTGCGCTCACGTGCGTCAGAATCGCGTGCAGTCACAGCATGCTGCAACTGCTCTCGCTTCAGACTCGCAATGTGAGTTAGGTGCTTGGGACTCGCACCATTGTGCCCTCAGCCTTATTGTTTTTTAACAAGTTTTTTTTTTTTTTTTTTTACAACATACTGTAACTGGAAACATAGCTTTTCTGAAAGCAGAAATCCCCTTTAAAGAGGACCTGTCACCCCCTGGTGCTTTGCTCTATCACTCTCCTCGCTGCATAGAGGGTCCTCCCCACCTCTGGCCGCTCTGTGCCACCTCCTGGCTCTTTGATCCACCTCCTGCCTGTGTGTGACCCCTCCTCACCTGCGCCTGTGCATCAGCATCTCTATTCATGCAGGCACACATCAAGGAATAGTGGGGCATTCCCGGCTGCTGATACTGTACTTTTATGTGACCTCAGCGCCAGATCCCACCCTGATAAACATTATGCTCTATGCATACAGGAGTTATCTGAAGAGCCTCATGTGAATGGTGCAGCAGAAGGAATAATGAACCGCAGCTCCATTCACATGTTACTCTTCAAAGCCACGTTTCCCAGGATTGTGGGGTCCCAGCGGTCAGATCCACAGCGAAGAGAAAATCATCACCTGTACAGAAGATAAGTGATGACTTCCATGTTCAGGATAATAATTAAACAACATTTAAATGCTGAAATTCACAAAGTCCAATATTGCCTCTCTGACAACAGGACAGGAGAAGTGGTACTGTGCAGTGTATATATACATAATAATACACACATGACGATTACACCCAGTATACTGGACAGAAGTGGTACTGTGCAGTGTATATACAGAATAATACAGATACTGGGGATTACACACAGTATACAGGACAAGAGAAGTGGTACTGTACAGTGTATACATACAGAATAATACAAGTATTGGGGATTACACCCAGTATACAGGACAGGAGAAGTGGTACTGTGCAGTGTATATACAGAACAATACAGGTACTGGGGATTACACCCAGTATACAGGACAGGAGAAGTGGTACTGTGCAGTGTATATATACATAATAATACACAGATGAGGATTACACCCAGTATACAGGACAGGAGAAGTGGTACTGTGCAGTGTATATACAGTAAAATACAGATACTGAGGATTACACCCAGTATACAGGACAGGAGAAGTGGTACTATGCAGTGTATATACAGAATAATACAAATACTGGAGATTACACCCAGTATACAAGACAGAAGAAGTGGTACTGTGCAGTGTATACATACAGAATAATACAAATACTGAGAATTACACCCAGTATACAGGACAGGAGAAGTTGTACTGTGCAGTGTATATATACAGAATAATACAGATACTGAAGATTACACTCAGTATACAGGACAGAAGTAGTGCTACTATGCAGTGTATATACAGAATAATACAGATACTGAGAATTGCACTCAGTATACAAGACAGGAGAAGTGGTACTATGCAGGGTATATACAGAATAATACAAATACTGGGGATTACACCCAGTATACAGGACAGTAGAAGAGCTACTATGCAGTGTATATAGAGAATAATACAGATACTGAGAATTACACTCAGGAAAAACAAAGTGCCAGCACTGCCAGAAAAAATATAAAGAGTGTGTAAATACACATTGTTTCCACACTGTAAAAATGAGACATTTCGCAAAAGATTAAAACATCTTTGGAGCCACTCTGCCGCGACAAGGCATATCTCAGATAGAGTGGTCCTACTCTACAATTTTTAATTTTCACTGTGTCAAAAGACCTCAATAATGTATATAAAGTGGACCATACAAAGCTATCACTCACCTTCACATATCAGACCTGCTTCCAAGGTGCCAGATCAGTGCAAGTGATACCAGGTAACTCAGGCCCCCACACCTGCAGCTTCCACCACAGATGTCAGGGCTTTTCACAGTTAACCCCCACCGCACCAACCCAGCCTTTATGGATAACAGCAGGTTAGGTTCAGGTGAATGAAGCAAAAACTGAGCCTGTGTGCTGGGTGTGATAACCATGTGTGAACAGTTACCAAGAAAACAAATGTCAGTACAGATGGAAACGGACAAGATCTAGTGTGCACGGCGTGCTGTTATCCATAAAAGCTGGGTCGGTGCGGTGGGGGTTAACTTTGAAAAGCCCTGACATTTGTGGTGGAAGCTGCAGGTGTGGGGGCCTAGGTTGCCTTATATCACTTGCACTGATCTGGCACCTTGGAAGCAGGTCTGATATGTGAAGGTAAGTGATGTTTTTGTATGGTCCACTTTATATATATTATTGAGGTCTTTTGACACAGTGTAAATTAAAAATTGTAGAGTAGGAGCACCCTATCTGAGAATGCCTTGACGTTTGGCGGGGTGGCTCAAAAGATTATGTAATCTTTTGCTAAATGTCTCAACCAAAGTTTTTTGCAGTTTGGAAACCATGTGTGTTTTTGCACAATTTTTATATTTTCTGGCAGTGCTGGCGTTTTTTGTTTTTTTCCTGAGGATTACACCCAGTATACAGGACAGGAGAAGTGGTACTGTGCCAAACTGATTTTAGGCAGCACTCATTTTACTAACGGAGTGCTGTCAATAAAGACAAAAGATTGGCTTTAATGTACATATACGAGGGTGGAACGATGTAACAAAGCACCCTCATTTGCATATTAAATAAAGTACATGTTTCTGCAAATATTAAATAAGCCCCCCTAAATCTGTGTAAATGTTAGTGTAGCGTAAGGTCTCTGTCGTAATATACTTACCAATTGCTGTTTTGTCATGTGCCCGACTCCATAAGGACTTCACATCCACAGCTCGTCTCTGCAGGTTTTCCTCTTTTCTGATCTTCTGCAGCACATCCCGACACGATGCCTTCAAAAAAATAACATTGTCATTATAAAGCTCCTGAACAAAAAGTAACCACCCATGTTGTGTCTTAAATAAGCCCTATGCTGTGCCCCTGCAAATAAAGAATTACTCCTCACCTCACTGTCCCTTTTATGGTACATTGCCTCCACGGTATCCTCTCCTACAAAATAATCCCACCACGACCTGTATTTTCCTCTCCCCCTCCCATTACGTGTACTGTTTATCCTTCTGTATTCTTTTCTTTCTTTTTTCCGCTCTCGAGTATTTACCCTAACAGGTCCCCTTCCTCCCCCCTTTTACCTTTATCTCCCCTGGGCGAGCTGTTCAGCTCCACCGGCTGGTGGTGCAGGCTTCGTTTGTTTTTATATTAATTCATTAAGACTTTTATTAAGCACTCATGACTCTGGCTAACAGGATCATGGTCAGGGTGTTATTAGCAGTACTTGACTATAGTAACGGTACTATGGTGGACCCCACTGGAGAGGGGGCGGACATTTGTTCTTGTTAAAAGGGGTTTCCCTACTTGGTTTTTAGGGGTATTTGCCCCTGGAGTTTTATGATGTGATACTTTCCCCATTATATTGGAGGTCTCCAATATTTTTCCCCCCTTTTATTTATTTATTTTTTCTTTATTTACCTTTTTTTTTGTTTTACGTGTTTCTGTAATGAAAAATGTATGATGTCGTGGCATTTTGTTTGTTTTCTCCATGCCTTATTTCTTGTTTAATAAAAATATATTTACCAAAAAAAATAATCCCACCACACCATCCGCCCTTGTGTAGAATGACCGTCACACTGACCCCTAATAAACTCCACACTGTTCTCCCTTATAAATTATACCACACCTTCTTCAATTTTGAACTATGATGTCCACACTGTCCCCACATCACACTGCTCCTTCTTCACAAAGTCCCACTCATGTTGTCCCAACTTCATACTGTGCCCTCACTGCCCTCTATATTGTACACCCAATGCTGCTTCTTTTCCATAATGAAACCCTTCGCACTGCCTCCCTCCATGCTACCCTATGCCTAATGCAGAGACCCCCACACTGTCCCACTCTTCATACTGAGTTCCTTACATTACTCCACTTCACACTGAGCCCTGGACATGGTCTCCCATCTATTTTGTTCCTTGCATTATCCTCACTCTTTAAGCCACCCTAACTCCCTGTCTACTGTAAAAGCCCCTCTCAGCGCTAATATGCAGTAATGCCTGCCTCATAAACCCCAGCATACTGTAATAACTTCTCCTTTGTATACTGAGCAATACCCCTATTCCCATCTCTCACTCTACAGTATCACACAGCCCGTACCGCACATCACACAGCCCGTACCCCCACCTCAAACAGCCCGTACCCCCACCTCACACAGCCCATACTCCACATCACATAGCTCGTACCCCACATCACACATCCCTCACTTTCCTCATTACCTGTCACACGAGCTTCCATGTCCTCCAGCTTCTCCTTTACATCTTCTTGCTTCCAGACAGCAACTGTGAGGCCCCTCCCATAAGGGTCACATGGTTATGACATCACAGGTCCTGCAGCCATATCTTCAGCTCCCAGACTCTGCAAGAGCTAATTGTTTGTTCCTCTGCACCCCCCCTCCCTGCAGCGCATGGGCAGTTCTACCATTGAGGGTAGATGATTTCCCACCCCCACACTCTGTCTCTCCAGGCTGCAGAGTACAGAGTCAGGGCACAGCAGAAAGTGAAACTGACTTGGTCTCCCTGCAGCGCCCCCTGGCGGCCGGCGCCCTGTGCGACTGCACGACTCGCCCATAGGAAAGGCCGGCTATGGGTAGAAATAGTAAGAAATTTGTTAAAAGTACATTAGTGGGACAATTGAATAGAGTCTCAAGGCACAATACAACACTGATCATATGTAGAAGGGTAGGGACACACTGGCATGAAAAAAAAAGAAAAAAAACAAAAAACAATCGGTCCATTTCTCATCCAGGAGAGTCGGTCGAGTGTCATCCGTTTTTTGATACGTGTGGCATCCAACTACTTTGCGAGTGTACAATTTTCTCAGATAACATCCATGTGACATCCGTGTGCAATGTATTTTTTTTTTCTCAGCAGCTATTACTGTACAATCATTTACAGGAACATTTTACAGTGTTCTCAGCTACAGAAAGATAATGTATCAGTTAAAAAAAATGGATACCACTAGGATGGTCCGTGTGCTGTCCGTGATTTTGTAGGACCTGTTGACTTGCATTGGCGAGTCTCGGCCGTGACTCTTACACAGTCGCAGCATGTTACTATTTTTTTCTCATCCAGATTCTGCACGAGAAAAAAGCAGACAATACACATTAATGTGTTCTCACTCATTCTGTAACATTGGTCCGAGTGTAATGCGAGATTTTGTCGCATTGCAGTCATCTGATTTTCATGCCAGTGTGTCCCTACCCTTATACATATGATCCGTGTTGTATTGTGCATCAAGACTATTAATTGTCCCACTATGTACTTTTAACAAATTTCTTACTATTTGTACCACACATCCGTAAATAACGTTTTTGCACTTTTTGATACATTAGACTGGTGATCGCTTCTTCCTGGTTGTTTTGAGTAAAATTGTGATTTGTCCAAATTTATGTCCTTATTTTTGACCCCACATAACGGGATATATAATTACGATTCAGGATGGGTATCTGGCGGGGTTCTTTACTGTGGTTTTTGCTAATCTACCTAAACTTTAGCATAGTATTATAAATTCATTCAGATTAAACTACATTTGGCAGATGTTGCGTTTAGCGTTTAGTGAACAGTAACTAAGGGATCACTTAATAGCAGAGATAAGCGAAATAAAGAACTATGTCGCTCTCTAGTGGCTGATTCATAAAATGAATGCTGCTTAGGATATTGGGGAACCGGATTTCTCTTGATACAGTCAATAAAAATTCTTATGCCCCAAAAATAATCAAAGTATTTTAGGAGTGATAACTTTTATTGGCTAACCAGGAAAATTATATTTGCGAGCCTTCAGAGCACAATGGCCCCAACCTCAGGCTAGGTTACAAATGAATTACTGAGACAATATCGCAACATTTAAGGCCCCGTCACACACTTCAACGTCCGAGCGATCCGATCAACAATCCGACTTGACCTAGATTGCTTGAACGTCGTTCAATGATCATTAGTGAAATGTCACACATACAGATATAGTTAACGACGCAGCAACTATTCCGCGACAAGCGAACGATACTTGCGGTCGTTTCATTGCCTATGTCCTTCAGTTCTGAATAGGCGAAGTGGTTAACAACATCGTTATCAAGGTGTCCCACACACCCATGCTGCAGGTTGGATGGACGATCATCGTTTGGTTTTAAGTCCGGTACAAAAACCTTCCATCAACAATGAGCCGACTTATCGTTGATAGTTTCTACTTGTCACACGCAACGACGTCGTTGCTCCACCCAAAAAGCTGGGACGTACTAACGATCTCGTTAACGATATCGTAGTGTGTGATGGGGCCTTTAAATAGATGTTTCAACAGGACACATAAAATATGTGGAGATGTCTCCTAAAGATGAGCTAAGGAATCAAATTAAGGTTTTTGTTACTAATGCAGTTTGGGTGGAAGTGGTCTTTTAGAGATCTGGAGACCTTCTAGTACAGGTGTTAACTGTGTCCATGAATGCAGGTGATAATTAAGTCCCATTGTTAGAAACTGGAACATCCTTATTAATTTAAATTCCTAGATTTTTCTATATTGTCTTTAAAATGACCTTTCAATATTAGGACTTAAGTCTGCCATACTGTGTCCAGGTCTAGAGAAGTGTATTTCTACAGGTGTGTGCCGATTCATCCTTGTTTGTTTAGCTCCCCAAACTACTGTATATCCCTGCAGTGCACCTTGTGCATTGTATCACGTACTCCACATTGGAGGATGTACATGAAACTAAGTTAATGATCCTATTGTCCTGATTTGTGTTGCATATCTAAACTGTATCTGTTGGTAAAATGTGGGTACCACATTGTTGATTAACAAGGTGGTATTGTAATTTGTTATAAAAATCCTGTAAGGTTTCCTTGGTCAGACATGAACTAGGTCCTTGTCTTCTGTCCTTTAGCGAATATACTTCTCTTTGGATGTTTCCCTTTTTGTTGTAGAAAAATGCAATGAGGCGATTCCGCAGTCTCTCAGAAAAGTTCCTGTGAAAAATGTGTATTGTAGGTAAATTGAGTTAGGTCCTTTATCAGGAGAGCTTTAGGGATCAAGCTTTCCTTTTTGCATCTGGATAAAAAGAAGATATCGCTATTCAGTTGTGCCAGTTTCTTCAGTTGGTTTTCAAAAAAATGCAGGACCTGTACACACATTTTATCAACAAATGCCGTCCACATACAAAAAGCAAATCATGGATTTCTTCTCATGTACATCCTCCAATGTGGTGTACATGATACAATGTACAAGATGCCCTGAAGGAACGTACAGTTCTGGCAAAAATTAAGTTTTCTAAAAATCACCACCATTTCCATATGTTTGACAGTTATTCTATTCCAGTGTCAGTTGAATTCCAATCAAAGTACACCTCATTCTACTTAATGAGCTTCTGATTAGGTGATCACCTGAACCAAATCTTATTTAACGCGGGAAAGTATAAAAAACACTGCTGTGGTCTTCACAATCCTCTTGCAATAGGACAAGCTGGATGGCAAAACAAGTGCTAGGAATAGCCCAAAAGTAATTTAAATGAAAAAATAACTTACCATGCCAAAGGATTTTAAAAGTCTTGAGAGGAAAAGAAGGGCTCAATTCTGGCTTTACTACTAGAGGGATACAGTGTGTCATGTTGTCTTCATCCATAAGATTTCGAAGACGGCAGTCCGTTACAACAAGGTCAAGCAGCAGACATTGGTGACAACAAAGCTACAGACCAGCAGAGGGCGAAGGCGACTGGTCGGGATGATGGTCATCTTCTTCGAATGTCAATCAGCAACAGCAGGATGACATCAAGTGACGTACAAAAGGAATGGCAAATGGCAGCTGGGGTGAAGTGCATGGCAAGAATAGTTTATAACAAGCTCCTAGAGTTAGGGCTCAAGTCATGTAAAGCTAGATAAAAGCCTTTTATCAATGATAAGTAAAGGAGAGCCAGGCTGAAGTTTGCCAAAAAACATAAGGATTGGACCATAAAGGACTGAAGTTCATCTCTAATGAATCTAATTTCCATCTTTGCCCTGCTTGTCTAATGGTTACGGCAGGGACACACTTGTCCAACAGACATGCGAGCCTGTCGGAGGAGACTCGCAAAGGGCAGGAGCAGTGACCCGGAACGGCCTCTTTCTGTCAGGACGGGGAGTGTAGAGCTGCACAAACACACAATCTGCTGACAGCCCCGTCCTGACAGAAAGAGGCCGTTCCGGGTCACTGCTCCTGCCCTTTGCGAGTCTCCTCCGACAGACTCGCATGTCTGTCGGACAAGTGTGTCCCTGCCGTTAGACAGAGACCTGGTGAGGTGTACAAGATAGGGTCTTGCACTCACTGTGAAATTTGGTGGAGGATTGGTGATGATCTGGGGATGCTTCAGCAAGGCTAGAATTGGGCAGGTTAATCTTTGCGAAAGACGTATGAATCAAGCCGCATGCAAGGTTATCCTTGAAAAACACTGACTTCCTTTTGTGCTCAGGCAATGTTCCTGAACTCTGAGGACTGTTTTTTCCAGCAGGACAATGCCCATGCCACACAGCTAGGTAAATCAATGTGTGGATGAAGGAGCACCACAGCAAGACCCTGTCGTGGCCAGCCCAATCTCCAGACCTGAACCCCATTGAAAACCTCTGGAATGTAATCAAGGGGAAGATGGATAGTCAAAAGCCATCAAAGAACTGCTTAAATTTATGTGGCATAAGGTCACCCAAAAGCAGTGTGAAAGACTGGTGGAAAGCATGCCAAGAAGTATGAAAGCCATGATTAAAAATCATGGTTATTCCACCGAATATTGACTTCTGAACTCTTCCCGAGTTAAAACATTGGTCTTGTTGTTTCTAAATGAATAAGAACTTGTTTTCTTTGCATTATTTGAGGTCTGAAAGCACTGTTTCTTTTTTATTATTTTGACGAGTTCTCATTTGCTGCAAATAAATAGAAAATATTTAGCTTTGAATTTCAGAGACATGTTGGCAGTAGTTTATAGAATATAAAAGAACAATGTACATTTTACTCTAAAATATACCTATAAAAGAGAAAAATCAGAGAAACTGAAAATTTTGCAGTGGTTTCTTAATTTTTGCTAGAGCTGGATATTGGAGAAGCTAAACAAAAATTGCAAACAAGGATGAATCTGCGCAGGCACATGACAAAAAAGAGTTGGACATGCCTGTGGGAAAAACATTTCTACGAGCATGGATACAGTATGGCAGATTAAACATCCTAATACTAAAAGGTCATATCAAAGCTGACAGAGAAATTAAAATCTGGGAATTAAAGCTCATATTTCAGTCACTTAACAATGGGACTCAATTTACCTCCTGGATTTATGATTCATTACATAGATACACTTCAAACCTGACACTTGAAGGTCTTCAGATCTCTAACACACCACTACCACCCAAACTGCATTTATAACAAAAACCTTACATTAAATTTCCTTAGCTCAACTTGAGGGGATATCTCCACATATTTCACATGTCCTTTCAGAACATCTATTTAATGTTGTAATTCTGTCCTTAGTAATTTATTTGAAATATTGCCTGATTGTGCTCAGATAGCTTGCAAATATAACATTTCTGGTTAGCCAATAAAAGTTATCACTCCTAAAATACTTTTGTCATTTTTGGAGCATACCATATTTTTCGGATTATAAAACGCACTTTTGCTCCCCCATATTTTGGGGGAAAGTGGGGGTGTGTGTTTTATAATCTGAATCTACAGTTGCTGTACTGTGGGGGGCTGAATCAGGCTGCTGAGGCAGAATGTGATCACATGCCCCTACTCAGTATGCTCATATAATATTCATTGCATCCCGCTGACCACCTCTTAGTGCTGAAGCTGCACTGAGGTGGAAGGGGAAAGCGGCGCATATTATATAAGCCTGCACTCACCCCCTCCATTCTGGATATGCCCCCCGTCACTCTGTGCCCCCATGCTGGCGCACACACTAAAGTAATAAACGCTGAAACTTACCCTCCCTCCGGCACTCCCTGCCTGCAGCTTGCCCCTTCTTCCTGTCTGTGCTGATCATGTGACCAGGCACACAACGATGGCGATCACAAGATCGGATGCAGAGCACAGACAGGAAGAAGGCGGCGAGCTGCAGGCAGGGAGCGACTGAGGGTAAATTACAGCATTTATTATGTTACTATGTGCACCAGCATGAGGGCACATAGAGTGACGGGGGGGGGGGGGGCATATTCAGAATGGAAGGGGTGAGTGCAGGTCAGGGAGTCCATATCCAGGATGGGAGCCTGTGTATACCATCACTGGGGGCCAATCCAGGAAGAGGGGCTATGTGTTCCATCCCTGGGGGCCATACCGTCACAGAGGGCTATATCCAGCATGGGGGCCTTGTAACAAGATGTGGGATATATATACTGATTGTAAGACTGACTCTAGGACACTGGCATTATAAGACGGACCTCATCTAACATAAATTTAGATACTGATAGGTAGATTAGAAGTCAAAATTATTCACCCCCTTGCAAATTATGTGTTTTTTTTAACAAAACTTACACACTTCCTGCTGTTTGCCATGAACCAATATAAAAAAAAAAAAAAAATAGTTTAACAACTAAATATACTTTCTCCAAATTCAACAAAAAATTATACCGATGACTGCAGCCTTAGGATTATTCAAATATGATGCATAGCCACACACCAGTTTTTGGTAGCATTCTTGAGGAATCTTGCCTCATTCTCTTGAACAATGGTCTTCAGTTCATTAGTAGTCGAATGTCATAATTAGAGATTGGAGCTTTGATTCGCAGGACTTTGGTCTATTAGCCAGGAGAGTACCCTATGACCGCTGATCGGTAGGCCTATGATTTCCTTACCTCCCAGCGTTCTCAATTCCACTTTTGAGTGAACGTACTTTGGACAAAGACAAAGGTGCATTTGGGATCCCCAGTGATCTTTTGCTGTGGCATAACATGCAGCAAACAGGCATATAATATGCCTTAAAATTACTGGTGCTGGAAATCCCTGGAGACCAACCAGAGTGGAGGCTATAGAAGATGAAGCCACCGGAAGGTGAGTGTAATACATGGGTGCAATAAAAAAAAATTAATATACATGTATAAACCATAGTGCCTTGAAAAAGTATTCATATCCCATTAACTTTCCACATTTTCTCACATTACACCCACAAACTTAGATCAGTAGCAATTATTTGTGAAGTGTAGGCAGATATATAGATAAGTAGCAAAAATAAAGGCAGCACAGTAGTCAATAAAACATTTTGGCTCTACACCGCCTTTTCCAAGTGAGAAGTGAGATGAGCTCAATATTAGAGCCTCTGGCTTTGCTACTTACATTTTGGGAACTGAGTGGTAGTAGATTCGATGGTTTGCATTAAACGATTGGTGCTGGTTTGTTATTTTCTGTTTGATAGATAGGATAGATTAGAGCTTCACGCTTTCAGGTGAGCATTAGGTAGCGTTTACACAGACAATGTATTCAAATATGTACAGTATTATTTGATAAGAAATTACTTAAAACTCCCATGGATTCAATAACCAAAACAGCCCTTGGAAAACTGCAGTCTTTTTTAGGTCTCTAAGTCAGCAGAAAGGTTCACCTGCGTCGGCAGCCATAGCATTTCATTTCACTTAAATGACGACGGAGGATAGCTTGAACTTACACTGCTGCACCCTGAGCCTGCAAGATTGCTTGAATTTATTTGGAACTTGATTAGGGCCGCTTATCCACCATCTTGGCATCCTGCAATCTGACAACCCTTCATCAATTTTTATCTGCTATGTTCAGGGAGATTAGTTACAGTGCTACCAGTTGTAAACTTCATTATGTTGCACTGTATGCACAAAGAAACATTGAGATCTCTGAAGATGGACTTATAACCTTGAGATTGTTAAAATTTTGTCAGCATGTTCCATCTCACATATTACTTCTCATCATAGTCTGGTATATTATACCACCACACAACACCGCATAACAGCAGTTCAAGAAACTCATCCTGTCCTCCCTGTGGTTCCACATCTTTTTCCCTTTTTAAGGAATTGTGCTAATATGGCTGGACCTGGTTTACAGCTTGCTGGCGTTTCAAGGATCAGTCTTTTAATCTCTCATACTACTCTGTCCTGGCAAATTACCTAATGAGCTAAAAGCTAATAAAGGACCAAACTGCTGAACGTCCTTCCTCCAGATGTCTCTCACTTTGTCACTCGGTTGCCTGTTCAGTTATTTAACCACTCTCTGGTCTCATGTCACATCTCTCTCTTTCTCTTGATCACTCCTATCGTGGATCTTGGTCTCCTGTCTCCTCTTCGGCACACCCATGTCATGTGGCATTGCTGAAACCCAACCCCAAAGGTCTGCACTACTCACCCACTGGGCCCTACCTGATGTTGTAACAGAAAGTCTCTCCCTGTATAATAGCTCCTCCCCTATGGACTAGTCTCAACCGTTGTTTCTTTCCTTATGCACGGTGTGTTGCAGGGCAGTAGACCCTTTCTCACAGTATAGTGTGTAACTACACTTTGTACAAATAAACATTACACAAGAAAGCAGGATATAATCCATATTACACTTGACATTAAAGGGAACCAACCACCCCAAATGACCCCCCCGGACTATTAATATCGTTCCCTACACCCAGCACATACATGTGCTGCAAGGTTTTTTGCTAAAAAAACTGCTTTTTAAAAGTTGAGATAATGATTTATAAAGTATTTAACGAAGGGACGGGTGGGCGTTACTTAGCTGGGGCTAAAGCCGGGTTGCAGCTGCCAGTCATCCTTCTGTCTCCCCTCGCAGCAGTAACGGCCAGCCCTTTCTTGTCGTCTCAGCCTGCTGGGCCTGGTGCACGGGATCTCATGCGCTCGGCTGTGGAAGTCAGAGTGCGCGCTCGCGACCCGGCTGTAGCTGATGACGTGTGCACGGGCATGTTAAATACTTTATAAATCATTATCTCAACTTTTAAAAAGCAGTTTTTTTAGCAAAAAACCTTGCAGCACATGTATGTGCTGGGTGTAGGGAACGATATTAATAGTCCGGGGGGGTCATTTGGGGTGGTTGGTTCCCTTTAAACATCACAAATGAGATTGGCGTCTTCAGGTAAAGGAATGAAAACTCCAACCAGTCCACCTCCTTACACTGTCACGGTTTTGGAAAATCAAATTATCAGTAAGTAATTATCTTTTTTTCTACACCCTGACAGCACCATACAGAGATTAAAATAGAACAAAACCCTAGGGAGGGACCACCGTTGAAAGAACCTTTCTTCCAAAGGAGAGTATACCATATCCAACCTGTAGTGTTTAAAGGTAGAGGGAGATTAACAAAACAGCAGCTTTGCAGATCTGATTAATGAAAGAACTCTTTCTGCCCAGCAGATAGCCTTGGCTATCTAATGCCACCAAGAATCAGCCTAAATATTCTTGGTGGCATTAGAGTTTTTTTTACTTCCTCCCTGAAGTGACAACCTAAATATTCTGACCAGAGGCAGATAAAGCCAAGGTCAGAGTCTTCAAAGAGAGAACCCCAATAACGATAGATGAAATTGGCCCAAGGGGATCTTGCATAAGAGCATACAGTACTACATTCAGATCCCAGGAAGTTACTCCTGGACCACTTACCAGCCTAAAAGCAAAGGATGCTTTTAAAAACCTATGCACCCAAACATAGTCAGTGATCTTTTAGTCAGAAAGATCCTATAAAGCAGAAACATGAACCTTTAGGCTATGTTCACACATGGCGTTTTTTTTTTTTTTTTTCGCGGGCACTTTTTGCCGCGTTTTGCACCTGTGCAAAAAAAGTAGTGCTTTCACACAGCATGCTTTTTTATGGGCGCTGGGGAGAAGCGATGTCACAGAGGGGAGGAAAAATCCTCATTCATCCTCCCCTCTGTGACATGTCTGCCAGCCCCCATTTGTTTTCGCAGTGTATTAATATACAATGCGAAATCTAAATTAAAGAAAGCCAGATGTATTAAAAATAATAAAGAATGAATACTTATCCTCTGGCGGGTGTCCAGGGAGCCAGGAGCCGGCACAACCACAAATATCGACCTGCAAAGGACCTAGCGTGATGTCATCAAGTGCTGTGATTGGCCGCTTGCGGTCATGTGATATGCGCGTTATATGATATGAGCGCTCAATTACATCATGCAAGGTCCTGGCAGCTCGTAAACTGCGGTTATCTCGGCTCCTGGTAACCGGAACAGCTTCGGACAGGTAGGTATTTAATTTTTTTTTTTTAACACATTTGCTTAACTTTAATTTGGGTTTCGCATTGTATATTAATAATGGTACACAGGATCTGTTGAAGAGTAAGCACTACTCGAAACGGGCTCCGTCATCTCTGCACCTCCCTCCCCGCACCCTCCACCTGATGTAATACTGCGACTGGAATAAACATACCTGTCTTCACCGGTCGAATGAGTGCCGCCTACTTCTTTCTTTATGGATGAAAATGACTATGTCCTACGGCTGAGCAACGCTGGACTTGGTTCTGTGCCACAATTTCAACTGCAGCAATATAAGGTCAGTGCCCGGTTTTCCTTCTACATTCAAAATTGTATATTAATACATTGCAAAACCCAAATGGGGGCTGGCAGACATGTCACACACCTGTAAAGTAATACTTCATTATACTTATCCCTGTCGCCGCTCTGACACCGCGCTCCTCCGGGTCTTCATGCTTCCTCCTGCTTGTGACCGGCGGGCGCAGGCAATGACGTCATTGTCTGTGCGCCGGAGGAGGAAGCATGAAGACCCAGAGGAGCGCGGTGTCAGAGCGGCGACAGGGATAAGTATAATGATGTATTACTTCACAGGTGTGCAGCAGCAAGGGGGGGCCCTGTATACCACTGACAGGGGGGGGTGGGCACCTGTATACCGATGGGGGGGCGGGCGGCCGAGGGGGGGGACTTTTCAGCACATTCTTTGTGCTGAAAAACTCGGCTTATACACGAGTATATACGGTATATTCTACAGCACAGAATAAAAATGTAAACAAGATAAATAAAGAAGAACACTGATCAAAATTAGAGAACACTTTCAGATACCTGCAAGTTATTGACATTAATCTGACACCTGGTGCTAATTTCCTTAATTATCTGACAAACCCAATTTAACTGGCAGCCTAACTTTCCAGTTTGCACTCACTTTGCAAAAATGGTGCGCCGTTCCAAAGTAACCGAAACCCTCCGGCAGCAGGTTGTTCAGATGAAGGCCAAAAGGGGTTACCCTATCAGCCATAGCAACCAAAGCTAGTCTTTCCAAGTCTGTGATTTCAAGAATATTGCATCTTTACATCAAACTCTTTCAAGTCCCCAAAAAGGCTGGTCACCAGTGAAAGACAAAGGCAAAAGAGGACAGGATAAGGTGGAGAGCCTCCAAGGCTAATCATTTCAACACTTCAGCTGGAATCAGTTCAGCACTTAACAGGATAAGGATCTGTCTTGTCATACAGTGTCACGTTGTTCAAGAGCATTTCGACTAAAAGCCCACTCTACAGGGACCAAACCTCTCATTAGCAGAAAGAATCAAAAGGCTAGACTCACCTTTGGGAGGAGTATGTTGTGCGGACAGAGGAGAAGTAGGCCACAGTTCATTTTAGTTATGAAAGCAAGTTTAATTTGAGTCTGATGAGAAACATTATCTTTGTCAACAAAATGGGTAAAGACTGAAGCCAAAGTGTGTAAAGAAGTCAGTAAAAGGTAGTGGAGGAAGTGTCAGTTTGGAGAATGGTTTCTGTAGTCGGGGTTGCACCTCTCAAACACTTGCATTCACTCTGCATGTAGCTGTGTCAGAAGCTTCTTTAATAACACGTGGTTCTTGGTCTGCGTTAAGTACAGCCAGCAATTTTCATGCAAGACAATGGCCTCTGCCACACAGCAAAACGGGTAAAGCAAATCCTTGAAACAGAAAACAAAAAATTAAATGGCCACCCAGAGTCCTGATCTAAACCCAATCGAAAAGCTCTGAAAAATCCTTGGTGACAAGTTATGGCCAAGAAACAACAGTCACAGAACTGTGGAAGAGACTGGAAGAAGAGTGGACCAAATTCACACCAGAGCATTGTGAGAGACTAGTAATTTCCTGTGGCCGCAGATGTGCTGAAGTCATTCAAAGCAAAGGCCTGTACACTTCATACTGATTGCTGACTGTTGTAACCGTCACAAAATTTAGTTTTAATCTTTGTGTTCTAGAGTAATTGCTGTTCTCTAATTATGTTTCCCTAATCACGTTTTGTGTTAAATAAAGGTTTAAAGGGGAACTCCAGTGAGAACATTTTAATACAGTCCCTGTCCTGCTATATGATGAAACAGAGCTGTACACCGCAGTTCTAGGATCTATAGATCTCTTATAAATCAATAAAATCATACCTACTCCTCTGTTCTGGCCCCCACCTCAGGGAACCTAAATCTCTGCACGCCCCCTCACTAAATAAAATAGTGAAGGGGAGTGAATGTAGTCTGATCCTGCAGCTCCCAGCATCCACATTCCTGACACCTCCTGCTTTTTGCCCTGCCCTTACATGAACCTGCAAGGTTGTAGATTCTGAGTTCCCTGAGGTGGGGGTCAGAGCAGAGGAGCAGGTATACTTTTATTGAATTAAGAGAGATCTATAGATCTTAGAACTTCAGTGTACAGCTCTGCTTCATCATGTAGCAGGGTAGGAACTGTACTAAAAAGTTCTCTCTTACTGGAATTCCCCTTGAAGTTGATAAACTTGTTATTTTGGAAAACACTGTTCTTGTGGCATGGTTTACACCTTAAGGGCCCGTTACACGCTTCAATGTCTGAGTGATCTAACCTGGCTGAGATCGTTGGAACATCATTTCTTAATCGTTAGTGAGGTGTCACACGTACAGATGTCATGAACGGCGCAGCAATGACTCCGCGACAAGCGAGCGATATTATCAGTCGTTTGGATGCCTATGTTTCTCAGTTCTGAATAGGCTAAGTTGTAAACGACATTATCAAGGTGTCACACACACTGATGCTGCAGGTTGAACGGACGACCAACAAGTGATTTATGGTCCTGTTCATAAACCTGCAATCAACGATCAGCCGACTTGTCGTTGGTCGTATCTACATGTCACATGCAACAACATCGTTGCACTGCCCCAAAAGCTGTGACGTTTCAACAATATCGTTCACTATATCGTAGAGTGTTACAGGCCCTTTACACAAAACCCTTTCAAATGTTGATCAATGTAGATTACATGCTGTCTGAAAAAAAATATCAATTGATCATACATTGTACTCTACCACAGATGTACACTGGCGATCAAAATTAACCAGTCCCAGATTCTGAATTGTCCAAGAGACTGCTTTTAACAGTTTTTTTCTTTGTTAAACCAACAGACCAAGGAGTCCCAGGACCTTTGCGGATAATTGGAATTTCTGTTCTAGATGACTTCTCTCAGGGGGTCTAGATTGCCATTACCTCCTGTAGAAGACATGTTGTATGAATCTGGACCCAGTGAACAGCCAGAATTTGGCCTAATAAAAACATTGCTCCCCTTACCAAAATTTACTGAAATTTCATGATTTTGTGTATGATGCTCAAAGGTTTTCTTGTTTGAGAAAACAGTGTTAACAGCTTGAATCAAAACAGATCCCAAGAAAAACCTGGATCCCTAGAGGTTCTAATCTTGACTTGCTTTCATTCACTATCCAACTCCGATCTGATAAAATAGCTGGGACCTGTTTGACTGCTTTTGCACGTTTCCTCTAAATTTCCTGTCATTAGGAAACCACCCAAATACAGTACTATTAAAAAAGTCCTTTCCATTTGAAAAGTGACATTTATGCTACTGTTAAGGTGAAAAGCCTGGGTGCTACGGAAACCCCAGAGGGAATTAATTGGTATTGCAGATTAAGCAGCTATCCTCTGATTTACCCCGAGAAAAGTCTGATGATCTGGATAGATTGTGATGTGGTAATATGCATCTTTTACCTCTATTATGGACATGAAACAAAACGGGTAGAGTAGTTTTACTGTGGATTTCAGAGTTTCCATTTTGAATTGTGTGGTTTTCAATTGGCAATTTAGTGCCATGTACTAAAAACACATGGCTGCAAAAACCTGTCCCGATATCGGCTTCTGCTAAACTAACCAATACTTGTTTTCTTAACAGCTTCAGAACCTCTGACTCCACTAGTGGAGGAATAATCAGTCAGGGACCCTGGGAGTGTGTTTACTACCTGAAGGATGGCTGGCAGCAAGGTTCACTTAGCTGACAAGAGCTTTAATTTTCCTTCCACCCAAAACCTGGCATCATGATTGTTTGGATCTTCCCTAATTGGAGTTAGCATTATTTAACAAGAAACCCCTGCCTTGCGATTTATTCTTTTTCCAGGTACGCCGCCTCTCCCACTTTCTTCTCTAGTTATTTAAGAATTAAAAAAGAAAAAAAAACAACAACAACACACACCACATCTCTTTTCTTACACGCCACTTTCTCTAAGATTTTATCCAAAGCAAATCCGAACTAACCACCTGACAGGGAATTGCTTCATTTTAGACTGTAAAAATGCCGACCAATTTTGAAGCCAATACGCTCTGCGGGCAGAGTCTGAAAGGGCACAGGGGCAGGCAGAAAATGTAACGCTGTCCACAAATGTATCCATCCAAAAACTCTGCTGCCTTCTGAACAGTAATCAGGGCCTCCAACAGATGGTCCCTTCGATAACTATTCCTTATCTGGGAATCTAATTCATGTAACCATTTAATTAGGGACCCAGCTGTACAAGTAGCTGATATATTGGGCTTAACAGAGCAAGCTGCCACTTCCCTCGAACACCTAAGGAAAGTGGTAGATTTTTTATCTAAAAGATTTTTAAGAGCTCTCAAATAATCAAAAGAAAGAGCAATATTCGATATTTTAGCTATCACTACATCCATTTTAGAGGATTTTTCCCAAACCTCACACAAATCTTCCTCGAACTGGCATTTCATCTTGTGTGTTAGGAGCTGAAACCTTCCTTATGGGTTTTTTCTACTTTTTTAATGTAAGTAAACTCTTATGACCAGAAGCACTCAATGTTGACACTCATCTAACCCATTACACAGTGTCCTAGACCGACATGGAATCTTTTGGAGATTCCACTCTCATAGTAGATCTGACGGCTTTAAAGAGGACCTGCCACCACCCTGCTGCATGGCAATTAAATGCAGCACGTCTGCTGCATTCAGGGCAGGGGTCCCCCATTTGTCTGTGTGTCCTGAGATATAGCCTTAGGCAAACTCACTGTTAGAAGCCATGAGAGCATTCCCTGGTGCAGGAGCCAGCTCGATTGACGGGCGCCATTCGCTCCCCCTCTGCCTCTCTGTGCCGCCTCCTGCTGTGCTCTGTCACTCATCCTGCCACACACTGCTTGTTAACAGTGCATGCAACTCATTTGTCATTGACGTCAGTGCCAGATTCCCGCCCTGTTTATGCTTTGTTGAAAGAGCAGGACGACAGAGCCAGCACAGAGAGGCAAAGGGAGAGGGAATGGCCCCCGTCAATCAAGCTGGCTCCTGCACCAGGGAATGCCCTAATGGCTTCTAACAGTGAGCTTGCCTAAGGCTAAATCTTGGGGGTACACAGACACATGGGGGCCACCTTCCCTGAATGCAGCAGACATGCTGCATTCAGTGCTGCATTTAGATTGCCATGCAGCAGGGAGGTAACAGGTCCTCTTTAAGAAGTTTTCCTGTTCTACCAAGAAGTGCAAATGCCCATATTAATCATCATAGGAGGATGATATTGAAAAATAACCATCAACTATTTTCCTAATTTCTTCCGCAGAACTGGCATCAGATCGAACATGACTCTTAATTGAGGAAGAAGGAACTTCCTCCTCTGGTGCATTTACCTTCTGACAGTATTCTTAACTTCGTATTTAATTAACAACTGAATCTCCTGAAACAGGGATGGAGACTCTTCCACCAGTTTTTTCTATACAGGAGAGACAGAGCCTTTTAGTATACAAGTTGGGCAACATTTCTCTACATAAGGATCATTCCGTTATTACTGTTTGT
The DNA here is from genome assembly GCA_033576535.1 of Allobates femoralis. Classification (NCBI taxonomy): domain Eukaryota; kingdom Metazoa; phylum Chordata; class Amphibia; order Anura; family Aromobatidae; genus Allobates; species Allobates femoralis. The sequence continues at coordinate 121,927,720 of JARQOC010000005.1, forward strand.
CATATATTCTTTTAGCCTTAATAAGGCTATCAATAACAAACAGATCAGCATGTGTGACATATCTTTAGTACCTACCCCATCTTATGCTTTGTAAATTACTATTCTAAGAGGAGGTTTTGAATGATTTGCTGCATCACTTCTGGGCATCACTAGATCATATGAGGCGGCCCCACTGGTCAGTGCGCCACTAAAGGGGTACTACATCCAGATTAGCGTGTGTGGTATCCCGGTGACCAGAGGATGGTAATGTTAATCTGAGGTCCTTGTATATGCATTCATACTCTTAGAGCTAGTGGACCTATTGGCTGAACTCAAACCAGTCCCGGTGGAAGGAGCTTAGGAGTAGTAAAAAGAGCGGGAAAGAGTTAGTGAGTCGTGAGGAGAGTGAAGTGGAGGGTGCCTGTAAAGGAAGGCAGCCCAGACAAAAGTGGGATCCCAGGCTTGAGCAAGCCCGAAGCCGGACCGTCCTGATAACCATTACAGAGTGAACCCAGTCCAAAATGGAGAACTGGCTCCGAGAGCAGTGCAGATGTCCATCCCTGAGCCGCAAAACCTGGTGGGTCAAAGGCCTTTCATATAGCAATCAAAAGGGAAGAATCTGGGCACTAGAGGGCTGGATTTAATTTTAGGCTGGTCTCAGCTCCCTGCAGTTAGGTGTTGCACAAGTCTGAGCAGAGCTTTAGTCAAATATTTTGAAGAAAAGACGGCACTCACCATTGATGGGAGGTTTCTTTTAATCAATTTCTTTCTTAGAAACCGTAGGTTACATACGTTTAAGTGGTGGGGAGGGAGGTGCGGCGAGGACGACGGGCACACGTTTCACCTGGTTAGGCTTCCACAGGTCCATGATTGGACTCGTGGAAGCCTAACCAGGCGAAACGTGCGCCCACCGTCCTCCCCGCACCTCCCACCCCACCACTTAAACGTATGTAACCTATACTTTCTAAGAAAGAAATGGATTAAAAGAAACCTATCAATGGTGAGTGCAGTCTTTTCTTCTAAATATTTGGCCTTTCATATAGCCCCAACCTGGTACAACACGCACGTTCTCACCAGGAGCTCCAAACCGGGTTGAGCCCCTTAGAGAGAAGGGTAACCTCTATATAAGCAACAGGCCTGGTAGGAAGAGGGCTCCGTGCAGGGCCGCGCATGGATAGTAAGGAGAGCGCAGTGAGTGAAAAGGACAGAAGTTGTTACCAGAAGGAACATCATTGGTGGCCTCAGTGAGACTTTGCATCCTCTGGTGACTACCCCGCCAGCTACCCATGACTGTGTACCTTGTGAACAGCTTGAAAGTCACCAGTAAATACCCGTGCAGAGCAAGAAGGTCTCCTGTGTCTTATTTCTACTAAGTTGGTCACCTGTGTTCCAGTCTCAAGGAGAAGACTGCGCCTCTCCCGGGGTGAAACCATTTCTTTACCTCACTGCCCCTGGGGACTTCGCTCCGTCTGCAGGGAGCGACATCATCCGGCTGCCTACCTATCGTCCCAGGAGGTCTGTTGTCAGCGCTGGTGTCATCACCAGACACTGCAGGTGGAGTCATGTTACTAAAACTTATTACCGGTATTCTATTTTTACTAAACCCCTTTTTTGTGACCACCGGGGCCACGGATCCGGGCACTGGCCACCAGCGACAGTCCCTTAAAGCTACGCCCGGGATCAGAGTACCCCAGTCCTGGGGTGCGTCACATACGTACTGCCATCATTTCCACTGCAGCTGCGCATAAATAGCCAACAGGATGGAGTGACTCAAGTTTTTTATCCAATGTGGTGGGGTCAGAGCACCCCCTGCAGGTGCCAGGAGGGATAATCATTGGAGGGGAGAAAGCGGCACTACTCTAATTGGAGACTGGGGTCACCCCATGTGACCCTACTTACTTGTAATCTTGTCCTGCCTTAACAGTGTAGCAGCCAGTTCAATTATGCGAATGTGCCACTGTAAGCACTGCTATTTGATGGCACATCACATCCAGCCTCAACTTCCAAACCCAGAAATGGACTTCCGGAAGGAGAGCAGCATCCCCTCACTTTCAAGCAACTACCTAGAAAGACAGGGAAGGACAGCAGCGCCTGGGATTACAGACGCACGCCACAGCACCTGGTGTGTCAACAGAACTAATCGACTGCAATTCCTGGGGATGCCTCCTATAACCAGGTACAGCAACTTCAACCAGTAGGGATGCAGGTCTCATCTCACAGAAAGAGTAAAGCACAATAGTAAAAAAAAAAAAAAAAAAAAAACACTAGCTTCAGCTCACCTGTCCTCTTCCTTGGCCCGGTATAGCCAACATGAAGAGAAATTTATCAGGTAAAGACTAAGGGCCTTTGGGCTAGAAACGTGTTACCTGTATATCTTTTTTCCTATGCCATTTTAGTGTACACTGCTGTACGCGGTTTTACTTCTGTACGAATAATTCTAATAAAACTTTGGATTTTTATTACAAGCCTTCTGCTGACCATTTTTTGGATTTCCCTGCACTGTAGAGCCCACTAAGGTACAGAATTACGCCTTTTGATTTAGTAGATTTCCTGATCTTGAACACACCTGCTGGGTTACGGATTAGGAATGGATTCTGCTAGAATCATTTGACACTCCTGACAAGTCATTACTAGAACAAAACAAATCTGCATTATTACCTATGTAAATACTCATATGTCCTAAAGAAAAAGAAAAAAAAAAAAAAAAAAAAAAAGACAAATGTATTTTAGGAGTGATACCTTTATTGGATAACCAGAAAGATTACGGTATATTTACAAGCTTTCAGAGCTCAAATGGTCCCTTCCTCAGGCAATAGTACAACTGAATTACTGAGACAACTACAACCTGTGAAGTGGTTTATGCCCCCCTTCCCCTTCAGCTATCACTGTCTGTAGCTGCAGCTTCATAATACTATTCTAATCACCCCTGTCTGAGCTCATAGTGTAATTTTAAAAGTGAAAAAAAAAAGCATTTATATACTTACATTTCAGTCTATACCTTCGAGGAAGAAGACTGTCTGGCAAGATAATACTTAACTCACTATTAACTTGCATGGCTAAAAGACCTGTGTGATGTAACGATCATGTGACCATAGTGGGTGGAGCTAAGTGAGAACATTTATGTCCTATGGGGACTTAGCTTCGCCTATTGTAGTCACATGGGTATGACATCACATCAGGTCTCCCAACATGTTCTAACATAAGGCTGAAATGTTAACTATTAACCTGCCAAACAGTCTCCGTCCTCCAAGCTGGAGACTGACTGCCTCATTACATAAGGAAATGTAAGTGTATAAATGCTTTTCTTCACCTTTAACATTACACTATGAGCTCAGACAGATATGTCTAGAATAGGACTATGAAGCTGCAGCTACACACAGTGATAGCTCGGGGGGGGGGGGGGGGTGCATAAGGTAGCTGACAGGTTCCCCTTAAAAAGAGATATTACACCAGGATATGAAGTGGTGCTTACTAGAGTTATGCCATGGGAATCAAATTAAAGCTTTTTGTTACAAATGCAGATAAGGTGGAAGTGTTCTTTTTAAGGACCTGCAGATCTTGAGGAGGTGTGAACTGTGTCCATGTAATGAATAATGAATACAGGCATTAAATTGAGTCCAACTGTTAACGATTGGACCATTCTTCTTGAAATTCAAGGTCATACTTTTCTTTCTCTATCGTTTTTAAATTACCTTTCAATAGGACTTTAAAGTCTGCCATACTGTATCCAGGTCTAGAGAAGTGTATTTCAATAGGTGTGTCCATCTCATCTTTTAAAGTATGTCTGTGTAGATTCATACTTGTTTGTAGTTTGTTTGGTTTCTCCAATGTAAATTCCTGTGGGAAACCTTGTATATTGTATCATGTATACCACATGGGAGGACGTACACAAACAGAAGTCCATGATCTTCTAGTCCCGATTTGTTTTGGGTATGTGGACTGTAGCTGTTGGTACAATGTGGGTACAGGTCTGGAATTCTTAATGTGCCCATCTTAGATGGTGATGTGAGGACACTTCTGACAAGGAGATTCCTTAAATTGGGTGGCTGTTTGTAGGAGAAAAGTGGCAATTCTGGGAATATTGCTTTCAGTCTGTGGTCTCCATAGAATATGGGTTGAAGATCAGCGTCAATTTTCCTTAGGTTGCTCATGTGAGGGTTGTATGTGACCACACTGCTATCTTCACTCTTTTTGTAATCCAGGAGGCTGTTTCTTGGGAAGGTATCACTCCTAGAATACTTCATTTTTTTTGGGACATAGGTATTTACACTGATTTTTTTTATGGTAACAGTACTGTGCATTATTACCTACAATTTTTGTAGAAATGTCACAATGCAAGTGCAACTTTAAGTAATATGATTTACAATATGACAAACATATATAGGCCAAGTATACAATCAATGTTCAACACATAAATCACATATAATGACGTTGTACACTGTGCTTTAATTGCACATATTAGAACATTCATCATACAAAAAATTGAACTTGTGAAAGTCAAATAAAACAGGATAAAATGCAAGGAAAAAAGGCATCTGGTCCTTTAGTACGGCAACTCATCCAGAGATTCCAGAATTTGCTTTCTTTCTTCGGCAGTTGGCATTGCAGGACTCACACCATCTCCTCTTCTTTTCCTCATAATCGTGTGCTGCAATAGAAGTTGTCAAAGACTCATACTCATTCCGTGTATAAGAATAAACAATAAGTATAGCTAATCCACCACTATCAAGCTTCAGGCCACTCATTGGCAAAGTTTGGTTAGCGTTTTACTTTAGAATGTGTAAACTATGAGAAGGTGTGAAAATCTATTATACTTTCTCTCTGTAAAATCAAAAGACTTGTTTAGGTATTCAAAATCTTATGCCAAATATAAAAAAAAAAAAAAAAAAAAAGACCCAAGGACACAATAGTAAATGTGTAAGACTGCCAATCACTGTGCCTTCATCAGGTGTTGGATCATTCATTCATATAGCTTCATCAATGTTGTTGGCCGCACGTCCTCAATTCTGTCGGACAGCACGTACAGGTCGCTGAGTGCCACCTGACTTAATAGTCAGTGTTTGTTTAGGAGCAGAAAACAGCCCCTTTATGTGGGAATATAGGCTGCTTTCACCAGACTATAATAAGGGTATATGTCACAGTCTATATTACAGTCACAATACCCAGGTTTTCTGCTGTTTTGCAAACCAAACATATCACCTAATGACCATATTATTTCAACTATTTGTGCCCCATGGAAACCTGCACTAATTTTCCACTACCACAGAGAGCTGAAAAGACAGTTTTTACTCATGTGGACTTCCTGATCAAGTAAGAAATTATATCTTCGGTTAAATCCACATATGTAAAATCGGACCATTATCCACTAGTATAAAGTCAATCATACTTGGCACTCAAATGGTATGAAGAAACTTTCTAATTCTGTTAAAAAAAAAATATATATACTGCAATCTGAGAGTCTTCAGTGGTTGATACCTTTTAAGGGCTAACTAAAAGGCATAGCAAGCTTTTGGGACACTATGGACCCTTCGTCAGGCTGATAACGACACAGATTCTGAAGACACATACATATATACTATACTTACACAGAATGGTGCAGTAAACATGACAGGTGACATAAAGCAGAGTCAGGCTGGGGAGGGAGCTGGGAAGTGGAACCAAAATTCTAAGGTAAGAGGAAGAAGTGTCAAAAATCCTCTAACTTGAGTCTGTTGCAAGATGCAATATCCCCAAATGCCCTTTCATTTTACATTAAAAAAAAATCCATGAATCCATGTGTAACATTTAATCCTGTTTTGAATGTGTCAAAGATTGTCATCAATTTGTATTCCCAAATTCTTCTCCAAGATTTGAAGTTGCTTTTTAAAATGAGCAGATTAATATCGGCGGTTTCACTGTTGTGGTCAGGGTTGCAAAATGTTTTGCTACAGGTAGATCCATAAGCTTTTCTTTTATTGAGTGGCGATGAGAATTTATTCTTGTTCTGAATTTTTGCCCGGTCTCCCCTACGTACATGCCACCCGTTGGGCATTTGATACATATAATTAAATACACCATATTGCTTGTGTTGCAACTGCAGTTACCTGGGATCTTGTAGTCCTGACCAAAATGGAGGATACAGGAATGAACCGAACCTTTATGGATTTAAAGACACTTCTGAAGAAAGGTGCACAACTGGACAGTGACATTTTTCCTTTCCAAATGCAAGAAGGAGAATCTGATTCCAAAGGACTCTGGACTACAAATCCACTTCGGCATACATATAATACTCATTATGCACGAAACCTTTGCCACAGGACCTCTGAGAGACTAAGGAACCACCTTTTGCATGTCTACTACAACTTCTAAAGTAACATCTAGGGGGAATTGGAAACACGGAGGAACACACTTACAGAAGCCATGGAACAGAATCTACAATAATATTACCATGAATTACAAACTCGTCTGATTCATAACCAGGAAAAGAAATTACATGATTTGTAACGAGTCCCGAATTGATGCACAAACAAAACAAAGACAAATCCGGACAACTTGGACAACTACTCCTGTCAAAAAGAATCTAATTGTGTCATCAACCTTTCGGATTACAAACCCAACAAAGTGGAACTTGCTGTGCTTTCTAGGGGGACTCTCATTTTGACCTACTAAAAGCTCTGAATAAAATTGAACTGTGCAGCGACTTGGAGGACTACTTCAGGAGACTACGCCCAAGGAAATTTTTCAGCAACAAAGTGGACTCCAAACCCAACTGGGCCGAAGGAAGAGAGATCCTGACAACCAAGAAAAGGTCAGACTGGACACTTAAACCTAATTCTAACCCCATTTGGATAGATATATAGCCACTTTCAGACATTTGGTAAAATCCACTATTTTAGATACACACAAGAGTCAACCATCCAATGTCAATGCCCAGGAGAGAAGGGCCATACAGTCTTTGAAAACCAACAAAGAAATCATCATTAAACCTGCAGACAAGGGTGGTGCAATAGTCATGATGAACACATCTGACTACCTGAAGGAAACAAACAGACAACTGACAGACACACATTACTACAAGAAATTGCAGTCTGACCCCACACAGGACTATCACAAAGAATTTAGCAAGCTGATCTCGTGTCTACCTGACACCGTCACACACGGCAATATTGCTTGCAATTTCACTGGCAATTTGCTGGTTGCAGTGAAATCATGGACACATAGTTCTATTTGTGGCTGTGTACAAATGGGACAATGTGTCCATGATTTCACTGCAACCAGCAAATTGCCAGTGAAATTGCAAGCAATATTGCCGTGTGTGACAGTACCTTAAGAGCTGAAGACCTGATACCAGAAAGTCCAAGAACAGGCACATTCTACATGCTTTCCAAAATTCACAAACAAGGAAATCCAGGGAGACCAATCATTTCATATGCGGGCGTCCTCACTGAACAAATTACTGGGCGGGTGGAGGGTGTTCTCAAACCATCCTTGCCACCATGGATGTGGAATCTCTGTACAGTAACATCCCACATCAGGATGGATTAAATGCCTGCAAAACCTTCCTGGAAAACACAAGAATTGATGCTAACTATGGTGGAGCTCACAAAATTTATCCTCACGCATAACTACTTTATATTTGACTACAACATATATTTACAGGAGACTGTCACAGCAATGTGAAGCAAAATGGCACCACGATTTGCAAATCTTTTCATGGCCTAGCTTGAAGGTGACTTTTTATCCTCTTGTCCTATTCAGGCCACTGGCATACTACTGTTATAATATTGATGACATTTTAATCATCTGGACAGAGGCTAAGCATCAGCTGAAGACGTTCCATGAACACTTTAATCAGTTTCATCCCACCATCAACCTAACACTCAACTACTGCTCCACTGAAATCAGCTTTCTGCACACCATCATTAAGCTACCAATGAAATAAAGACATCCCTGTACCGGAAGCCAATTAACCGTCCAACATATCTCCGATGGGACAGTTTTCATCCAAAGCACATAAAAGAAAACTATTGTGCACAGATAGGCCATCAGATACAATTGTATATGTTCCAACCCTACAGATTGTCTCTATCACCTTGAGGACCTCAGAAAGACCTTTTTGAACCAGGGCTACCATCCAAGAGCAATAGAGAACCAGATTACGAGAGCCACCAGAATATCAAGGAATCATCTCTTACATTACAAAACTAGACTAGAAAACAGAGTTCCTCTCGTAGTCACCTAGAATCCAAGTCTGGAAGTACTAAGAGAGCAGCGCAGAGATTGCAACCACTAATTCAAAAAGATGTCCAACTAAAATCAATATTTCTGGATCCCCCACTCTTGTGCTTTAGACAACCTCCGAATCTAAAAAATATCATTGTCAGAAGTGCCCTGTCTTCTCCTGCAGTAACAAGATCCTTTCCCTGCAACCAGAACAGGTGCAAAACCTGTTTATCTAGAATGACAACAAGAAAAGATTGCTGGGACAGATCAGGACTACAAGATCCCAGGTAACTTCAGTTGCACCACATGCAATGTGATGCATTTAATTACATGTACCAAATGTCCAACAGGTGGCATGTACATAGGGGAGACGGGGCAAAAATTCAGAACAAGAATGAATTCTCATCGCCACTCAAAAGACAATGGATCTACCTGTAGCAAAGCATTTTTGCAACCCTGACCACAACAGCAACTTCAAATCTCAGAGACAGAAGAATTTGGGAATACAAATTAATAACGACCTTTGACACATTCAAAACAGGATTAAATGTTTCACATGGATTCATGGGTTTTTATGTAAACTCAAAGGGCATTTGGGGATATCACATCTTGCAAAAGACTCAAGTTAGAGGACTTGACACTTTTTCCGCTTACCTTAGAATTTTGGTTTCACTTTCCCAGCGCCTCCCCCCAGCCTGACTCTGCTTTACGTCACCTGTCATTTACTGCACCATCTCATCCTGTTTAAGTATTGTATATATGTATGCGTCTTCAGAATCTGTGTCATTATCAGCCTGGTGAAGGGGTCATAGTGTCCCGAAAGCTTGCTATGCTTACCATCTTTTCAGTTAGCCATTAAAAGGTATCAAACACTGAGAACGCTCAGATTGCAATACATTTTTCTACCTACTGGCTAACACGGTATAAATATTTTTTACCTTATAATTCTGTTACGGTATATGCAATCCAAAATAAATGTTTCGGTCACAACTAGACCATCAGTATGGATTGCCAGGAGACATCTGTGTAAAGCAGCGCTAAAGTGCGGTATTCACTGCTGACCGAGGAGCGCTTCTAAAAGTCAGTCTTGACTCTTTAGGGTATGTGCACATCAGTAGTTTTGTGGGCTCTTTTTGAACGTTTTCCGTCGGCGGTTTCCGGTGAGTTTTATGTTAATTTATGTTAATCCTAGTCACCGGTTGGATTAACATGCTACTCAATAGAGTTTAGAAAACGCTGTCTACATTAGAACGTTTTTTTTCTGGTCGTTTTCAGTTTATTCACCGGTTTTCCACTGGTTTTCAAAGATAGAGCAAGTGACTTCTTTTGAGCGTTTTTCCAGCGGTTCTAGCTTACAAGTGCCCAAAAAAATGGCCTAAAAACGCTAAGAAAAACCGCCAGAAAACCGCCGACAAAATGCTGTATAAACGCTATAAAACCGGTCGGAAAAAGCTCAAAAAACGCTAAAAAAACGCTGGACACTGCTGAGGTCAGAAAACTCAGTTTCTGCCATTCTCCACCGGTTTTAGGACGGTCTGCAAAGATGCAGAAACATCAGATGTGCACATACCCTTAAAAGGTGCCTTGCCATAAGCACTAGAATTCAAGTCCTTTTCCTCAATGAAGAGGCAATTTGCACATTGTACTTTATAATATTTTTATTATATATTATATTTTATTATATTTTTTTATGTTTGTAAAATATTGGAAGTTTGGTGAAAATTTTGCAATTATTATATCTGTAAACCATTTAGTCATGCTGTTCAAAATAATCAAACAACATTTCCCATATGTCTACTTTACACTTACCGTATATACTCGTGTATAAGCCGACTTTTTCAGCCCAAAAATTGGGCTGAAAAGTCCCCCCCTCGGCTTATACACGAGTCATATACTTTTCTGTGAAGTGGGGGCTGTGTCCGGGAGCAGGAGGAGGCTGGAGGAGGTGGGGGGAAGGCTGCAATATGAGCGGCTCGTGACGTGGAGCCGCTCATAACTTATTCATGATATGCACTGCATCCCCCGCCCATCCGCGGCGGGAGCAGTGCATATCGCCTTACAGCCCCCCCCCCCCCATCCCTCACAGTATGGCGCCCCCCCCTCCATGCTGCCGCTGCTGTACACTAAATACAGTGTTATTATCTCACCGGCCCGGTCTCAGTGAATCCTCCCTCCTCCCTGCGTGTCATGTGACCGGGGCTCACGGCGATGACGTCACCGGCCGGTCACATGACATGCAGCCTCACAGGGAGGAGGGAGGATTCACTGAGACCGGGCCGGTGAGATAATAACACTGTATTTATTGTACAGCAGCGGCAGCCTGGGGGCCTGTGCACCCTGAGCCTGGGGGCCTGTGCACCCTGAGCCTGGGGGCCTGTGCACCCTGAGCCTGGGGGCCTGTGCACCCTGAGCCTGGGGGCCTGTGCACCCTGAGCCTGGGGGCCTGTGCACCCTGAGCCTGGGGGCCTGTGCACCCTGAGCCTGGGGGCCTGTGCACCCTGAGCCTGGGGGCCTGTGCACCCTGAGCCTGGGGGCCTGTGCACCCTGAGCCTGGGGGCCTGTGCACCCTGAGCCTGGGGGCCTGTGCACCCTGAGCCTGGGGGCCTGTGCACCCTGTGCCTGGGGGCCTGTGCACCCTGTGCTGGAGTCCACCCTCGGCTTATACGCGAGTCAATAAATTTTCCCAGTTTTTGGGGGCAAAAGTAGGGGGGTCGGCTTATACACGGGTCGGCTTATACACGAGTATATACGGTAATCATTTTTCAAACGTCACTTTATTTTGTTAGGCTGTTAGAAAGGTTTTGTAAAACATTTGCGAAATCGTAACCTATTTATTTAAAGGGGACCTGTCACAAAACCAGACATGGTGATCTACTTACAGCACTGGATGCAGCATGTCTGCTGCATCCAGGCAAGGGGTCCCTCAGCCATTAAGCCCTCCTGTACCCCGAGTAAATACACTTAGAAAACTTACATCCTGCAGCCAGAAAGGAGGTGGCTAGAGGCTGGAGCCAAAGGGCAGATTCACACCCCCTGCATGTTTAATCTGCCCACCGCTGCCAATCATTGTCTTCCTCTTCTGCAGCATAAGTTTTTTGCCCACAGCTTAGCCCTGCCCCTGCGGTGACCTCACCACTTATAGAGCAGGGCGGGTATAAGTGGTGATGTCACTGCAGGAGGCGGGGCGGACGGCCTCCTGCTCTGACATCACCACCTTTACCCGCCCTGCTCTATGTTAACCATAGAGCAGGGCGGGTATAAGCGGTGACATCACTGCAGGGGGCGGGGCTCAGCGGCCATTAAAAAAAAAAAAAAAAAAAACAACTGTTATGCTGCAAAAGAAGGAGACAATCATTGGCAGCGGTTTGCAGATTAAACATGCAGGGGGTGTGAATCTGCCCTTCGGCTCCAGCCTCTAGCCACCTCCTTTCTGGCTGCAGGATGTAAGTTTTCTAAGTGTATTTACTCGGGTTACAGGGGGGCTCAATGGCTGGGGGACTCCTTGCCTGGATGCAGCAGACATGCTGCATCCAGTGCTATAATTAGATCAACATGCCTGGTTTGGTGACAGGTCCTCTTTAAAACAACCTATTCAGATTTAAATTGCCTTTGAGGGTCCTATATATCACAAACTCTCCATAATGATACCATTTTAAAAAGCCTACCCCTCAAATACTTCAAAACTGCTGTCAGAAAAAATATAAATCCCTTGAGGAGCTACACAGGAATGAGAAAAAAAAAAATTAATTTTTACTTTAAATGGTTACATTAACTTCAAATTTTTTTTCATTTTTAAAAGGCATAGCATGACAAACTGGACCCCACAATTTGTAATCCAGTTTGTTCTGAGCGTGGTGATATCCCACATGTACTCAAAATGTTCTGTTTGGTCAAATGGGCGGGGCTTGGAGTGGAAGAGGCAATATTTTAATTTAGAAACACAAATTTGACTAAAATTGAATGCGCGCACCATGTTGTATTTTCAGGGCCTCTAAAAGTACCTCAACTGCAGAAACTACACCCCTCAAAGATATACAGGGGGTATAGAGACCATTTTGAACTCACAGGTACTACATAGAATTTGAAAACATTAGATTGTCATTGAAAATTGTCAATTTTTTTTAATTTTTCACAAATTTTACTTTTGCAAGAAATAACACAAAGAGGACAACACAGTTTGTTACCCACCTTATGAACACGGCGATACCCCACAGTCAAATGGTAGTTAGAAAGTTTGGACAAACAGGAGGGCTTGGATCGAAAGGTGTACTATTTGAATTTTGGGACACGAATTTGGTTAAAATAGATTGTGAGCCCTATGTTGCATGTGCAGAGCCCCCTAGGTGCCACAAATGCAGAAACACCCACGTGACCCCATTTGGCAAACTAACCCCATAATTAGGCGATCTACATCATTTTACATTTTTGGGTATAGAGACAATGGATACTCAGGTGAGAGGGGGAGATGTACGTAAAAAACTCTTAAGAGAATTGTATTGGATTATAAAATTGGATACAAAATACCCAAAGGGAAAGAATTATAGAAATGACATTGTATTTGTATTGATTTATGTGGAGGAATTCATGTAGTGACTTGTGATTATGCAAATGATCTTCATATGTGATCAATTGTTAGCAGATGCCTATGTGATCATTGGTTGGTGGATATGTATTTTTAAACCTTGTGTTATAGTGATTCTGGATCTCAATGACTAAGGGGCTTTTGTCAGAAGCATGTTGAGACAATAATCCAACCACTATGATATTTGAATCTTGTTTAATAAAAGATGAAGATTTTAATCAATATGGTACGCGCCACTATATCCTTCATATAACCCCATAATTAATCTTTTGCTACGGTGAGCATTTTTAACCCACAAGCTACACAGAATTTAATTATATTGGGCAATGAGAATGAAACGCAGGGTTTTCTGGTAAAATTTTACTTTAGCCTCAAAGTTTTAATTCACACAAAGGTTAACAAGAAAAAATGAACAGGACAATTTGCTATGCGGTGTCTACCAAACATGACAGCACTCCATATGTGGTTGTACATTCCTGTTCGAGGACATCGCAGGGATCGAATGGGAACTACTTTTGAGAACGCAGATTCTGTTATACAGGGTGGGCCACTTATATGGATACACCTACATAAAGTTGGATCCAAAATGGCTGTCATGGTCACCATCCACCTGGAAAAGTTTTCCCCCTCCTGTATACTAATGTGCCACAAACAGGAAGTTGACATCACCAATGTCCCCATTTTATTTAGGTGTATTCATATAAATGGCCCACACTGTAGATGGCAGGCTTCATTAGCCAAGCCCCTGAGGTGCCAGAGCAGCAAAAACCCACAAAAGTGACCCCCAAACTGAAAACTTCAGCACCTAATGCACCAGAACAGAAAAAAAAAAAAAAAAAAAAAAATCACAAAAGTGTTCCCATTGTAGAAATTGCACCTCTCAATGAATTATTCCACAGCCGCAGTGCCCATTTTGTAACTACTATACTACTTTGTATGCCAGTTTAGCGGCCATACCTTAAGCCCTCATATATTGTACTGCCCCCATATATGGTGTCCATCTTGTGCTTCTGGAGACATGCACCCTATAAACTGTTAAGTCTGCATTCCCCACTACAATTATGCCATACACCTGGTCTCTTAAGGTACCGTCATACCTTTCAACATAGTTTCTGACGTCGTTCAAAAGTGACGTCAGGAACAATGTTGAAACGACATCATTGTTGCGTGTAAACGCACAATTCAACAACGATAGTTGTTAAAGTCGGAGTTGACAGGTTTTCCTGCAAAACCTGTCAACTTCAACAACTGGCGGGATCGTTCGGTGCAACACCGCAATAGCCAATCACGGCCAATCATGCCTATTCGTTGCATTGCAGTGGATCGCTTGCTGGGTTGATCCGAGCCCAGCGAGTGATGGCGCCGCCAACATCGCAGCGCCATCACCGGCAACATCTTGCCGTGTGACAGCTAGGCTGCGATGTCGGAAGCAAGCGTGCACCCGCGCCATCGCAATCGACATCGCAGCCGATGTTGGAAGTTGTGACGGGGCCTATACTGCAGTTTAGGTACAATTGGGCATTTGGATTTGGGAACGCAGACTTAACTGGATTTTATTTGGGGGGGGTGGGACCTGTCACTTTTCAAAAGTCTTTGTTCTAACAGCAACATGGGAACCCCCTATATCTCCAGTAACAGATAACAGACTTGAGTGGGGGCTGGTTTTGTGCTGAATAGGTTAGGGTCTTTTTGGTAACATTTTTATGATATATTTTTTATATGATTTTTTTTTTAACACTTTCAATATAAGGCACAGTCTTGCGTTCTACGCTGAGCATTTACATTAGGGTTTCCATGTAAATCCATGTAAATTCCCCAAAAATGCAATTCAGATGAAACCCCTAACGGAACCGCTCACTATAATGAGGAAGATGGAGACACTTTGGACACTGTTTATTTCGGTAGTATCCATCTTTTTAGGTTTGCACAGAACTGTGGTCATCCTCACTTGTGTGCTGAAAAGACTCCTAACATGATGGGACACAGCAGAAACAGAGGCCAGACAGATTTCAAAGTGCCTCCATCTGCATCACTATAGTGAATGGTTCCAAGAGGCGACTAGTATGAATCGCGGACTTTAGGATTTACACAGAAAGACCGACAAACTCAGTGGAGAGCGTAGGATAAATGTGAACTGACGCTTATTCTGATGTTTGGGAAGTAGAATGATTAAGTAGACAGCAGTACAGGAATAGTTCTCATTTTTATTTCGGCAGAACTTATAGCAGGAAGAAACAAACTGTGACAGTATAAGATGACCTCATGGTACCATGGCAACAACTGTCACCTGCGATTACGATCGTGGCGGGCCTATCCTGCCAACGGGTGTCTTTAACCCCCTATTAACATCTCAGATAACGCAGTCGCAATTGACAGCTATATTTAAAGGGGTTATTTGAGCCCGATCAGCTCCAAAACTGATCGGGGGCCAATGCCTGTGGGTATCAGCTGTCATATACAACGGAAATTTCACCTGCAGCAGAAGGTGGGCGCTATTCACTTATTCTTCCTCAATATTAATAAATCGGCACTGAGGTATAAGGACCCTTAACGGTTGCCGTTATCATAAAAGTCTCGGAGGTCGTCAAGGTGTTATTGGTGGCTGCTGCATCCTCTCTGTGCATTTGTTTCTATAAACTTAGCTGGTAAATACCATTGCCTTTTTGCTAGGTTTATGATCACAATAGCACAAAACGTGCTTTAAACACAAGTGATTAAAATGTCATATTAATCTCAAAATGGTATCAATAAGAGTTCTCACCCCTCAAAATGTGAACCCTCAGTTGGCCCCATAAATCATAAAATGAAAGCACTCTAGGTGTCGGAAAAAGGAGACAAAAAAAAAAAGTTTTTCAAAGTTTTAATTTTTTTTACCACTAAAATAATTTAAAAAAATAAATTGGACAAGTTTGGTATTACCATAGTCGAACTCATGAAGACAATCATAATATCAGGGCCACACAATTTATGTCCTACAAGCAATTCTTGAAAAGAAAAAAAAAAAAAAATAAATAAGTAATTTCTGACTTTATCAAAATTTCACCGCACTTTTTTTTCCCCCATTTTGCAGTACGCCATGTGGAAAAATCAATGGTGCCATTCAAAAAGTACAACTCATCCCCCAAAAATCAAGCCCTCATAAGACTAGGTGGACAGCAAAATAACAAAAACATTTTCTTCAAACATTAAGGCCACGTTACACACACAGATATCTGTGCAGATATTGGTCACAGATCTCTGGTTGCAGTGAAATCATGGACACATTGTTCCATTTGTACACAGCCACAAAATGGAGCAATGTGTCCATGATTTCACTGCAACCTGAGATCTGTGACTAATATCTGAACAGATATCTGTGTGTGTAATGTGGGCTTTATAACTCTTGGAAAATGGGGAGGAAAAAACAAAAATGAAATTGGTCTGGAAGGGGTGGAAGTCAAAGGTCCAATAGGCGGTTATGCCTGGATCCTGGTTTTGCAGGGCTTGAAATGGAAGCCCCAACAACACCATTGACCCATTGCAAAAGAAGGAACATACAAATATCCAAAGACAGAAGAGAGCTGGTCATGTATTTGTATTACACAAAAAAAAAAAACACAACTAGATTATGTTGCATCCTTGTTGATTTTCTGTTTGCATGTATGTCTATAATATATCATGTATATTTGCACATGCACACATTACAATGTTATAAGTTGCCAAGAGTGGTGTAATATTCCTATTTACATAACATAAAGTCTACATTCTAAAGAAACTATCATATTCCATATTACCTTTAAAAGAACTGAACTTACCCAAAATGTCCTGCAATGTTTGTATCGGAGAAAATACAAAGTACACATCTCTCTACGGTAGTTGTTCTGGTCCAGGCACTTTGATGAAGCCATACTTTCCTTTAAAAGATATTAGAAATTATTTTGTTATTGATACTGTAATTTTAATTTCAGATACAAAACCAGGGGGCATGACATGTGCTCTTCTTTACTTACTTTCGTAAGTCTGTATTTTAAGATTTCATTAGCGCTTTAACAGACCACAGATAATCAGATCAGTGTGATCAAGCATTAAAGGGGTACATGTACCTCTCCGTTCATTAATCTAGGACAGTAGCATAATACCTGCTAAGTATTAGTAGATGAGCTGTCAATGGCCCCGCTCACCTCGCGACATGGAAATGAGCGAAGCCGAAATAAATACCCCACTAAGGCCCCTTTCACATTAGCGGTAAACGCTGATCGTGGCAGTTGCGGTGAAAAAAACGGAACTGCCGCGATTACCGTATAACGGCCGCGATCGCAGCACACTTGCAGCAAGCCCCATACAATGCCTATGGGGCTTGCGGTAAGTGAGTGGCAGGTGCGGCAAGTGCGATTTCGGCACTTGCGGCAGCGAAAAAAACGCGGCATGCCGCACCTGCCACACACTTACCGCAAGCCCCGTAGACATTGCATGGGGCTTGCCGCAAATGTGCGCAGTATTCGCGGCAGTTGCGTTTTTTTCACCACAACTGCTGCGATCAGCGTTTACTTCTGATGTGAAAGGGGCCTAAGGCTGGTTTCACACTGCAGTTTTTTCCCTGATCAGGTTACATACAGTTTGTGTGCCAAAACCAGGAGAGTAACTTGCAGATATAAACTATAATTGAAAGATTGACACCTGTTCTGAGCTTTGGAGACGCTCCTGGTTTTGGCACACAAACCAGATGGAACCTGATCAGGGAAAAAAACTGCAGTGTGAAGGCAGCCTAAGGTGAACACAAAACTATCAGAAAGTACAGAAGGTGATTATCTTCATTGTTAGAGTGATATAAACAAAACAATCTACTAGCTTGTGAGTCACAGTAGCATAAACATCTTAACACAGATCTCAACCAACCTCCAAACACGGATTGAGATCAACAGCTCTCATGTTTCGTGAAGACATCTTGTTCAAGATCTACAACAAAGTAAATAATAAGAAAACTCAAATTTCAAATCAGATCAATACCTATAAACAGAGGTCGGGAACCTTTTTCTGCAAAGGGCCATTTGGAAATTTCTACCATCCTTTGGGGGCCACACAAAATTATCAAGTAGACAATTACCCTGCTATTTTTGGTTAAACAGTCCATTCACCCCTACTGTGGTGTCTGGAGCTGCTTCTCTTTGGCATGGCTGTGACGTTAGAAGTTAGGCCGGCTTCACACCGCGGTGAAATCTGATCCAGGGCTGACAGGGATGAACCCGACAGCCCCGGACCGGATTTGTAAACAGAAGCGGAAGGCAAATATGCCCTCCGGTCCAGTGTGCAGCAGGATGCCGCTAATAGCAGCTGCAGATTATTCAAGCCGTGGTCCTGAAATTACAGCAGCGTGCACCCGTCGTTGTCCAGTTGCCGAATGGGGGCAATCCGGCCCCATAGACGCCCATGTTAGGGAGCGCCGGATTGCCCCGGATCCAGGAGGATCCGATTTGGGGAGATTTTTCTCCCCGGACACAAAAATACTGCATGCTCCGATTTTGTGCCCAGGGAAAAATCCGATTCCTCCCGGACACATGGAAACTGGATGGCAGAGAGCTGCCATCCGGCTCCATCTGGCCCCATAGGATGCTATGGGGCCAAAATCCGATCCGGGGCTCTACGGTTTACACCGGACAGCCCCTGATCAGATTTCACTGTGGTGTGAAGCCAGCCTTATTGATCATGTTGCTTCTCAACTGCTTTCCAGGTTTGCTAAAGCCCTAGACATCACAGGAGAGTCTGGGGGCATATACGTCACTGGGGAGGCTGAGGCTGGGGCATAGAGATCACTGGGGAGCTGGACTTAAAGGGCAGGCAGCCGGCAAAAAACGGTTACCAGCCTTAACACTGCGGTCCCCAGGAATCTGCCCAGGGACCATAGAATAGGTCATTAAGGGCCGCATATGGCCCACGGGCCTGAGATTCCCTACCCCTGATCTATAAGAATTAATTACTTCCCCATAAAAAAACAACACCAAAAGATTAAGGACAACAAAACAATAAACGTGAAAATCCCCCACACAGTTCCCTCGGTGATTCTAGCTGACACAATGGAGTATGAAAAGAAAGAAACAAAATTCTACATTACAAAGATAGAAATCGGGTGTTTGGACATACAGCCTAAATTATACAAATTATATAACCAGATAAAGAAAAACGGCAGTTCCTACACAATGCTTGTATATAAATGCAATCACTTTTATTATTTGTTTGGAAAAACATCACACATGATAAAACTCTTCCCCATAAAAACAACTCCAGACAGCATGAGTGCAGGTATACATTTACAATTACAAGTTACAGGTTATGTTCCATTTCAGACACTATCAACACTTTGTCTGCACAGGAGGGGTTATGTTGAAATCACCACTATGTCTGCTGACACCTAAGCCTGTCCTGAGAGACAGGGATGCACCAGATATATCCTATACCATTATTACCCCTCACATATTGCAATTGTGCCCAGTAAGAGAGTGTCCATACCGCACCACACTGCCCAGCACCTCAACGTTTCGCTCACCGCTTCATCAGGAGGTGCTGGGGCAGTGTGGTGGTCACCTTAAGTAGTCCAGTCCATTAGTTGTCCCGTTCTTCAGCTGTATGTCGGCGCACGATGTCCGCGAGTGGCCGCATCCGCCCGCGCCCCGACGTCCCAGAGTGCCGTCTACGCTTGCGCGATTACGTAAGCGTAGATGGCACTTCCGTGACACCGGGGCGCGGGCGGATGCGGCCACTCGCAGACATCGTGCGCCGACATACAGCTGAAGAACGGGACAACTAATGGACTGGACTACTTAAGGTGACCACCACACTGCCCCAGCACCTCCTGACGAAGCGGTGAGCAAACGTTGAGATGCTGGGCAGTGTGGTGTGGTATGGACACTCTCTTACTGGGCACAATTGCAATATGTAGGGGTAATAATGGTATTGGATATATCTGGTGCATCCCTGTCTCTCAGGACAGGCTTAGGTGTCAGCAGACATAGTGGTGATTTCAACATAACCCCTCCTGTGCAGACAAGTGTTATAGTGTCTGAAATGGAACATAACCTGTAACTTGTAATTGTAAATGTATACCTGCACTCATGCTGTCTGGAGTTGTTTTTATGGGGAAGAGTTTTATCATGTGTGATGTTTTTCCAAACAAAAAACGTAATAAAGTGATTGCATTTATATACAAGCATTGTGTAGGAACTGCCGTTTTTCTTTATCTGGTTATATGAACTGAATAGTGAGATTATGCGGCTGGTGATATATGTATTATTATGGACTCTAGAATTTTGTTAGTGATAAATTATACAAATTGTCACTTCAGTGAGGGAGTAGACAAACTAATGCCATCTAATAAAGGTAGCAATCCTAAAAGTCATAATTGACCCTTTACAAGGCTTATATGACTTTAGGCCGGGTTACACGCTTCAATGTGTCGGCGAACCGACCAACGATCCGACTTGACCTACATCGCTGGAACGACGTTCAATGATAGTTAGTGACGTGTCACATGTACTGAATCGAGAACGACGCAGCAACGATTCCGCGACAAGCGAACAACCTTGCGGTCGTTGGTTGCTTATGTCCTTCAGTTCTTAACAGGCGAAGTTGTAAAGACATCGTTATCAAGGTGTCACACACACCGATGCTGCAGGTTGAACGACCGATGAACGACTGATTTACGGTCCTGATCATAAATCTCCGATCAACGATCAGCCGACTTATCGTCGATTGATTCTATGTGTCACACGTAACAGCGTTGTTGCTCCGCCCCAAAACCCGTGAAGTACCAACAATATCGTTAACGATATCGAATCATGTAACGGGCCCTTAAGGATTTTTGCCAGATCAGAACCCCAATCTGCAGATGCTGCGTTTCAGGGAGAATAGCTATTCTCCATGAGCCTAAATTATGGAAATCGTATCCATGTACACTAGCACAAAGGATGTGCCATCAAGGTGGGATTCAAGTATTGGCTTCAGGGGTTTACAAAAATATTTCATTAACCGTTTTAAAGTTTATCAGTTTCTCCATTTTCTTAGGCCGAAATCTAATTTTACAATAAAACAAATTGAAATAAAAGGAGTATTATTTAAAGGCATTCTGTCAGCAGGATTTCTGAGGACAACATGAGGTTGGGGCTGAAACACTGATTCCAGCGATGTGCCACTTATTAGGCCGTGTGCGGTTACAATTCAATGATGGTTTTAACACCATGAGATTATTGCTACATGGCATGTGGGAACTGGTACGATCATGTCCCCTCCTGATAACCAGCTCACCGTCAATGAAGAGAATACTGCTAATCAGTGGTGTGAGCAATGTTGGCTTTCTGAGCTCTGCTACATCTAAGAACTCTGTTATAACTGCTGCAGCCGATGAACTGATTTATCTTTGGATTCAGGGTATCTTTTCCTGCTTTATGATACTCTCAGATGAGAAGGCAAAAACCTGGTTAGATTCCCTTTAATACTCAGATGCAAAATACTTTGCAGCTAATAAATTGTCAAAGTCTGAAACACATAGACCTCACCAAAAACACTCTTCTCTTGCGAGGCTTTCACAGATCTTCAATCCCGGTGAGGTTGATCTCTTTATTGGGTCATGAAATAATAAAGGCAACAAGCTATACTGGACCACTGTGGGCTAATTACCAAGCAAGCACAAATGTAAATGGACAAATTGTGGTATCCCAGTACCTGCTCTACTGCTGCTGAGTGATATAGTTGTTGTGTGGCAGTAGATTTGTTCCAGTGTGACAAATATTTTGGGCGCTGTGGATTAGGAAATATGTGATATATGTTCTGTTATGATGTGATGTCCGTACATTGAGCACTGAAAATGTACATTCTGCATTGTACTCTTCTGCCATCTAATGGTCAAGGTGTGTATGACATATGATTCTCCTCATAACTACCTGCCATAGCCAAGAGGGGAGGAGCCTCTACCTCAGGCCTCTCACAACTAAACATACTCTGCAGGTGGTGGCATTGAGAGAGACTGCCATCCTAGTAATGCAAGCTGTACAGAACAAATGTATGTCCTGGATTAGAGGGGTTCTTGAATGGAAACTATCTCAATAATGAGCTCATGCCCTAATGCTAACAACCAAGGGGTGCTGCCTTGAAACGTGTCTAGTCTCACCCCTGAGAGAGCATATTTGTAATGTTTTTATGATGCGGTGAATAAAGGAAATTTGGATCCAAAAGTGGCGCTGAAAATCTCTTTAATCTGCCATTGTTGGATGGAAGCCAACCATCGTTGCAGTTGCCTGGGAGTCCTGTGCGTAATTATGGTGGAGCTGCAATGTCTTCCCCTTACTCATTTGTGTACATGCCCTAATGTAGCTACAGACAAGCGTGGTCATCAGGAAGAATCCAATTGAACAATTACAACATAGATGAAAAGGTAGGTGAGTGGTAAACTTAAAGCCCCCCACCCCCCAAAATAAAAAAATAAAAAATACTTACAAGACATCATAAACATATCACTGAGGATTCTCACAGTGTGGATGCTCACTTTTCCCAGTCCTGCATGCACAGTACTTCGGAGTGATCCTCGACTCTGCCCTCTCTTTCAAGCCACGTATCCAAGCCCTTGCCACCTCCTGCTGACTCCAACTCAAAAACATGTCCCAGAGCCGAACATTCCTTGACCAAAAAAACTGCAAAAACACTTGTGCAAGCCCTCATCATCTACCGCTTCAACTATTGCAACCTCCTACACTCTGGCCTCCCCTCTAGCTCTCTTGCACCACTCTAATCTATCCTAAACACTGCTGCCCGACTAATCCACCTATCTCCCGCTATTCCCCAGTCCTCTCTGTGAATCCCTTCACTAGCTTCCTATTGTCCAGGAGGCTCAAGTTCAAAACCCCATGACATAGAAAGGCATCCACGACCTGTCCCCTCCATACATCTGTGACATGGTCTCCTGGTCCTTACCTACACGCAACCTTCGACCCTCTCAAGATCTCCTTCTCTACTCATCTCTTCTTTCCACAACCACATACAATATTTCTCCTGTGCTTCCCCCATACTCTGGAATTAACCCAACAAATCAGACTCTCGCCCATAGTGGAAACCTTCAAAAGGAACTTGAAGACCCACCTTTTCTGAAAAGCCTGCACCCTGCAGTGGTCCTCAGTCCACTGAAGAGCCACACAACAAGCTCTACCCTCTCCTAGTGTATCATCCATCCCTTGTAGACTGTGAACCCTCGCGGGCAGGGTCCCCTCTCCTTCTGTACTTTTGTGTGCCTTGCACTTGTGCTCATGTTTATTGTACTTATGTATATCAAAAAGAGTAATAGGTATTTGTGTGAGCGCTGGGGAAGACGCTTGGAGAGCGTAGAAACGCGTTGTGGCCTAAAGGACCCTGCCCTTTTATTGTACAAATAAAGCCGAGAGGTAACTATTCATAATAGCCTTGGTGCCGGTTGATTCCCCAGCGCTCACACAAATACCTATTACTCTTTTTGAAATACATTCGTTCCTCCGCTACACGGAGTGAGGTATGGAGCAGCTCCGGGCAATAGGACCTTGGATGACGTCCTGAACACGCCCACGGACCCACCACGTGACGACTCACATGTGAGGTGCTGGGATTAAGGACGCAGCAAAATCTTCACCATCCACAGCCGCTCATTAGCCGAGGACACGGAGATAAACATCAATGCATTAATTCTTGTTGTGCAGAAAGCACAACAAGCACAGGCGAGGTACCCATTCAAATAACCTGCTTCCGATGACAATTACAGAGTGGCGCAACAATATTACCTTCTTTGTCATGTTTATTGTACTTGTCTATGTATGCCCCTTTTCACATGTAAAGTGCCATGGGATAAATGGCTCTATAATAATGAATAATAACTGGAGAGCCCAATTTGGAGATTAGTATTTAGTCAAAAATGACGGACGCAGCCAAAAACACAAGTCTTTCCTCAGTTTTGCATTTCAATACATTTAGAAGGAAAAAAATAAATAAATAAATAAAAAACACACAACATCAACGTATATGTTGAAAACACACAACATCAACGTATATGTTGAAAACACACAACATCAACGTATATGTTAGTTATTTACTTTATGATCCACAAGCAATGAAACTTAAAGAGGACCTGTCACCAAACCAGGCATGGTGATCTAATTACAGCACTGGATGCAGCATGTCTGCAGCATGCAGGCAAGGGGTCACCCAGCACTTGAGCAGCCCTGTACCCCGAGATAATACACAGAAAACTTACATGCTGCAGCCATTAAGGAGGTGGCTAGGGACTGCAGCCAAGGGCAGATTCACACCCCCTGCATGTGTAATCTGCTCACCGCTGCCAATCATTGTCTCCCTCTTCAGCAGCACTTAAACAGAGTTTAGTTTTTTTTCCAGAACTTGCCGTTTGGCTCCGCCCCTCAGGGGTCGGGGCTAACTGACTTTTTGGGAGAGAGAAAAAAAAAAACCTCTGTTTAAATGCTGAAGAGGGGGAGAATGATTGGCAGCGGTGGGCAGATTACACATGCAGGGGGTGTGAATCTGCCCTTGGCTGCAGCCAATAGCCACCTCCTTAATGGCTGGAGCATGTAAGTTTTCTAAGTGTATTATCTTGGGGTACAGGGCTGCTCAAGTGCTGGGGGACCCCTTGCCTGGATGCTGCAGACATGCTGCATTCAGTGCTGTAATTAGATCACCATGCCTGGTTTGGTGACAGGTCCTCTAAGAGCAGCTGCCGGTTTAATTTTCAATAAATTAAAAGAATGCATGAAAATAAATAACTTTGTAATATTTCTTATCAGAAAAATCTTCTACTTACTCCTCCAGGACTGAGCATTCTCAATTCTGAGGTAAAGTCTGTATTCAGTGAAGACTTTCTTTTACTGAGATAGGAGATGGCAGATGTTACTGATGAGATTCTAGGATGATGGGAGGAGCTAGAGACAGCTTCACCCCTCCCCCTTCTATCTACATTTAATCTCATCTCCTATCTCAGTAATGGGAAAGTCTTTACCCGAGAATTGAGAATGCTCAGTCCTGGAGGAGAAAGTAGAAGATTTTTCTGATACGATATATTACAAAGTTATTTATTTCCATGTGTTATACTGATTTATAAAATAAAGCGCAACTGTGGTTTTAATTTTTTTTTAGACATGTCTGACAATCGTCAACAAGTTAGAGCAGTTCATCTTCTAGTGTCATGATCTTTTTATTTTATAGACTCAATAACATTATTTGGGATCATTATTGACAAAAACCATTGCATCAATGGTGATCTTAAAAGGAGTGAACACAAATTATAACATTATTATCCTGACTCAACCTTTGGGAAATATTGGTTAAAGTAAAGTAAGTAACCAAACATTATTATTATTTCATTTTTGTCCAACATGGAAAGTTATAAAACTTTATAAATCACTTTATTAGGACATTGTCTTCAATCCTGTAAAATTAATTTATGGTATACACGTGGCTTCCAAACCCTGCCTTCCCCAGTCTATTTCCCAGCCTTTAGCTGCAATGATATCAGAACACACTCATTTGAAGTACAGATGCTGGCAGTGAAGGGGTCAGCTCAGCACTCTGGGGATAAGCACTCAGAGGAAACAGGTGCTGACCCTTTCACTGCTAGTTCCGTTACTCTAAGGCTGCTTTCACACTAGCGTTGCGTCCTGATCAGGACGACAATACATGCATCTTTCGACGCATGCAAAAATGCTGCATTTGTATCAGTTTTGCATACGCCACACGGGATCTACCGTAAAATGCCACACTCTGCGGCCGTGCGGCACAATAAGATTCTGCGTCTGCGTCCGAAGAAAACCTGATGCCACCTGATGTCCCTGCGGCCCCATGTTAAGTATAGGGACACAGGTTTGATCAGGATTTCAATGGATACTGACGTAATACTGAAGAATGCCAGTGTGAAACCACCCTAAATGATTATATTCGGATATTAGGCACGGAGGCAGGAAAATAGATCAGGTAAAAGCAAATGTTAGAAAGCCATGAAGGAACAAAGGGTGTTTGGGTGGCACTAAAACGTGATCCACTTGCTGAGGTTAAAGTCATGAACAAACTTATTACTGTAAAGAAAAAAAAAATAAAAGACAAAACCCTTCAAAACTTTTCATGCTGGACAAAAAAAAAATTAATTATAATTAAAAAAAACAAACTCAATTTAAGTAGATTTACCTACGAGTTATGGATTCGCTCTCCATCTCTAGTTTCAGTGTATGCATTCAGTGAGGAGAGCAGTGAACACCGCCATAGTCAGAGGCCGGCGAGCACCTTCTCTTCCACCCATGGTTGAGGACTCGGTAAGGCTGGCTTCACACCGCGGCAAGATCCGATCCGGGGCTGTCCGGTGTAAACCAGACAGCCCCAGACCGGATTTTGGCCCCATAGTATTCTATAGGGCTGGATAGCAGCTATCTGCCATCTGGTTTCCATCTCTCCAGAAGAATTCGGATTTTTCTCATGGACACAAAAACGTTGCTTGCTTTTTGTGACCGGGGAGAAAAAAAATCTCCCCAAATTGGCGTCTCCCAGATCCAAGGCAATCCAGTGCTCCCTAACATGGGAGCCTATGGGGCCGGATTGCCCCGATCTGGGAGGATGCAGGAACCGGATACCGGCGGCTGCACACCGCTGTTATTTCAAGACCGTGGCTAGCTCCCTGCGAGCCGCGGTCCTGAATCATCAGCAGCGGCAACTGCGTGCGGCTGTACTCCGGACCGGAGAGCAAATTAGCCATCCGGATCTGTGTGCTGATCCGGTCCAGGGCTGTTAGCCCCGGATCGGACGCTGGCGTGGTGTGAAGCCAGCCTAAGCCAAACCTCAAACTCCTCAATTTCACTGATTCCGATTCTGACTCCCTCATACATGTTTCATGTTAAACCCTTTAAGGATCGAAGGCTCATTTTGCAAATTTGACCAGTGTCACTTTATGAGATAACCCTGGAACACTTCAACATATCCCAGCAATTCCAAGACTGTTTTTCCATGACATATTGGACTTCATGTTAGAAGTAAATATAGGATGATATTTTCTGCATTTCTTTGACCAAAGAGAGTGTTTACATGCAGTGACAATTCAAAGCCATGACTGGTATAGCAGTCATTGGTCATTAAGGGGTTAGTACTACAATGTGAACATCAGGCTTTTACTCATTATTATGATTCAATAATCCAGATATTTAGATAGAATATTATTATGTTCTACACATACTGCATTGAACTACTGTACCCAATTTATTAGCTATTTTAGGAGTCAGTCTATTTTATACTGACTCTGACTCCACAGCCCTGCTTCCACAATTCCTCAGAATGACACTGACTATAATCAGTCAGGTGTTTTCTAAATTTTGAATATAATACTAGAAACACTTAAACGAAGGCTGCTTTCTCATTGCGATTTTTTTCCTATCCGTGGGGATCCTATTTTTTGTAGGACCCCATGGACAGGAAAGGACAGCATCCTGGTGCCATTTCTGTATCCGAAAGGGCACTTTCACTTCCGCAATGTATATGCATACATTGCAGAAGTGAATAATGTAAAGGAAGAGTTAAAATAAAAAAAAAACGAAAAAACAAAAACAAAAAAAAAACATGCTCTTCTCTCCAGCATATCCCACGATGCCTCCATCTACCTCCCGACAGCAGGACATGGCGGGGCGGAGCAAGCCGATCAGTCACATGACTGGCATCAGCTGGGCAGTTTAAAGAGGACCTGTCACCAACAGAAGGCGGCCGTCACACGCTTCAATGTCCTGCACGATATCGCTTAAGCGATCTGCTTTTTGATCGCTAAATATCGTTTGTGCATCGCTGCGTGCAATCAAGCGATTTTACAATGTAAAATTGCTTGACCGTGACATCGCAGATACGAGAGCCGGAGCTCATATCAAGCGATAAACGCTTGTTCAATCTGCTTCATCGTGGTGTATGACACCATGATGAACGATCTCCCAGCGGCAGAGCCTATGCTGGAGATGGTATCTATGGTAAACGTCGGGTTACTAAGCGCCGCGTGGCGCCTAGTAACCCGATGTGTACCATAGTTACCAGCGATCTCGCTGCTCCACATCGCTGGTGAGTCTGTCTGTGTGACAGCTCACCAGCGATGTGAACAATATTGTTAGCGATCGCGCGTGCACGTGATCGCTAACGATATCGCTCACGATATTGATGAGTGTGACGGCCGCCATATATGGAGATCTAATTACATGAACTGAATGCAGCACATCTGGTGCATTCAGGCAAGGGGTCCCCAGCCCTTGAGCCCCCCTGTACCCCGAGATAATACACTTTGAAAACTTACATAGTGGAGCCAAATAGGAGGTGGCTTGTGATTGGAGCCAAAGGGCAGTTTCAAAACCCCTGTATGTTTAATCTGCCCACCACTGCCTCCCTGATGTCAATCATTGTCTCCCTCGCCTGCTGCATAGTACACAAAGCTTATTGCAGTAATGGCCGCTTTGCCACGCCTCCTGCAGTGACATCACCGCTTATACCAGCCCTGCTGCATGCACACTAAGGCAAATGTATAGTTTCATTGGGAACTAAAGGGAAAACTGAGGACAGCATGTTGTAGGGATTAAAAGACAAAAAGCAACTCACAAATCACACATGACGGGCAATGGGTGCACACGGCCATGCGCACCCAAGCACATACACCATCCGTCCCCATGTTAAACATGGAGAGGTGCGGTGTATGCGCTCGGCTTGCGTTCCCCCGCCGCAATACGCCGCGGCGGAGAAAGCAAGTGTGAAGCCAGCCTACTGATAGTTTAGAATGCTTAGGGGACCTGACAGGTTTGCTTTAAGCCACAGTTCCTACATATCATATGTGCTGCCTGAACAGCAATACCTTCCATACATCAGCTTCCTGATCCTGGGTATTTAGAGGGATATGGGAGGTAATGGTTTATCCTAAAATCAATGGCTGCCCAAAGGACCATATAGGAGGTATGGAGTGGTAAAGGAATGGGAGGGACTTTTCTCTATGACAAAGGGGAGCAGTTCTGTAAGTACAACTCTCATTTATCCCCTCTGATATCAGCTGACCTTGACAGAACAGTTTTAACTAAATTTACACCTTTGGCCTCATTCATTTTTTTTCTCCTAAGCCCCCGTCACACATAACGAGATTGTTAGAGATCGTTATAACATCACAGGTTTTGTGACGTGCTAATGATCTCGCTACGTGTGACACTTAGCAGCGATCGGCTCCTACTGTGAAATCGCTGATCATTACAAAGTGCTCTTGGTCATTTTTTGGTTGTTGGGCTCCTGCTGGCAACGCTGCATTGCTGTGTTTGAAAGGGACAACGATTGACGATCTCAATACTACGCCCGAGAGTGACAATTCCCAACGACCTCCTATCATTACGGATCGTTGCTGAGTCGCTGGTGAGATCTGACTGTTTGACATCTCACCAGCAATCCCAAAGTGATGCAACAGCGATCCCTAAAGCCAGCATCACACATCAATGTCATCAGCGATCTGATCGCTGGCGACATTGACGGCTGATCGCTGGTGAGCTGTCACACAGGCAGACTCATCAGCGATCATTTTACCAGCGACATTGTGGAAATGATTTAAATATCGTTTCCACGATGTCTGCAGGCTGGTATCCAGGGTAAACTGCGGGTAACTAGGCAGCGCGCGCTGCCTAGATACCGATGTATACCTTGGTTACCAGCCTTCTCCGCTCACCGGCTGGTATCCAAGGCACACGCGTGTAACTAGGGTCCATAGTTACCCGCTGTGTATCTTGGATACCAGCCGGTGAGCGGAGAAGGCTGGTAACCAAGGTATACATCGGGTATCTAGGCAGCGCGCGCTGCCTAGTTACCCGCAGTTAAACCTGGATACCAGATCCCCGCGCTTGCTGAGAGGCGCTGTGAGCTGGCTGATCGCGTCTCCCAGTGTCACACGCAGCGATGCTGCGTGTACACTGGGCGACCATCGCCAGGTTTTCGGTCCAGTCTGAAAACCTGGCGATCACCAACCAGCGATTTATCGCTGGTTGATGTGCCCTGTCACACGCGTCAATATCTTTGCAACGTCACGTGCAGCAGCGATATTGCACACGATATTGATGCGTGTGACGGTTCCTTAAGGATCGTTATCAGGATCGCTGTTGTGTTGTTGTGTGTGACGGGAGCTTTAGGCTACATTCAGACTGTGCTTTTTTTGATGTTTTTTGCAGTGCACTACAGAAAACAGATCACTCAAATGACATCCCAGAAAAGTCTATGGGTACCGTCACGCTACGTGACATCACCGGCGATTTCAGCGGCGATGCAGGGGTGTGGCCTATCACGGCCGACATCGCCGGTGCGTCGCCTAATGTGATGCGGCGATAATGAGGCGAAATATCGCCTCAGAATGATCGCCAGGTTTCACAGCAGTGTTGTGAAACCTGGCGAACTGAACAGGGCGATCAGGCATGATCGCCCTGTGTAACGCGGCGACCCGCAATGTTTAACATTGCGGGCTACCAGTTGCTGGGCAACCCAGCGAGCGGTCGCCGACGTACCAGCGAATACGCCGGCGAGTTGTTACATGTAACAGCTCACAGCAATGTCGGCAGGGATGGCCGCACCCATGATTCCCCGCCGACATTGGCGGCGAAGTGGAACCGTGTGACGGGCCCCTATGGGTTTTCATTTTTGCTATTCAGACTGTGCTCTTTTAAAGTGATCTGTTTTTTCACTTTAGGAGGCTCCGTTTTGAAAAACGGCATGTCAATTTCTGTAGCGTTTTATCCTGCGTTTTTCTAATAGCAGCCCTTCTAAATGGGGAAAAAAAATGTATCAAAAAACAGATAAAAAAAAAAGATCTTTTTGGGGTGCGTTTTTTTTTTACAGCTCCTGTTTTGCAGATAAAAATGCAGTAGAACAGAAGGGGAAAAAAACGCAGTCTGAATGTAGCCTTAGAAGGAAAAATGTAATAAAAAAAAATAGACTTTTCCTTTAATAGGCTAGAATAGACTCATCAGTGTAAAGGTACCATCACACGCCGCCATATGGCTTCCATATCGCCGGCGCTTTGACGTGAGTGCGCATGTTTCAGGCACTTTTTTCACATCGCTGTGGAGCTGTCACACGTAGCAATCTAGTGTGCGATCTTCAGCAATCCTGCATTCCGGAAATCGCCTGCAGGAGACAGGAAGCGATCTTCCCTCCACACATCGCCGCGTCACACTCCACAATCGAAGCAGCGATGTGGACATACTGATAGGGGTGCGCTAGAGTGTGTTTCACCGCACCCCTATCACTGTGATTGGTGGACGGAACTGTGTTCCCATTGGTCAGCCTTGCGTGAACGCATGGGTCATCAAAAAGGTGCCTTGGACACGGCCAGCCAATCTGAACGCAGTATGACCCACCAATCGCCGCAGATGCAACGCAAAAAAACACCATCCAAGCAAGCCTACAGGATTGATTTCAGGATCGCTGTGTACGTCGCTATCGCCCTGTGACACGCCACGATGCGCTTAAATTGCCTAGTGGATAGCGCCAGACTTCACTGGAGTGCAGGGCAATCAGGCAACGCTCCACCAGCGATTTCTCGCCGTAGAATCGCCCAGTCACACGCCACTACGCACATGTGATTTGATTTCCACTTCGACGAATTCGGGAATTGCCGGTGTGTGATGGCACCTTAAGATGTGCAATTTTGTTCTTTTGGGGGTGGAGGAATTTTGAAATGTGAAACATTTAATAAAAATATATCATTATACATGTTCAGAGACCCATATACTCACAAGATCTGGACAACAATT
Source organism: Allobates femoralis (assembly GCA_033576535.1). Lineage (NCBI taxonomy): Eukaryota > Metazoa > Chordata > Amphibia > Anura > Aromobatidae > Allobates > Allobates femoralis. The sequence goes on from JARQOC010000005.1 coordinate 121,959,259, forward strand.
GGTCACCTTTAGAAAACATCTACACCAATCCTAAATCAAGCTGTGGTCTTATTTTAGTGTCCCGTCTGAATTGCCTGAGAGAGCGCTAGAGAAGACGCTTTACTGACAACTTTGCATGCCCAAAGCCTGCACGGTATGGCTGTGATGTGCATGGTATGTACGCCGATCAGCGACAACATGACCCAGATGCCTAATCTTGTGTACACGGCCCACTGACACCCATCACAGCCAGACTTCACTTCTGATGCAACACTAGCTCTTCTAGTAGCAGTCGGGATAAGCTCTCATTCAATCCCCATGTACTTCACCAGCATGGCTGTGGGGACAGATTCAGGGAATTTGAGGTGTAGGATGTTCAGCTTACTAACCTCACAGCCCTGGTTGTGGAGTTGGAATCCATTTTGGTGGAGTACAATGTTTGGTTTACAGATTCCACAGCCCTCTCACCAGGGCTTGGTGCCCAGGACCCTTTTCCTGACTGTATACCATATCCATCCCAAACATCTGCTCTGACCCAACCCACCCACCCTTGACAGTTTTTCAACATCTCAACCGTAAAGGGGCAACTAAGTTCCGCTCTGTTCCACATCATGGGGGGGGGGGGGGGCCTTGTGACATCACCTCTACACATATCCACCACCTCAAAGGCAAGAATGGCAGGTATAGTGCATCAATGCCCAATATCACATAGACTGACAAGTAAATACAGTATATTCAACATCACTGCCCCGGCTCTCCCCTGATGTGAAGTGAGTGGAGTCTGGTTACCAATTTAAGAACTGAGTGTTCACTTGGTGCCACAAATATTCCAAAACTGCCATTGCCAGGTAATGAATGGAATGTCTTTGGTGTGCGGTGGTGACTGTAGGGAGTGCGCTGTCACTGTGCCCTGGATACCATTGGCCAAACTGATCCCATCTAGTCAACAGATCAATAAACCCCTACGGCACAAAGGAGATGCTAGGGAACATGGTGCAAACCCTGTGTGTGTCCGCCAACACTGGTCGGTATCCGTTCACACCAGGGGTGTAACTACAACAGGTGCAGGGGTCGCAATGGCACCACAGTCCTGCAGCCTAGGGGGGCCCCAAAAGTCCCTTTAATCCATAGAAAAAGACTAATCCTATTGAAGATTTGTAATAATTGGGGGCCCCGTTGGAGCTCTCACATCGGGGCCCCTGGACCTGGTTCACACCTATGAAATGTGTATGAACGTGTGTGATGGGAGCAGCCATGCTGAGCTCTGGCCTGGTACTATAGTGACCACCTGCAGCCTCGTCCTATGGAGCCTCCTGTCAGTGCAGCTCCAGGACATGACCCTGACACAAGGGCAGTGTGTGCCGGAGGCGGAGCACCCGGCCGGGGCACTGTGTGCACGGTGCAGTCCGCACTCACCTCCGCCGGCCGGGAAGGTGACACTGCACCCTCTACAACGCCGGACAACTCCAATTCGAAATACGTCAACTTTCAGTCTCGCAACCCATTAAGTAGTAGCACATACTAACCTGCTGCCTAAGCCCCGCCTATGAAGCATTGACATCTCGAATAGCCAATGAACTAACAGTACAGTTAAACTGACAGTTACTACACCCAATCATGCAAGGCACCGCCTCTGCCAGGTCTCCTCCTCTGCACCGCCTCAAAACAGAACTCACAGATGACTGACGTCCCTCACAGCCAATCATAGGCAAGGACGGTGACAGCACTGCAAATGTGATTGGTGGAAGCTCTGAAGGCATCAAGCAGAGGGGCGTGACGTGGAGGGAGAAAGAGGCGGGGCTAGCGGTGGGCGCGCCTCCCGCGGCAAGTTGGGCTGCACCGCAGCGCATACACTACAATGGCTGCTGGAGAGAGGGGAAAGCAAACAATTTCCAGGCCCGCAGCGTCCAGGCAAAAATATGGGAAAAAAATTATTAAAAAATCGGAAAGGCACCTAAACCCCGGAAATCGACCGCAGGAAGGATGTTAAGGCTCCCGCGGTGAGTTTGCGGGGGGTTTGGGCTGGAGCTGCCGCCTCTGAAGCATAAAAAATCAGGGTTATTTAAATTATGGGAAAGGGGGGACGAGAAGAGGAGGAGGAGGGGGGAGAAGGAGAGGACGAAAAAGTGATCGCCCCCTCCTGCGGGTGCGGGGCAAATCCCGGGGAATCGGGGGCAGAGTCCGAAGGAAGGTCCGGTGCTGTGCAGTGCAGATGAGGGGGGCTGCCCTGTGTCCCGGCCGGGGGGGGGCAGCACACTTTGGGGGGCCGGGGACAATTCTACAAGTTCTCTAAACTTTCCTCTTTTTCTGTGAAAGTTTAGTGGGAACTTTGTAGAGTTTTTGTTTCTTAAGTGAATCCAGTGACAGGAGCGGAGGGAGGACAGGAGCAGGGGAGGGGGGCAACACATCACCCCAAAACCTCCCCCGGAGCTCCTCCAGGGGCTGCACCTCCCCCCTGGGCTGCTTTACCCCACATCCCCCGGGTGTTGTCCTCTCCTTCCAGCTATTCCTGGGAGGTGGGTGCCAGGTTAGGTCAGGAGAGCCGCATGCCCCCTCCTCATTATTACAGGGGGGGGGGGACCCGACCTCACTGATGCCCCCAAACCCCTGTGATAGTGTATGTGTGCCTGGATTGTGGCAGAGGGGGCTGGAGGACGGATCCTGGGACAGCAGCTTGTTGTCAGTATCATAAACAACCAAAATGGAGGGAGAATACAGGCAAAAACCAAATAAAAATCATAAAAAATCCTTAAATGCCCCATTTGTGTGGTGCGTGGTGTTTTTGTGACCGGCTCGTGGTCCCAGATGACCCCCTGCAGGTCAGGACTCGCTGGAGGCGCCTCATTATTTTCTAGGAATATTTCTATGGGTTTTCTCAGCCTTGGGGAGAGTGTTGTAGCCTCAGACCTGACAGCACAGCTCTTCTATTGGCTTCTCCTGGGGGCTGGGGGAGAAACCTGAGGGGCTCAGCTTTGGGCTTTAATTGTTGTTGTTGATGTAGCTTCTCTGATTGGGCAAGGTCCAATAATTAATGAATGTGTTTGTAAGTGGGTTTGGAGGTGATGGCAATTATCTCCCTTGTCACTTTTCTACAGGCTAAAAAAAACTTATCTTAGCAAAGCCAGCTCCCCCCCCCCCCCCCCCTGCTGCTGGGAGACACTCAGCCATTGCAGTGCTGGGCTGCAGCCTGATAGTGGAGGACTGAGCTGTGAGCTGGGGAAGGAAGGGGCATCAGGAGTGCTCCATTCCACCTGCTGGACAGCCAGTCCCTGGAGCCTCCCTGTGTCTGTGCAGGGAGATAGATGGATTGTCTGCACAATGTGGTGTTGCTGATGTTGCTTCCACGTGGGCTTGGGGACCTTGTCCACTTTCTATCACTTCAATGCTACTGTGTGATCCCAGACAGCTAGTGCTAATGTGACCACCTCTAGATAATAATGTATAATGTGGCGGTAGAGGAGTTTCCTGCATCTGCATGCTATTGATCCATGCACTCGGTTACATTAATCAGGGATTGACTGTAATCTGTTTTGTCTTTTGTGGGATGCTCGGTTCCTACAAAAGATCTCAAATGCCTTCTGTTTTTTTTTTGGTGGGAATCTAGTGACGGGGATATGGCCTCCTTGTTTTAGAGAAAAGCATGTAAAACTGGTCAGATGTGCTGCTTATGATATTTCAAAGTCAAAAATGCTGAAATATGACCGTGTAATGCGCTTAAGAGTCATGTCATTGTTTAGCAATGCTACCCTGGTGACCTCGTACTGTCTCTTTAAATGCTTCGGTAGGAAACGTGTAGCACGAGTTCAGAAAAAGTTTAAAATACATTATTTGGGTGGACATTGTAATGTTTCCTGAATGTATGGTTTATTCTTCTTTGTATATATTGTTGTTTTTATAACCTTTATGCAGCATAAATACTAGTTGGGTAAATTCCTTCATGTTTGATACCAAATGTGTCATATTAATATGTTCAATATGTATTAAAAGTTATCGCAACGTCAATAATGAAAGGATATACTGCATCCCACCTGCACACAGGGAGGCTTTATTTCCACTATTCGCCATTTATCGGAGTTGTAATCTGTTCAATGTTCCTTCATTTTCCTCTGATGATGTAACAATTTAGCATTGAGTTTTTTTCTGCTTCCTTCAGCCTTTGTGTGTTGTAATGTGTACACATTTCTGTCTGTGCTTTGTATGGACTGAGTGACATGTTTTAAATATCCATGTGAAGTTGGGCCTGTTCCAATACCTTTAATTGCAACCATTTATAGGTGACCATGACTAAATGCTGATCGTATGCTCAGGCGGGAAGCATTGCATTGTTTTGAAAATTGATTAAAGCAAAAATGATCTTTTCCAAGTCTTGTTACCCTCTTTGATGAGTAAAGGATCATTTTACAGATGTTTTATTGAAATGATCCTATACTTTTACATTTAGAGTCACTCATTTGCTGGAGGTTTGTAAATCCAGTTGTTTGGAATAATAAAAGTAGACTAGAACTGTAGAAAATAACTCAATATTACAATACAAGCCACATAGAGACGCGTCCTATAGATGTAGATAAGATGGTAGATTAGGCTAACAATTGATGTGCGCTGTAATAGGCAGTTTAGATGGGTTTTAAGATGTTTGTGATAAATAGAGACAGGTTTAGGTAAATATGGTCAATATTCTGAACACATTCACTCTTTGTTATGGTTACATATTATACAAATAGGATATTTTATTAAATTTTATTTAACTTCCTAAATGTTTATTTTTAGCACAATTTTGCAAAATGAAATAAAAGGACATTTTTGAAGAATTTTAATCTGTAACGCCAGATTTATGTTTGAAAGGACCCATTAGTACAGGGAGTGCATTTACCTCTAAAACTGTTGGGTGGTGATTAAGGCTGTGTTCACACACTGTGCGAAGACAAGTTGATTTTAATCAATAGATCTTGGAATAGTAATAATTTCCACAATTGGATGTTTAAAAAAAAATGTTCCTGTGCAGAGATATTCTTATATATGTGTTCTGCTATGTACTGTGTAATGGATGTATCTGACCGTACAGGGACATTGTCTGATCATACCACATCTTTTGTGCTGAGATAATGTTATATATGTATCCTTGCTATGTACTGTGTAATGATGTGTCTGACCGCACAGGGACAAGGTCTGATAATACCACATCTCCAGTGCTGAGATAATCTTATATATGTGTCCCTGCTATGTACTGTGTAATGGCCGTGTCTGACCGTACAGGGACAAGGTCTGATAATACCACATCTCCAGTGCTGAGATAATCTTATATATGTATCCTGGTATGTACTGTGTAATGGATGTGTCTGACCGTACAGGGAAAAGGTCTGATCATACCACAACTCCTGTGCTGAGATAATCTTATATGTGTGCCCCTGCTATGTACAGTGTAATGGATTTGCCTGACTGTACAGGGACAAAATCTGATCATGCCACATCTCCTCTGCTGAGGTAATCATATATACTGGATTCTCTCCCCTCTTGTACCTGTATGACCTGATTGTCCACATTTATTGTACATGTCTTTGTCTGCCCTTTGCCCATGTAAAGCGCCATGGAACCTAATGGCGCTATATAAATAATAACAATAATGTGTCCCTGCTATGTATTGTGTAATGGATATGTCTGACCGCACAAGGACATGGTCTGATCATACCACATTTCCTGTGCTGAGATAATCTTATACTGTATATGTGTCCCTGCTATGTACTGTGTAATGGCCGTGCCTGACCGTACAGGGACATGGTCTGATCATACCACATCTCCTGGGCAGGGGAAGATGCAAAAGAGTGTACAGAATCAAAGTAGGGGATTGGAAATAATCCTTTCTTTGAGGTACAACATTTTTATAAACAGGCAGGGAGATGTTTTATTTCACCAAAGAATCAGCTGTGGTCCAGTGCTGTAATGTTTGTATACTTGTTTTTGTCCTCTCCTTCCCAAGAGATGGGGTACAATCAGACCATGTTCCTGTACAGTCAGACTCATCCATTAAACAGTACATGGCAGGGACACCTATATAATATTATCTCGGCACAGGAGATGTGGTATGATCAGACCATGTTCCTGTATACTTAAAACAAGTCCCTTAAAAATTGCTTCCCTTATAACCAATACACCAAATAAGATCAGGTTTACCCCCAACCTTAAGGGAAGATTCCACAATAAAGATAATTATTAAATTATCCTTTATTAATTCATAAAATTCACAACATATTAAAATTCAGAACATTCCCTCTGGGGAAACACATCACAAACCGACCATATGCAAAACAATAGTATAAATAACACCATATCCTCCGTACAAATACATGCATATTATACATCCATCATAACCTAAATGCTCAGTGGTTGTTATAGCAGGAATTGTAGTATTCAGATCAACACACTCCTAATCTCTTAATGTCACAGGGATCCCTTACTACCCCTAAGATCATAGTGCATTAGTCCTATATTACTCCCACCATCCACCTAAATCAATTTCCAGCTTATTAGGATGTGAGTGTCTTTCATAAGGCAAGGTTCAGACCTGTTTATATGTACAATCGGCGTCTGTGGTTCCTCCTCCCCTACAGCTGTTTCGCTACCCGCTTCCGGGGGGCCCCCGGAAGAAGAGGGTAGCGAAACAGCAGTAGGGGAGGAGGAACCACAGACGCCGATTGTACATATAAACAGATATGAACCTTGCCTTATGAAAGACACTCACATCCTAATAAGCTGGAAATTGATTTAGGTGGATGGTGGGAGTAATATAGGACTAATGCACTATGATCTTAGGGGGTAGTAAGGGATCCCTGTGACATTAAGAGATTAGGAGTGTGTTGATCTGAATACTACAATTCCTGCTATAACAACCACTGAGCATTAAGGTTATGATGGATGTATAATATGCATGTATTTGTACGGAGGATATGGTGTTATTTATACTATTGTTTTGCATATGGTCGGTTTGTGATGTGTTTCCCCGAGGGAATGTTCTGAATTTTAATATGTTGTGAATTTTATGAATTAATAAAGGATAATTTAATAATTATCTTTATTGTGGAATCTTTCCTTAAGGTTGGGGGTAAACCTGATCTTATTTGGTGCATGTCCCTGTATAGTCAGACACATCCATTACACAGTACATAGCAAGGGACACTATATAAGATTATCTCAGCACAGGGATATTTTTATTAAACACATCCAATTGTGGAAATTATTATTATTCCAAGATGTATTGATTAAAATAACTTTGTATGTGGGACAACCCCTTTAAGCCTTTCCAGAATGAAATGGAGACTGGAAAGTAAAGAATATAATATTATTATTCATTTTTATAGTGTTATTTATCCCATGGCGCTTTATATTTGAAAAGTGTCATACATAGACAAGTACAATAAACATGAGCAGTACAAGGAACATATAGGTACAGAAGGAGAGGGGACCTGCCCGCAAGGGCTCACAGTATTCTATTAATATTCTTATGTTCCTTGTTTATTAGAACAAAAAGGAATTTGTAACAAAACAATGAAACCTGTTAATAAACAAAGGCTTTATTTGTAAATGTTGAAATATTACATGTGAGATTTCTGGTATCCACTGAGACACATAGTTTGCCTTCCACCCTTGTGTATTGCTCTTGTTCAGCATATGAGGAGCCCACTTTAGATCTTGGCTGACAGCTGATTGGTGGTATTTTGTGTCCTTCAGATGAGAATTTTAGGACATTAGCAGCTCTCATTGACCAATCAGGTGGTGGTGAGAGTTTGGTAATCTGACACCGCTGCAAACATGGTAGAACAAGGAAAGTGCAGGGCAGAGCCTGTGCAAGTGGATTCAGCATCATTGTATTCATGGAAAGTTCCCTTCAGCCATGCAGCAGGGACTGGAAACCAGATATGTGCAACATGTGAAGCTTGTAATTGTCACTTATTGTCCTTTTTTTGCTTTAAATGTTTTAATTACGTAATTTTTGCCAATAAGCGTAGCAGTCTCCCTCCGTACACTGTCATTATTCTGTGGTTGAGCAGCAATCATCTCATTATTGAGGCATATAATATATTCTTGTAAAGGAGACTAGTTGATCATTTATTGCCCTGTAAAATAGCTCTGTGGCTCTTTCAGCATTGATCGTTCATTATTAAGTTTATATAGTTCATCTCTATTCCGCTCCTCATTATCTGCAGTCCAATTAATTTAAGAGTCTAAATAATTTTCTGACTTATTATTAAGTGTAAACTTTTTTTAGTACAAAATACCTTAAGTAAAATAAATTACATGTACATAAAACTTTAATATCTGCTTCCTTTAACTGGATTACCTACATATATAATATCACATGTAGTATAGCCTTTAGCTGTACATGTTCTTTAAATTAATATTTTGTACCAGAGTTTACTGCAAATTGTAGTTTTTGCTATTTTGTTTGTTTTTCTTCTGTTTGCCATTGTGTCTTCTTCTGGGAGCTAGATGGTTGTGATGATGATTGTATCCTATACTATTATTTAGGTTATTGCAGGTGGAAGTGAAAACACAAATATAAACTAAAGAACAAGTGAGGTCTCCAGACAACACAAATGAGAACATAGTTGTGTTTCCAATGACACATTCGTAAATTATATAGCTATATTGTAAGGGAAACTAGTTTCCCCTCCTTAAGTTAAAGAGTTTTATAGCATTCAAGTGCACTCAATGGGAGGGCTGATACACTGCACATATTTAGTATTCCCCAGACAGGGAAAACAAACACAATTTTGAGCCTTTTAAAGCTTATAAAGGTGTAGTAGACTGTGTGTCTATGTGAAATGCTGAAAATGATTTCCTCTGGCAGAAACAAGCATCTTCACTATAATTTAGATCTAAAAATACAATATATGCAAGTGAAAAAGTCGGTTCGGAAACATATTAAAGAATAGAAGTTTACCCTAGGCAGCGTTTTTCTTATTGATGACAATGTTTGCTATAAAATAATGTGTGTTTCATGATGTTTTTTCTACCTCTTTACAATTGGTGTCATGCTCTTGCAAGAGAACCTAGTAAGAGTAAGGGTTTTACATTGGGGTCCTGAAAGGTTACATATGGTGCCTATAATATTAATTGTTTTCTAATGTATAGTAGATCATGTGGATCCACAAACTGCAAAATGCAGAATTTCTTTAGCTGTGTAAGGATCTTCGAATACTACATGATTGTTCTTGCATAAAAATACATTTTAATCACAAAGTAAAGCAAAAAAATGAATTTGTTGATCAGTAAAGGTGTAACAAATGTTGTCTGTTTAGTACTTAACCCTTTAATGTGGAATTTTATACCTATTCTGAAGAATGGAACTAAAACCTTTCATACTATTCTAAAGTATGTAACTATTACAATTCTCATATGTTCTTAAACTGGTAGTGATCTAGTATTGTATCTAAAATTAAAAAGAGGAAATCGGACACAAGATTTTAGGAATTTTCCACATATGATCCGTTGACTTGAATAATAAGGAATGTGTCCATGAAGTGTGTGAATGATTGTTGTATTGTATGTGCATAATTGGTGGGATGAAAATCTAAGGTTGTATAAAATAATTGTTTGGGAGTCACATAATAGGATTTACCACCATAAACTCTAGTGTCTAGAGAAATGCCATAGCATTTTGCTTTTGTTGTGTGTTTTGGCTACTTTCCTTTTATCACTGTCTATAGTTATATGCATTTTAGAACATTTGTGTAATAGTCACCCATGAAAACATTCCTGTATTCCTATGCTAATACAATTGTAGACACTTTCATTTCATAAGTCTATATCTTAGAAGAAGGTCTACTGTTACCTTTGTTTTGCTCTTTTCTGTTGTAGAAGATCCAAAAACTGATTTACTATTGACAGTTGGTTAAGGGTCCAATAGCTAAACATTATTAGGAAGCTCTATGGGGAAAAGCTATTTCAATGAGCTGTGATTTACGTGCACAAATCTGTTTATTCTCTGAATTATGACCCTGTGTGAAATCTATTTGTTTAATATCTAAGAGATATGGTGTTTTCTTTCTCTACTTCCAGACTTGAGCCTGTCTGTCATATAGTGCAGGGCTGTTACTGACTGTGCGCACCATTAATGTGCTTCTAATGAAATGACAATTTCTACTATAATCTGCATCTTTCTACCTGTCGTTTGTTCTGAAGCATTGGCAATGAGGGCTGCAATTACCTATAAACTTTACTAAAAGTTTGCTACTCTGCGAAAAACATTTATTGCTCAGGACACTTGTCAGGATGGGCTCATCATTTAGTTACTCTTTGTTTTGTGTTTTTATTGGGACCTAGGGAGGTTTTGCTGATTTGTTAAGTATCCATTGATCCATTGATTTCTTAACTGCTCAACAGGCAATGATTAGGAAATTAGTGTAAAATTTGCAATTAAGAGACTGTATATTGTGATATGGAATGGAAGTTAGTTATGAAGGTATAAGGTTATACTTTGACTTAAGAATCAAATGTTAGTTTTATAGTGAGGAAAGGTTTGTAAAACAATATTTGGTAACAATTTAAAGCTTAAGACTAAGAAGTTGTTGACATTACTACAATATTAAAACATTGTTATCTATTTATTTTGTACAGCCAATAAACTACTGTATTAAATAATTGCAGATAGTTAATATACTTCAACTTGGCTGCGATTGATGCATTGAATGCAGCTCTTACTAAAAGTAGTCATATACCTTAGGAAACCCATACAATACTGTAAATGCTGATTGGATGCCCATTTTATGAATATTCTCTATATTATGTTCCTTATACATATGTCATACTCTACTTTTCTTCTTAACAAGTAAAGATTAGGCTTTGCTTGAAAACAAAAGCTAGTATAAAGTTACTCTACTCTCGATATCTACCCCTAGCATGTGTGGGCACCCTTTGTACTCTGATCATTTTAAGTTTTGTATCATGAAAGGGATTTTGAGCTCCTAACATTAGTGATTATTGAATATACTAGTTACTATTCGTTACTCACATGAATAGTACAGTATTTGAATGGAAGGTCTCGCTGAGAGGTACAGTGTTGTGAAAACTCAAAAAAGCCAATCATCCTGCCCTACCCCGGAAATACTTGTTTTATGGCTGGCTGTGTGTGGGCATTTTATTATTATTATTATTATTATTATTATTATTATTATCATCATTAAAAACTACTCACTACGAATCTCCTTATTTTACTATTCGCTCATCACTACCTAACATGCTTTATCTCCCTACTCTTTCCCTGTGTTTAGAGTGGGACCAGAAAAATACAGAATCAGGAAAGTTATATACTTAGGAAATGGCTAGTAAATAAAAATTAACATATCACTTTGATGAAAATAGAATGTGTCTCATTTTTTGGAATTTGTTGAATCCTAACAATTTGCCACTTATTTTATATGAATTGCCTAATATGCCCACGGTCACCTTGCCCATTGCAGAACATTGCATCAGCCAGAGAAAGCTGAATGACCTCAGATGTGGCTCATTAGACTTCCGCAATAATGCATTGAATCAGTCACATCAAATGCTATAGAACAGTCAATCAGGAGGACTTATCATAGTCTTTATAAAGCAGAAGCAGGGAATGCAGCTGCCATTTTATGGTGAATCTGACTATCGAGAAAATGACAAAAATCAGTTTAGCTGTAGAGATGTTGAAAGAGCCATACACTAAACTGTATGGATGGTGTGTGTATGTGCAAAATAGATAGTGAGGAACTGTATGGAATTAACTGGTTGTTGCTCAGCATTGGCTACAAACTGTTTCCCAATCTCAATATCCATATATGTTGTCATTTTGAGAATACTAAGGCATTAAAGAGCTTGAAAGAGGGGTTGGAGAAATACCTAGTAGACCTCAATGTTATACTGTCTTTTCAGGGCAATTCAAGGCTTGGCAGTACTTGTGAGTTGCAGTGACGTGTTATCGAAGCTGGCAAATTTAAATATAAAAAAATTTGTCATCTCAGCTCTTGAAGCTTTATTGCTCGGTTCTTACAATAAAATAATTTTACTTGCACTTGCAACATCTGAGTAGAGCCAAATTGGTCATAAAGTCTTTAACATTTTGTCCCCCTTTGGTCTAAGTCATAAACGTTGCTATGACCTAAATATTATAGGCTCAGTTAGAAGGGCTATTGACTTTCCTTTTGACTTTCAATGTTTTGAACCCCTTTTTTTTTTATTTGAAATTATGGCAAAGCTGATAACAAGTACAATGCACAACACATAGTGGATAAAATGTGTTTAAACATTTTACAATTTACTCATTCCTGCAGATAACATAACTCATGGTAGCCGACCTTCATACTGTCAGTCTACTACCTGTTTACATAGTATAACTCTAAAAATCTAACTGCTGGTAACTAACTCGGTTCGTTCCTCTCTTTCTTAAATCTTTAATATTCTATGTAGTTGTTGTGTTGTGTGGCACCAAATACAGACCACGTTTGGGTTGTCGCCCAGTTTTTCCTAGATGACCTAGAAATTTGCATTGTTCTGGAATGTGATGGCTCATTAACACTTGTCTCGATGTAGTTTTTAAAAGGCAATGATTCTTAATTCTGGTAAACTATCCAGGGTTATGATTATTAAGGGCTAAAGATGGCGACTAGAAATGCAGGTTGTCAGGACTGTGAACATATTTTATGTTTAGTTCTAGATCTGTCGCCCAGATATCTGGTTAGGATTCAGGTCTTGGTGGCCGTCTGAGATACTAAAGCTTTAACCAACGTAAAGCGGTTAAAACATTTGAAGCTGCATTATTTAATGTTGGATAGATTTATTAAAGATGATTATATATTAGAAAACAAATGCTTGCCTGTTAATTTATGGTTATTGAAATTTGCATACATTTACGCAAAGTTATCTGTGTTCTGCTCCATTTCAACTCTTAATTCACTTGATTAATTGTACAAAAATGTTCAGCGGTTTTAGATTAAAAAACAATTATTCTTGAAATGTGTTTATAAATGAATACAGCATAAACAAAGCTTCAGTGGTGATCATAAAAGATAAAATAATTTAAATTGGTAAAAATGAAAAATCCCCTTGCACAATTGAGTTTTGCATCCAGGTTAGGGGATCTTTTAATTTCGTGTAGGTATGGCTGCTAATGTGAATCCAGGTGCAATTGTCTAAAAGAGGGTTTCTAGCTTTTGTATATAGTCATTGTTCTACTTGAGCATTAAAAGTCTCCCAACCGTTAAAATTTGCCTTAAAATCGTGATTACATGATTGTTCATCAGCACCCCACCTGTTTAAAAGTGGCACCAGAGGTGTCTGGCAGCTTCTCACCCTTCCCTTCCATGAAGGTTAATATCCTCGTTTTGCTGAATGTGTTAATGGAGTGAGAGGTGATTGAGTAAGGGAATTTCTAGCCAAAAAAACTTATGCCTGGCAATTAGTTCTAATGTATATGTTTTACTAAAATGTAACACGAAGTCACTTGCAAATTATAATGCTATAAAAATAAAAATTGTTAGACATATCCACAGCTCAAGGGCGTAAAACTGTTGTGGTAGGCTGTGGCTTACTACTAGTGCCTTTCTCTTTTTTTTTTTTTTTTTTTTTTTTTTTTAACATTACTTGACACAATTTGTGAACATAATCTATAGCAGATTAGGTAAGAAGGGTATTAAAGGGGTTACCCAGGATTTATATATAAAATGTGCCTAAACAGCAACAGGCAGGTAACTGCCACCTACCTGTCTGTTGTGCCCTGCACCATTCGTCACCGTTCACCCTCGCTCCTGCCAGGGACAGCATGGCAGAGTTAGCAGAGTGGCTGGATTCTTTTCCGTGCTGCTCTGTGGAAGGAGCGGGACCGCTGACATCATGCTGGTTGACAGCCGGCTCCACGCTACCTGATTTGGGGAGCCGGCTGTCATTCAGCATGACGTCGGCTATGACAGCCATCAGCAAAGGGGAGAAGCCACCCCTCTGTAGTTGCGACGTCAGCAGAATTGGCAAAATCGATGATCAGAGCTCTGTGTCGGCGGTGAACAGTGTCGGGCACAGCAGGAAGATAGGTGGCAGCTACCTGCCTGTTAATGCTTAGGCACATTTTTATTCTTGGCTACATTCTGGATAACCCCTTTAATTTTTAGTTATGTTAGTTTATGCAGTCTCACTTTATCCACCCCCTAGCCTGTTTTCACATTCCTGAGCAAGTTGTTTTTTTCAATTCTGACCAGTGTCACTATGACATAGTAACCTGATTTTGTTTTGTTTGTTTCCCCCAGTAGTACTTAATGTTAGTGGTAAACCTAGGATGATACTTTCTCTGCATTTATTTGTGAAAAAATTGGAAATTTGGCTAAAATTTAGCAATTTTCAAACGTTGCGTTTTTATGCCCTTAAACTGGAGTTACCATATTTTATCAGACTATAAAGTGCACTGGACCATAAGGTGCACCCACATTTTAGAGGAAAAAAATAGAAAAAAATGTAAGCAAAATTGCGGTCATGATCTACTGCTGTGGCTGGGGGGATCTGCTGATAACACTGTTAAATGGGGGATATTACCCTTATATGTACCAATGTCCCCAATCCTGGGCCTCCTCTTGGTATATATGTTCCCCATCCTCTATCCTGATATACTGGTCTTCACCCCTGGAATATGGCCCCATCTTGGTGTATATGATCCCCATCCCTATCCTGATATATTGGTCTTCACCCCTGGAATATGGCCCATCTTGTATATGATCCCATCACGACGCACACAAAAATTTAGTAATTACTCCATTGCCTCCCCACAGCTCAACGTCGTCTTCTCATGCCAGCAGTTGTCCAGCGTGTAAGCGCACAGTGCAAGACGTCACTGTTGTGCTACCCCTCCACATGCCTTAAAATGCTGAGATATTCACTGCTCCTACACCCAAAATTATGTGCGTGTGAAGCAGTGAATATCCACTTTCTTTAATGGTGGTCACACGTGAATGCGGTGGCTGTTGGTTGATCGCGTGTATCCGCTGTTTAGGAAATTTAATATGCACTACTAATCCCACCCACCTCTCGGTACTGGCTTTATTCCTGAGAGGTGATGGGGATCAGTGCATATTAAATTTTGTTAAACACCGGGCACATGTGATCACCAGCAACCACTGCTGCAGCCTGCTCCTGCCTAGTGTGTGATCTGCTCCTACCTCTGGTGATGCACTGCGATGCACCATCACAGACAGCCAGGTAAAAAACTTTCGGACTAGAAGACGCAACCCCACGTTCCCCAAAATTTGGGCGACAAAAAGTGCATCTTATAGTCTGAAAAGTACAGTGTGTTAAACAAAATAGTTAATAAATAACAATCACCACATGTCTTTTACATCGACTCCAGTTTTGAAACATAATTTTTGTTTTGTAAGGATATCAGAACAGTTAAATTTATCATCAATTTCTATGTTTTCCAACAAACTATTCAAAACGGTTTTTATTCATGTCCACATAACATTTTATATTACTTTAATAGGCCTATATGACAAAGTACCCAAAAGTGACACCATTCTAAAAACTGCTCCCTCAAACTACTCAAAGCCACCCTTCAGGTGCTTCACAAAAAGCAATCTAAAGGGAAAAAAAAAAAAATTCTAGTTTTTCGACACACAAATGTTACTTTAGCCTATTTTTTTTTTTTTTTTTGCATTTCCACAAGGGTAACAGGAGAAAATGTGCCATACATTGATACCCCATATGTAGTGGAGAGCTACTGTTTGGGACCTCCTTCTTCTCCTGGAGGTTCACAGAGTCTTGTCTGCCCAGGCTCCAACCAGGATTGGGCTCCCTGAGCTACGGGATGAACCTGGCTTCCCAAGGTCTCCTCACTTATCAGAGGCTGTGACATCAGAACAGGTCCTTCACACAGGAAGTGGAGAGCCTGATGATCTGAAGGATCACTGCTCACAGTGCATGTCAGACCTAATGAGAATCATGAGGTCAAAGGAACTGCCCAAGAAATTCAGAGACAGAATTGTGGCAAGGCACAGATCTGGCCAAGGTTCCTAAAGGCACAGTAGCCTCCATAATCCTTAAATGGAAGACGTTTGGGACCACCATAAGTCTTCTTAGACATGTCCGTCTACCCAAACTGAGCAATTGTAGGAGAAGAGCCTTGGTGAGTGAGGTAGAAAAGAACCCCAAGATCACTGTGGCTGAGCTCCAGAGATGCAGTAGGGAGATGGGAGAAAGTTGCACAAGTCAACTATCACTGCTGCCCTCCACCATTCGGGCCTTTACGGCAGAGTGGCCTGACAGAAACCTCTCCTCCGTGCAATACATATGAAAGCCCACATAGAGTTTTCCAAAAAACACACGAAGGACACCCAGACTATGAGAAATAGATTCAGTAGTCTGATGAGATGAAGGTAGAACTTTTAGGTGATAATTCTATGTGGCATGTGTGGAGAAAACCAGGCACGGCACATCACCTGTCCAATACAATCCCAACCATGAAATATGGTGGTGTCAGCATTATGCTATGGGGGTTTCAGCTGCAGGGACAGGACGACTGGTTGCAATTGAAGGAAACCTGAATGCAGCCAAGTACAGAGATATCCTGGATGAAAACCTCTTCTCTGGACCTCAGACTTGACCGAAGGTTCACCTTCCAACAAGATAATGGCCCTAAGCACACAGCTAACATAATAAAGGAGTGGCATCAGAACAACTCTGTGACCAATCTTGACTGGCCCAGCCAGAGCCCTGACCTAAACCCAATTGAGCACCTCTGGAGAGACCTGAAAATGGCTGTCCACCAGCGTTCACCATCCAACCTGATGGAACTGGAGACGATCTGCAAGGAAGAATGGCAGAGGATCCCCAAATCCAGGTGTGAATAACTTGTTGCATCATTCCCAAGAAGACTCATGGCTGTACTAGCTCAAAAGGGTGCTTCTATTCAATACTGAGTAACGGGTCTGAATATTTAAAGGGAACCTGTCACCCCAAATAACCTTCCTAACCTATTAAAGGGATCCTGTCACCCCCAAAACACCTCCAAAGCTCTTAAAAGCTGTCCCTAGTGCATATTAACACTTTCCCTACACTCCTTTTTGCTCCTAAATGCACCTAATCAAAGTGAAGAAAAACGTTTTATAAGTACCTCATTATTGATGCTAATGAGTGACTATTCATAGTCACTCATCCAGGCAGCCCCTCTTCATGATATCACGCCTATTCAGGCGTGATCTTCCTAATAAATTCAAAATCGCGCCTCTCTGCGCGCCTCCCCACTCTCCCATTACGCACGGGCTTCAGTGGGGGCATTATGACGCGATTCACGTCATTTCCTGGCGCCGGGTGACGTATACACCCGTGCCGCTCGCTTTGAGCTTCAAGTGCCTCACTGCGCATGCGTGCGGGAGCGCACTGCGCATGCGTGCGGGAGCCGGAACAGAGCGGCCGGCGATCCGGAGACACAGGCACAGAAGAGGATTCATTCCTCATAACAACAGTACGGCGGTCCCATTACAAACCCCTAAGTTAGGGGTTTGTAATGGGACCGCCGTACTGTTGTTATGAGGAATGGAATCCTCTTCTGTGCCTGTGTCTCCGGATCGCCGGCCGCTCTGTTCGGCTCCCGCACGCATGCGCAGTGAGGCACTTGAAGCTCAAAGCGAGCGGCGCGGGTGTATACGTCACCCGGCGCCAGGAAATGACGTGAATCGCGTCATAATGCCCCCACTGAAGCCCGTGCGTAATGGGAGAGTGGGGAGGCGCGCAGAGAGGCGCGATTTTGAATCTATTAGGAAGATCACGCCTGAATAGGCGTGATATCATGAAGAGGGGCTGCCTGGATGAGTGACTATGAATAGATAGTCACTCATTAGCATCAATAATGAGGTACTTATAAAACGTTTTTCTTCACTTTGATTAGGTGCATTTAGGAGCAAAAAGGAGTGTAGGGAAAGTGTTAATATGCACTAGGGACAGCTTTTAAGAGCTTAGGAGGTGTTTTGGGGGTGACAGGATCCCTTTAATACCTGTCCCTGCAGCCTTACAATACTTTCTAACACATCCCTGTCTGACCTTTTTGACTAATATGGAAGTACAATAAAGTAGTTAGAAAACTTACGAAATTTATGTCAGCGGGGCGTTCCTCCAGGCATTTTTGACTGGTAGGCGGGTCCCCTGTGCTGCTCTATTACGCCCTAATGGGCGTCATTCCACCCTGCACAGCACGGGCACGATTAGATTCTCGTGCCGCAACGTCACCGCTGCGACAAGGTCATGTGACGCAGGGATCGCGTCACTTCCAGTCGCACACAGGCAGACTTCAGCATGCAATCTGCGCATGCTTGAAGTCTGCCTGTGAGACTTGCGACCGGAAGTGACGCGCCCCGGCGTCGTATGACCACGTCGCAATGGTGACGTTGCAGGCGCGAGAATCTAATCAGGGCTCCTTGTGGCAGGGTCTTCTGGCGTAATTTCTTCTGTTCCCCTTCGGGAGGTCGGCAGGGGTCATTACTCCCGACTCTTCATGGTCAAGAAGCCTTCAGGGGCCTACAGGATTATTATCAACCTGAAGCCTCTGAATCGGTTTGTGGTTTACCATCGATTCAAGATGGAATCCATTCGGTCCACCATTCCCTTGATAGGTCAGGATTGGGTGATGGCCACTCTCGACCTCACGGATGCGTATTACCATGTCCTGATCCATCCGGATCATCGTCCGTTTCTTCGTTTTGCGGTCTCGCGAATCGGCGAGTTTTTCATTTCCAGTTCGACGCCCTTCCCTTCGGGCTCTCCTCGGCCCCTCGGGTGTTCTCCAAGATTATGTCGGAGGTCGTTTCCTTTCTCGGGTCTGGGGATCTTTCTTGTCCCCTACCTCGACGATTTTTTGATCCTGGCCCCCTCTTCTCAGCAACTGTCCCTCTCGGTTTCCACCACCCTTCAGGTTTGCGCTCCCTGGGCTGGCTTCCGAATTTGGCAAAGTCCGACCTGACTCTGTCCACACGGAAGCAGTTCGTGGGGATTCTTCTAGACTCTTCCAGGCAGACGTCCTTTCTGCCTCCGGACAAAAGGGTGGACCTCGTGCGGAAGCTCTCTCGCTTCCGGAGCTCCCGTCGTCCTTCACTGAGGGAGGTCATGTTGGCTTTGGGTTCCCTGACGGCCTGTATCTCGGCGGTTCCTTGGGCACAAGCTCATTCCAGGATTCTGCAGGAATTTCTCCTGTCCTCCTGGGACAGGTCCTCCGCCTCCCTCTCCCGGAGGGTGGCCCTCCCAGGTCACGTAAGGTCCTCTCTTGCCTGGTGGCTGACCCCTCGGAACCTCCAGAAGGGGGTGTCTTGGGACCAGCCTCCATTGCTGTCCCTCACGTCGGACGCCAGCAAGCGGGGGTGGGGGGCCACAGTCGCGGGCCGCCACTTCCAAGGCCGGTGGTCTGCTCAGGTCAGTGCCAGGTCATCCAATTTTCGGGAACTGATGGCGGTGAACGAGGCCCTCCGGGCTGCGGGTGCTCTTGTCCAAGGCCGTCACGTCTGGGTGTTCTCGGACAATATAACTGCAGTGGCCCATATTCGTCACCAGGGGGGTACCCGGTTTGCCAGTCTTCCGTCTCTTTCTGCAAAGATTTTTTTTCCTGGGCGGAGCGACATGTCCTGTCCTTATCGGCGGTTCATTTACGGGGGTCCGACAACGTCCAGGCAGACTTCCTCAGCCGGAGGGACGTTCATCCGGGCGAGTGGTGTCTCCATCGGGAGGTCTTCAGCTCCCTGGTCTCTCGGTGGGGTCTTCCCGAGGTGGATCTGTTTGCGACCCCTCACAATGCCCAAGTGGAGTTGTTCTTCGCCCTGTCTCCGTCAGGTCGCCTTCTGGGGGTGGATGCATTCTCTCATCCCTGGGGGTTCTCCCTGGCCTATGCATTTCCTCCGATTCCTCTCATTCTCCGCGGACACTTCAGAAGATCAGGCTGGACAGGGTTCCTACGATCCTGGTGGCTCCTCTCTGGCCTGGTCCCAGTTGGTTCAGCGCCCTGCTGAGTCTGGCTCAGGACGGGCCCGTTCTTCTTCCTCGGAGACCCGATCTACTTCACCAGGGGCCTCTTCTTCATCCCGACCTTCCCAAGTTGAACCTAGTGGCCTGGTTGTTGAAGCCGGCTTGCTGAGGGCTAAAGGCCTCTTGGATCGGGTGATCTCCACTTTGCAGAAGAGTAGGAAGCCGGTCACCAATGCGATATATGGGAAGATCTGGAAGAAATTCGTGTCTTGGTGTGCGGCTAACCCTCCTGATCCCCTTCATCCGAATGTTGCTTTCATTTTGGATTTTTTGCAGGCCGGTCTGGAGTTGGGTCTCACCCCCAGTACTCTAAAGGTGCAGATCTCGGCTCTCAGTTCCTTTTTTGATCGGGGTCTGGCCGCTCAACCCTTGGGTCCGTCGGTTTATGACTTCCGCTGGTAGACTTCGCCCATGGCTACGGTGTCATGTCCCTCCTTGGGACCTGAATCTTGTCCTCTCCGGTCTCACGAAGTCACCCTTTGAGCCGCTGTCCTCCTCGGATCTCCGGGTGCTATCCCACAAGACTGCCTTCCTGGTTGCGGTCACTTGGGCTAGGCGTGTGGGTGAGCTCCAGGCTCTTTCCGTCCGGGAGCCCTACCTTCGGGTCTTGGACGATAGTCTGGTGTTTCGCCTTGACCCTTCCTTTTTGCCTAAAGTAGTCTCTTACTTTCATCGGTCTCAGGACATTGTTTTGCCTTCCTTTTGTTCATCCCCTTCTAATCCCAAGGAGGAGTGTCTTCATACGCTGGATGTTCGTCGAACGGTGCTTTATTATCTCCAGCAGACGGCCTCCTTTCGGGTCGACCAGAATTTGTTTGTCCAGCTCTTCGGCCGCAGGAAAGGGCTCAAGGCCTATAAGGGTACGATCGCCGGTTGGATCAAGAAAGGTATCTGCACGGCCTATGTTCAGATATGGGTCATTCACCTCCTGAGAAGCTCAAGGCTCACTCCACCAGATCCGTCGCTACTTCCTGGGCTGAGCGGGGTGAATCATCGGTTGAGCAGATCTGCAGAGCTGCAACTTGTTCTTCGGTCCATACTTTTACCCGTCATTACCGGCTAGACTTCAATCGGGATCTCACGTTTGGCAGGAGGGTCCTGCAGGCTGTTATCCCCCCCCTAAGGTATATTCGTTGGTATTCCTCCGTTCTGCTGTCGTGGAAGGTGACTAGAGAAAATAGAATTAGACTTACCGGTAATTCAGTTTCTAGGAACCTTCCACGACAGCATTGATTCCCTCCCTGATATCTTCTTGGTGTCTTGTTGTTCCTGCACTTGGTGGTCGCTTTCATGCGGGTGTCTACAGTCAAAACACTGGTGTGTGCAGGAAGGGGAGGGTTTTTTAACCTCTTTGTGTTTCCTGTCCCCTATTAGGGCGGGGAAGCAACCTCCGTTCTGCTGTCGTGGAAGGTTCCTAGAAACTGAATTACCGGTCAGTCTAATTCTATTTTTTTTTTTTTACCTCACTGAATTTTGATGGCTATAGTTTTTTTTTGCCAGCAGAATTATATAGGAGCTTGTTTTTTTGCTAGATGAGTTGGAGCTGTTATTGGTACTATTTTAAACCCATAATAATTTTTGATCACTTTCTATTTGGCTTTTTGTGAGGCAGAATCAAGAAAAAACAACAATTTGGGGTTGTTTTTTGCTGTTTGGCGAATTATTTTTTGTGGAACAATGTGACTTTTTGATCGCATTTTAGTCCACTTTTTATCAGCTGCATAATGAAAATACACCATTTTTACTATCTTTTTATATATATTTCTCTTCACTGAAGCCGAGAACTAGTGTGACAGTTTATAGATCTGGTTGTTCTCAGGTCCTCAGACAGTTCTCTTTCTGTTCCCCATGCTTAGTGTGGCACACACTGACACACAATGCAAAGATTAGAGGGAACCTGTCACTTCCTAGTACATCCCCAACCATCCCTGTCTGACGTAAATGTGTACTGTAATCGCTGTGAAAAGTGCTTTGATCACTTGCATTCTTGTCTGGTAATTATCATGTTGTCACCCATGGGCGTTCTGTAATCCCCCATCTCCCCACCTCACTCCATGTATTAGGCCCCCGGTGGGCATGATATTCTGCGGTCATAATCTGTGCTCTTCCAGATATGACGTGATGGCCGCTTCATATCCAGTCATACTCGGTCTTGTTAGCTGTGGGGTATACAGAGCAGCTTCATAATGCACACCGTGCATGCCCTGAAGCCCTCAGTCGGCACTCAGTTATGCGCTGTCGTAAGTGAAGACAGGGTCATGAAGCCACTCGGGTAACTCCAACTTTAACATCACCGAAACCACTTCCGAGAAGTCGGAGGTTTTTTTTAAGAATGCGACGTGGCATATGTCATTCACTTCCGTCTGGTTGTCCGTGTATCACGCGTGTGCGGCAGCGATATTTGCACACCCAAGTGATTGGTGTGTAAATATAGTGCACACTAGCGGTACTAGCCCATTGCGCTGTACTGTTAGTAGTGCTGCCGACACCTAAACCCGACGGACACATTGTCGCCACTCCTCGCTGCCACCGACACATCTCACAACCACACACACCACCACATCAGGAAGTGGGCATGCATGTACCTGGTGTGCATGCATAGTTACTGAGGCAGCAGCCATCTTTGGACACATGGCTGTGCCGGGTATGCGCATTCGTATTTACTCATGCTGCCATCTTTGGTCACCCAAGTAAAACAAACACTGAGGTAAAATACTGGACCAAATTGTGAACATGTACATGTGATCTAAACCTGAAGTAATTTTCTGATGATGCATTTCTTTTTAAACAATTCTTTTTGCTTGTGAGAAATGGTTATGCGATCTATTATGACTTTTTGTTTTCCTTCTGCCATGGGGAACCAATATTGTCCGAGATCCTGCACATCCAGAAATGAACCTTGCAGCAGACCATTCCACATTTGAAACCTCAGCCATTAAACAAGCTGTGTGCTTGTAGGAGTGAGTTGAAGTAAGCTCAGTGACTTGCTCAAGAAGGGAAGAGTAGATGAGATGTTCCCTTCATCTTTTGTCAATGGAGAAACGATAGGAAACAAAGGGTGGTTATTAATGGAACACACAGTGTGAATGGGTCACAGTTAACAGTGGGGTACCACAAGGGTTGGGCCCACTTCTTTTTAACATATTTATTAATGACTTTGTAGGGGGCATACATACCGTGTTTCCCCGACAATAGGGCGCCCCCCGAAAGTAAGGCATGCTTTGGGGGGGGGCATCCTCCCTCCTGCGAACTGTGGTGGCCCCCGCTCTCCGGTGTCCGCTCTCTCCGGTGGCCCCCTCACTCTCCTGATTCCTACTGTAGCTGCTGATCTCCACTCAGGTCAGGAGCCCTGCGCCAATTACAGCGCGGGAACCGTGAGCCAATCACAGCCCAGGAACCGCAAGCCAATCCGCGGCCAGCTGACTCTTGCATGGTCTCTGATTTGTTTGCGGTTCCTGAGTTGTGATTGGCTCACGTTGCCTGCGCTGTAATTGGTGCAGGGCTCCTGACCTGCAGCTACAGCAGGAATCCGGAGTGCGGAGGCCGCCGTGGAGCGGGGAGAGCGGGGGCCACCATGGAGGGGGAGACACTGGTAAAAATCGGTGTGTGTGTATGGTTATGTATGGGTGTGTGGTGTGTATGGGTTTGTGTTTGTGTGTGTATGGGAGGCAGTACCGTATATAAGACCCCTTCCCCCCCTAAAATAAGACATGGTCCATCTTTGGGACCAAAAAACAAATATAAGGCAGTGTCTTATTTTCGGGGAAACAAGGTAATAGAATCTCAATATTTGCAGATGACACTAAACTCTGCAGTTTAATCAATACAGAGGAGGATAATTTTATATTACAGGAGGATTTATGTAAACTAGAAACTTGGGCTGATAAATGGCAAATGAGCTTTAATGGGGATAAATGTAAGGTCATGCACTTGGGCAGAGGAAATAAAATGTATAATTGTGTGCTTAATTATAAAACACTGGGCAAAACCTATCACTGAAAAAGACCTGGTGTATGGGTAGATGACAAACTCACATTTAGTGGCCAGTGTCAGGCAGCTGCTGCAAAGGCAAATAAAATAATGGGATGCATTAAAAGAGGCATAGATGCTCATGAGGAGAACATAATTTTACCTCTATTCTGGTCACTAGTGTGACCACACTTAGAATACTATGTACAATTCTGGTCTCCGGTGAATAGCTATAGCGGGTGCAGAGAAGAGCGACCAAGTTTATTAGAGGACTGAGGGGTATGCAATACCAAGACAGGTTATTAAACTTGGGGTTATTTAGTTTGGAAAAACGAAGGCTTAGGGTGATCTTATAATAATGTATAAATATATGAGGGGACAGTACAGAGACTTTTTTAATGATTTTTTTACTCTTAGGCCTGAGACTGGGACAAGGGGCATCCTCTACGTCTGGAGGAAAGAAGGTTTAATCATAATCACAGACGCGGATTCTTTACTGTAAGAGCAGTGAGACTGTGGAACTCTCTGCCACATAATGTTGTAATGAGTGAGTCACTACTAAAATTTAAGAGTGGCCTGGATGCCTTTCTTGAAAAGTATAATATTACTGGTTATATATACTAGATTCTTTGATAGGGCGTTGATCCAGGGAATTAGTCTGATTGCCGTATGTGGAGTCAGGAAGGAATTTTTTCCCCCAATGTGGAGCTTAGTGTTGCCACATGGGTTTTTTGCCTTCCTCTGGATCAACATGTTAGGCTACGGGTTGAATTAGATGGACTTAAGGTCTTCCATCAACCTTAAAGGGAACCTGTCAGCTGTTTTAAACCCTTCTAACCTATCCCTACCTGTCCCTACAGCCACCTACTAGTGTCCTAACCATCCCTCTCTGACCAATATAGCATTTATAACAGTGGAATAGAACAGTTTTTAAACTTACAAAATCTCTGACGATGGGGTGTTCCTGACAGGTAGGCGGTGTCTCCAGGGCCGTGCTACCCCCGCCTCACTGCTCTAATGACACTCTAATGGGCGGCATCATTCCTTCAGGACCTATGTCCTGATTTAAATCTCCCGCCCTTCCTGTCGTATGACGCGGATGTCGGCTTCCGCATCACGCCGCGTCATACCAAGGCATGCGCAGTGCGCTGGATGTACAAAGCTTGTTGCCTGGCGACCTTGCACCGACACAAGGCCTCCTTCAGCGCATGCGCAGATCGCATGTTGAAGGCGTCCTGGGCGTTCTACACCCGGAGCACTGCGCATGCCTGGGTGTGATGCGGCACCCAGCATAGCATCATACACCAATAAGTGCGGGGCATGAGATTTAAATCAGGACATCGGTCCTGAAGGAATGATGCCGCCCATCAAGGTGTCATTAGAGTAGTGAGGTGGGGGTAGCGCAGCCCTGGAGACACCGTCTACCCGTCAGGAACACCCCATCGTCAGAGATTTTGTAAGTTTAAAAACTGTTCTATTCCACTGTTATAAATGCTATATTGGTCAGAGAGGGATGGTTAGGACACTAGTAGGTGGCTGTAGGGACAGATAGGGATAGGTTAGAAGGGTTAAAACAGCTGACCGGTTCCCTTTAAATACTATGTTACCATGTTCTCCCAGCATTAAGGGTTTAAGATAACTGCTGAGAAGAGATCTCTTTAAGAAATATCATCCTGTTGGGAGGATCAGTGGCAGAAATATTAAAAAATAATTACCGTAAATAAAAGCAAGGTTTTTTTACTATAAGAAATATAGTTTACATACTCATTTTTGTTTTTTGGTAAGTTCATTGAGTTTTGGCTACTAGCCATACTATTAAAACCATTTACAGGTTAATATTTTCTTGTTGCAATGTTGTCTTTGAGTCTGTGAGATGCATTGGGTACCAGGTCTCAGTTAACTTCAGTTCTTAGGGCTTGGACACACTTTGCTAGTTACATCAGAGTTTGACTGAGAGACTCTGAAAGGGCTGGAGCAGTGACCCTCTCCCTCTCTGGACGGGGAGTCTGGAGCTGCACAAAAACACAAGCAGCTGACAGCCCCGTCCAGATAGGGAGAAGCCGTTCAGGGTCACTGCTCCAGCCCTTTCAGAGTCTCCTCATTGAAACTCTGATGAGTGTGTCCGAGCCCTTAAAGTTGATTCATTAAAAGCAAGAAGTAAGCAACTTTGACAAAGGCTACATTTTATTGATTAGATTAATAAGTTGCAACTAGTGATAAGTAAGCACTAACATGCTAGACTTCTCTATACTCTAAGCAGGTTTGACTCTTGGACTAAGCCCCAGTAACGAGTATAATGGAAGTCAATGGGAAACTTGAACATTTTTCTGAAGGGCTGTGAGGGCAGGAAAATTGTTAAATGGTTGTAAACCTCATTCAAATGGAATGGGAACAGCATGAGGGAGATGCATAGACAAATTTCTGAATGTCAGGTGGCATTAAGCCTAGAGGTTATTAATCGAGAGGCGTCTTATCAGACACCCCCATTACTAACCCAGTAAAAAAAAAAAAAAACTGTAAAAAATAGTTTATTTAAATAAATACTCCCCCACACTATCCCCCATTCACCAATTTATCAAAAATGTTCCCACAAAGCTGCTTGGTCATAGTTGACATTCTCCCAATACAGCTCTGGTGACAGTATAGCAGTAAAGTACAGACATTTATTTTTCTAGATTACTGGTTTAGGAATGGTGTTGTCTGATAGACACATCTCTATTACCAACCCTTGGGCTTGATGTCAGCTGACATCAGTCCAAAATAATATTACCCCAATTGTCCACCTCACCAGGGCAATCAGAAAGAGCCAGGCAAAGCACCAGAATTGCCATATCTAATGTAACGCACCAATTCTGGGCATCGGCAGGCTATTTATTTTTTGGCTCTGAATGACCAAACAGCTGTAAGAGAGTAAACTAATAAGCTGCTAAAACCAAGCAGACTGCCATTTTGTAGTGGCCCAGGAAAGTGAAAAGCACAGTCTCTGGTTGCCATGGTGACTGCTCTGTGTCTAGGAAAGTGAAAGCACAGTCTCTGGTTGCCTTGGTGACGGCTCTGTGAGTTGCTCCTGTTGTTGTTGATCTCTCTCTGCGGTGGCCATTACTAGTGTAAGGATTACAGCAGAGCCAGTGAAAGCTATATGGGCCTTTAAAGTTGTTTGCAAGCCCTGTTGTGTGGACTAAAGACTTTATCTTGAACTGAGCAAGTGTCCAGCATCCGAGGAGAGGTTGAGGAGATGTTCCCCCTGATGGAGCGAGTGATTGGCGTCCAGGAAGGCTGTGAGTGACTGCGAAAGGAGAGCCGGCTTCCGGTGCCATCCACATTAGGAGGATCCTGACAAGGAGGCTGAGGAGATGTTCCCCTGATGGAGCGAGTGATTGGCGTCCAGGAAGTCCGTGAGTGACTGCGAAAGGAGAGCCGGCGTCCGGTGCCATCCACATTGGGAGGATCCTGACAAGGAGGCTGAGGAGATGTTCCCCTGATGGAGCGAGTGATTGGCGTCCAGGAAGGCCGTGAGTGACTGCGAAAGGAGAGCCGGCTTCCGGTGCCATCCACATTAGGAGGATCCTGACAAGGAGGCTGAGGAGATGTTCCCCTGATGGAGCGAGTGATTGGTGTCCAGGAAGTCCGTGAGTGACTGCGAAAGGAGAGCCGGCGTCCGGTGCCATCCACATTGGGAGGATCCTGACAAGGAGGCTGAGGAGAGTTCCCCTGATGGAGCGAGTGATTGCGTCAGGAAGCCGCGAGTGACTGCGAAAGGAGAGCCGGCGTCCGGTGCCATCCACATTGGAGATCTGACAAGGAGGCTGAGGAGATGTTCCCTGATGGAACGAGTGATTGGCGTCCAGGAAGGCCGTGAGTGACTGCGAGAGGAGAGCCGGCGTCCGGTGCCATCCACATTGGGAGGATCCTGACAAGGGCCTGACAAGCCCTGGAAAAGAGTGCTCCACAGATTGTACCCCAAGCTTACAGAACTAAAGTACTGGACATGTGAATCTGGCATTGGCTGGTAAGCTGCCAAATTTTGCTGGTTTTTTTACAATACGTTTTTTTTAGCGCTAAAGGTTTTTATTTTCTTTTACTTTTTCTGGACTTGCTACAGCCCACGTGGAATATACACCGGTGTAAAGCTACATTTGAGGTTGATGGTACCATAGTTTTGAGATACCCGGGTATCCCTGTGCTAAGTGTATAGCCAGCATTGATATAGTGTATTGTATTGTTATTAGCTGTGATAAGTTATACTCAGTGTGCCATCTCAGAGGTCCCATCAGACCGCCCACAGTTGATGTACATAGCCTTTAGTTAAGTTAAATCCTTGATAAGTCTAACGTGTAGGTAAATTTGTTCCTGGTTCTGAGTGTGATTTACATACCCTGGGAACTCTGAGATCGGTGCATTGATGTCGGCCAACGCTGAGTGTGTGAAACTGTTATTGGTAATATTTTAAGGGGATTTTGAGACTTATACATTCCATACTGAACCATAGTTTGATCCCCATATCCGTAAAAATACTGTTGTTTATTTCTGCCTCTGTCTCAGTCTGTGACTCACTGGATCTTAATAGGACCTCTGGTCATTACACAGCCATGGGTCTTCCCAGCCTGATAATACTATCCCAAGCTGTCTGCTTTACTTTGGCCGGTTATCAAAACTAGAAAGCACCGCATTCCATTTTTTAAAATTACTTATTAGGGTAAACAAGGTTAACCCCTTCATGACCCGGGAATTTTTCATTTTCGTTTTTTGCTCCCCTGCTTCCAAGAGCCATAACTTTTTTATTTTTCTGTCAATATAGACATAAGATGGCTTGTTTTTTTTCAGATGCAATCATTTATTTTACCATATAGTATACAAGGAAATTGCAAAAAAATTCCAAGGGCGGTGAAATTGCAAATAAAGTGCAATAACACGTTTATTTTTTGTGTTTTTTTAGCCGCTATGTTTACTATATGGTAAAACCGACTTGACGGTGTGATGCTTCAGGTCGGTACGAGTTCGCAGATACCAAACATGTATACCTTCACTGGTATCTAAGTGATGAAAAAAAATTCAGAACTTTGGAAAAAAACAAAACACTTTTTGCGCCATCTTTTGCAACCCGTAGCATTCTCATTTTTCGGGATCTGGGGCCGTGTGACAGCTTATTTTTTGCGTCTTGAGCTAACCTTTCTAATGATACCATTTTAAGGTGGATACGCTGTTTTGATTAGCCGTTATTGAATTTATAGCAATGTTGCAGCGACTAAAAAAACGTAATTTTGGCTTTTGGAACATTTTTTTCCATTACACAGTTTAGGGCTCTCATTAATTGTTTTTATGTGTTGATAGATCGGGTGATTCTGAAAGCGGCGATACCAAACGTGTATTTTTTAAATTTTTTTAATACTTTTATTGTTAATGGGGGAAAAGAAGGGTGATTTGAACTTTTTATGTTTTTTTTGTTTTTACCAGGTTTTTAAAAAATTTTTTTTTTAATTCTTATTTCTACACTGCCCCTTTTAAAAGGCACCTTGCTGCACAGTCCGATCGCTTCTGGGAGATACCGATGAGCTGTCGCTCATCAGTATCTCCCATAATCGCGGACGTGTTGTGGTTGGCAGCGCCTGCCAACCACAACCCGGAAGTGCTTTCTGACAGCATCCGGGGTCTAGCCAACACCCCGGGCTGTCACATGACCGATATAACATGACTGATATCGCGGGATCTCCGATGCACACGGGGAACTGAGCGCTCCCCGCCTTGGATCCCGCTGTCAGTGATTGACAGCGGGATCCAAGGAGTTAACGGCACCGATCGGATCCCGGATCCGATCAGTGCTGTTACTGTATCGCCCTCAGGGCTATGGGTTACTCAGGACCGGTGCTTAGTCTCTGCTTACAGGGGGATGTCACAGTGGTGGCCATGGACCGGTTCCGTGGCCCTGGATGGTCCACAAATAAAAAAGAGAAAAAATAAAAATACAAATAAGAGTTTGTCAGTGACGCCACCTGTGGCATGTGGCCGGATATGACCACCGCTGCTTATCTCAGCTTCAGGGGATGATGTTGGGATACAGCAGGATGATAAACCCTCCACAGGTAGGGCTAGGATGATCCCTGAGCTGGTGATAATTGTTATTGGTGTTGATGGGGATGCAGGAGTTAGCACAAGTTGATGTGGAGACACAAGAGTAACAGTCTTTTCTTTACCTTTAATGGTGGAACTCAGGTAGTACCGGGTACTGTTTTCTAAAGTTCACAGGGTCTGGAGCTTGGTGGTAATTTTAGGCTTTCCACGCCAGGCAATTCCTGAGGCTTTCCTTTTAGATTGTGTCCGTTGGGCCCTGGCTGCATAAAGCAATGCTGTGACCCTCTCTGTTCTGTACTAGCTGTAGGACAAGCAGCGTGAACCCTTCTCTTGGCTGTATTTCTACTTAGCTCTTCTGGGCTCTGTAGTGCGGCTGTGTCACTTTAGCTTTACATTGAACGGGGCGGTGTATAACTATCCATTCTCCGGATTTGGCCGCTGGGTGTATAATCCCTTACGATCTCGGTCTCCGGTGACCGTACTATACTTAATTCTGGGCTTGCTAGCACTACTACCTCTCCCAGATCTTCCTTCTCTCCTACTCAGGCCCTCGCTATGGGCTCCACACACTGTCAGTTTCCTTGGACCGGCCTAACACGGCTCCTGTCCCCAAGATCACTATCCTCTCCTCCTTCTGCTCTGCTCAACTGTCATCTCAGCTCTCCTGACAGGAACTGACTAGCTCCACCCCCTGCACCTGCATATCTAAGGGACCTCTACAGACGTCAGCAACTGACCTGACCTCAGCAGTTAGAGCTCTCCCTGCAGGTCCAGGTTGGGATATGTTATATGTGTGCTTCACCTGGTGGATGCCTTGCCTCCAAGCTTGTAATGTGATTAGCGGACCCCGGGGCGCCACACTTCCCTGACATCTCAGCTGATGAGATCAGCTGAGATGTCGGGGCTTTGATGTGAGCTCCACGCCGGAGCTCACATCAAACACCCCTTACCGGCCCATGACGTCCTCCTACGTCATAGGTTGGGAAGGGGTTAAAAAAAAGCTTTTAGTACTACATGAAAAGCCATAAAGGGTGCAAGTGTACAATATACAGTGTACTGCAATAGCAATTAAATCCTACCTAGATGTCTGCTCTAATCTAAGCTCTCCCTGAACTGTTTCCAGAGGATAGTTTGCTGAGCATCGCGCCCCCATATCTCATATTAGACCCAATGATGTCATGCGGCCGGCCAAGCACAGTAATGACCATAGCCAACATGTCTGCAGCATTAACGAGTATGGCAAGCAGTCCCTGCATGTTGATTGACTGTCTAACAGTTGTAAAACATGCTGGACCCGTCGCTTGAGCTCCCATGATCGAGTTACGAGCATACCCGATGATTGATCGAGCAGTGGTGAGCATGCTCGCTTATCGCTAGTTGCAACATCTCCAAAATGTCAGATCTTTTAGGGGTCTTCCTATTAATAATAATTTGTATTTATATAGCGACAAACTTATTCTGCAGCACTTAACAATTCACAGTGGATACGTGTGGGGAGCTACAGGGGAGGCGCCGGATGTTGCAGAGGGGCGAGCTGGGATATGCAGTTTCACTGGCAGAAGATGGTAATGACACGGTAGCTGAAAGTGGGTTGTTGGCCCCTAAACACTTTCCTCGTGTCTACAACAATTGTCAAAGCAGGAGGTTGCACTTAAAGAGATGGTATATGACACCCAGGAGCACTCCTGTCATGGTGATGTCTGGGTGCAGGTGTTGTATATGACACCCAGGAGCACTCCTGTCATGGTGATGTCTGGGTGCAGGTGTTGTATATGACCTCCCCAGGGTGCTCCTGTAGTGATGATGTCTGGGTGCAGGTGTTGTAATATGACCCCCGTGGGCTCTTGTAGTGATGATGTCTGGGTGCTGGTGTTGTATATGACCCCTGGGGGCGCTCCTATAGTGGTGATGTCTGGGTGCAGGTGTTGTATATGACCTCCCCAGGGTGCTCCTGTAGTGATGATGTCTTGGTGCAGGTGTTGTAATATGACCCCCGTGGGCTCTTGTAGTGATGATGTCTGGGTGTAGATGTTGTATATGACCCCCGGGGGCGCTCCTGTAGTGGTGATATCTGGGTGCAAGTATTGTATACGACCCCTGGGGGTGCTCCTGTACTTGTATTGATGTTTGGGTGCAGGTGTTGTAGCGCCCGTGATGTTCGTGCAATTAAAGGCAGTCAGACACAGTGGTGAACATGGAAATATAACAGTTTACGGTACTTTAGGGAATAATTGCCTTAGACAGAGTGTATGCAAAGTGCTGTGGTTCACTGTATAGGATATATATTTTGTGTATGAAAGATGGAGTTTTCTCACCAATGAACAAGCATATTTCAGGCCTCTCAGACGGCTGGAGCACAGGTCTCTGCACTGGTATGGTATTATACACAGTCCAGGTAATACTATGCTGATGGAGGGACCTTCATGGCTCGGGTGCCCGTGGTGATGGGGTATGGAGTTACTCACGATTTTGGCACTACGGTTCCATATTGCAGGCGGTCGGGCAGACAGTTTGTGGCATGGAAGTCGCGTTACACTGGTTCTGACTGGAAGCCAAAATATATCCAGCATGGAGGAGACGCCTGTTCAGCCTTATCTCTCCTGGCTATAAAATGCTTCACTCCTTTGTGGAGGTAAATAAATGGAGAGAATGATGTCCCCTCAGAATGGACTGGGATAGACATTCTGGGAGCAGTAGTGCTTCCTCCCTTTGCCTTGAATAGACAGGACAAAACCTGTTTAAACCAGTTCCAAGCAGTGTGAGAGGCCTGAGGTAGAGGCTCCTCCCACCATTGCTATGTGTGTGAGGCCTTAGGTAGAGGCTTCTCTCACCATTGCTGTGTGTGAGAGGCCTGAGGTAGAGGCTCCTCCCACCATTGCTATGTGTGTGAGGCCTGAGGTAGAGGCTCCTCCCACCATTGCTATATGTGAGAGGCCTGAGGTAGAGGATCGTCCCACCATTGCTGTGTGTGTGAGGCCTTAGGTAGAGGCTCCTCTCACCATTGCTATGTGCGAGAGACCTGAGGTAGAGGCTCCTCCCACTATTGCTATGTGTGAGAGGACTGAGGTAGAGGCTCCTCCCACTATTGCTATGTGTGAGAGGACTGAGGTAGAGGCTCCTCCCACCATTGCTGTGTGTGGGAGGCCTGAGGTAGAGGCTCCTCCCACCATTGCTATTTGTGAGAGGCCTGAGGTAGAGGCTCCTCCCACCATTGCTATGTGTGAGAGGCCTCAGGTAGAGGCTCCTCCCACCATTGCTATTTGTGTGAGGCCTGAGGTAGAGGCTCCTCCCACCATTGCTATTTGTGAGAGGCCTGAGGTAGAGGCTCCTCCCACCATTGCTATTTGTGAGAGGCCTGAGGTAGAGGCTCCTCCCACCATTGTTATGTGTGAGAGGCCTGAGGTAGAGGCTCATCCCACTATTGCTATATGTGAGAGGCCTGAGGTAGAGGCTCCTCCCACTGTTACTATGTGTGAGGCCTTAGGTAGAGGCTCCTCTCACCATTGCTATGTGCGAGAGACCTGAGGTAGAGGCTCCTCCCACTATTGCTATGTGTGAGAGGACTGAGGTAGAGGCTCCTCCCACTATTGCTATGTGTGAGAGGACTGAGGTAGAGGCTCCTCCCACCATTGCTGTGTGTGGGAGGCCTGAGGTAGAGGCTCCTCCCACCATTGCTATTTGTGAGAGGCCTGAGGTAGAGGCTCCTCCCACCATTGCTATGTGTGAGAGGCCTGAGGTAGAGGCTCCTCCCACCATTGCTATGTGTGAGAGGCCTCAGGTAGAGGCTCCTCCCACCATTGCTATTTGTGTGAGGCCTGAGGTAGAGGCTCCTCCCACCATTGCTATTTGTGAGAGGCCTGAGGTAGAGGTTCCTCCCACCATTGCTATTTGTAAAAGAAAAAAAAAAAGGGGCGCTGTGTAGGATCTATGGACACTAGTTAAAAGCTGTTATGTGCAGAATGCACTAACCTGAAGGGGTTGTGCCTTCCCTGCACAACCCTGGTGATAGACCCTGGATGGAAGGGGTCACTGGCTGACGGCTCCTTGTGGTGCCCTCGTTCCAAGAGCAGCTCCAGCTTCTGCTCCCTCAGTGTCAAGGGAGAAGTGGCAATGGAATATTAAAGTATAGAAGTCTCATAGGGAGCGCTAAGGATGACAGTATGATGGTATTTAAGCAAAAATTAACAAACCTTTATTAATAATCCTCCTGAAAATCCACAACATGTTTCGACAGTACATAGGACCATCTTCATCAGGTGGTTGTCACACTTCTATACTTTTATATTTCATTACCATTGCTATGTGTGAGAGGCCTGAGGTAGAAGCTCCTCCCACCATTGCTATGTGTGAGAGGCCTGAGGTAGAGGCTCCTCCCACCATTGCTATGTGTGAGAGGCCTGAGGTAGAGGCTCCTCCCACCATTGCTATGTGTGAGAGGCCTGAGGTAGAAGCTCCTCCCACCATTGCTATGTGTGAGAGGCCTGAGGTAGAGGCTCCTCCCACCATTGCTATGTGTGGGAGGCCTGAGGTAGAGGCTCCTCCCACCATTGCTGTGTGTGGGAGGCCTGAGGTAGAGGCTCCCTCCACCATTGCTATGTGTGAGAGGCCTGAGGTAGAGGCTCCCTCCACCATTGCTATGTGTGAGAGGCCTGAGGTAGAGGCTCCTCCCACCATTGTTATGTGTGAGAGGCCTGAGGTAGAGGCTCCTCCCACCATTATGTGGCAACTAATTATGGAATGATCTAAATTTCATACACACCTTGACCATTAGATGGCAGCAGAGTACAATGCAGAATATACATTATGGTTATGTGCCCACAGGACGTTTTTGCTGCAGTTTCTGCCTGCAGTTTACCATTGGTTTTATGGTAATGTATGCTAATTTATTCCTGCAGTTTGGATTCCCAGCAAAACCAATGTGTTTTACAGAAACGCTATGCCCACACATTGGTTTTACAAGTATCAAGAACTGTCAAATCCCAGCAGTTTTTGTGTGGATGGGAGAGAAGTGACATGTTCTATTTTTCCTGCGTTTTTGCTGCAGTCAATGGAAATAACGCAGGAAAAACGCAGCATCAAAAACTCACAAAAAACTCGCAAAAAACGCAGGACCTGAACCCAGCAAATCTCCTGGCGAGGACTCTAGGATCCTTGAAACCAGTTTAGGTTTTGCTGCGTTCAGGACTGCTGGAAAACGTCCTGTGGGCACATACCCTATCAGTCCTCAGTGTACTTACATCACATCACAACACATATGACAGATTTCCTAATTCGCAGCACCCAAAGTATTCCTGTCACACAAATCTACTGCAGCATGACAACTGTGTCACCCACCAGTAGTAGAACAGGTACCGAGATACCACACATGTACAGATATGAGACCATACAGAGTAACAAAATGAACAATGTCATGGCCATGAGGAGTGAGGTCCCTGCTCACAAGCTTACAATTTATTAAGCAATAGGGGAGACACAAAAGATTAATGATAGAAGTGCCATCATATAGACCCAGCCATCAATATAATAGGGGATTCAAATAACGTTACATGAACAGGTCACCAGCCGGGATCAGTACAACTACAGATAAAGTGTTATTAAGTGCATGAAGGGTGCTCAACCAGGTAATATAAGGGACCAATTTGGACAAAAATGCTGTAAAGGGCAGAATCCTAATTAGATAAGTGTAGTGAGGTGATAGAGTAGTGTAAAGAAATGTGTTTTAGGGCCCGCTTGAAACTTTGGTATTAGGAATTAATCAAATTGTTCCTGTAATACCTTCCAGAGAATTGGCGCAGCCTGCAAAAAGTCAGGAGTGGGAGGTTCTGATTGAAGATGTCAGTCTTGGGCCGTTTGAGAATAGAGGCCATGGGTAGGGAGGAGATGGAGGGCGGTGCAGAACTATGGAGGACTTTGTGGGTGAGAGTGATAAGTTTATATTGGAATCTGTAGGGGATGGGCAACCAGTGAAATGACTGGCACAGGATAGAGGCATCGGTGAAGCGGTTGGAGAGGTATATGAACCTGGCTTAGCATTCAGGATGGATTGGAGAGGAGAGAGTTTAATAAGTGGGAGACTGATTTAGCAGATAATTGCAATAATCCAAATGAGAATAAATTGCAGCGACATCGATGAGAGATTTTGCAGAGTCAAATGTAAGAAAAGCAGTGGCGTAACTAGCTTGCTCCGGGATCCCCCATGTGATGACCGGGGGGGTGCTGTCTGAAATTTTTGAGCCTCCTCCCCCTCAACTGAGGACCGGTGGGGGGGGGGCTGGAGAGTAATGGCAGAACCATACATTGAAATGACAATATTTAGTAGGGGGAGCTTCAATTTTTGAGAGATTCAGTTTAAGGTAGAGAAGATATGATGTTAGAGGCAGCAGACAATCACTGGTATTTTGTAGCAATGCAGAGGTTCTCTCAGGAGACTGTATAACTGGGTGTCATCAGTGAAGCGAGGCTGGGGACAGTGATAGTTGTCTCGGTAGAGGGGATTGGTGCTACAAGACACAGGTTATAGATTTTCTCTCTTTTTTTTTTTTTGAAAACTGTTTTTATTGGATTTTCTGGTTTTATCCCCTTGTTCATGCAATAAACATGACATTATCAATAAATTCATCAACTGATACAAGATTAGGCCTTATCACACACCAAAAAAAAACATCTCAATACAAAGAAAACCACCCCCTCCCCCCCATCCCACCATAGATGGACAATGACAAGTATCAAATCTGTTGACATCTAGATGTGATCGACTATAGGAGCGGAACACTAACTTTTAATCCCCCTAGGGTGCCTCCCAACTCCTCCAAGCAATACCACTGAGTATTACAGAAAGGCTTCACCAATTGATCAATTTCAAGTCTAGTTAAAATGTGTAAGATGAACTCCCTCCACGTAGAAAAAAATTTCTTCGCCTTATTTTCCTTATCCGTTTCTGCCTCCAATTTTTCAAGCCCCAATGTACGTTTCAAATCTGTGATTAAATTAGATAAACTCGGCATATTAACGTCCAGCCATTGACGTAATATAAGCCTTTTGTATGAGAGTGTTGCTATGTGCAGAAAAGTACGCCCCTCCTTAGGGATTGGATAGTCTGAGAAGTTACGAAATATCCATAGCATTTTATCCATCGGCAAATCTACCCCCAGTATTTTCCTAATCCATCCCTTAATCTCTTTCCATTTTGTTTGTACCTGGGTGCATTCCCAAATCCCCTGGAACATGTCAGGTCTGTTCCCATCACACTTTGGACACGTCAGGCGTCTATCCGGGTTAGTAGATGTGGCTGGGATATTGAACCCTAAAATGGCTCTATGCATTAGTCTATAATAAGTATCCCTCCATCTCTCATCCCCCACATGTCTGCGTAAAGCATTCCAACCGTCCACTATCGCGTCCCCCACCCCTTCGTCCAACAGTCTCGTCTCCCAACTCTTGAATAGACACGTGGGCCCCGAGGGAAGCAGCCGTCGTCTCAATGCCGAATAAAGAGAAGATATGGTAGCAGAAGGAGTTTGTGGCGAGATGAAATCGTCTAACACTGAAGGCTGACATTCCCCACTGATATCTCGCAATCTTGAGAATATATGATATTTTATCTGGGCATACTGCAAGACATGAGTGGAGTCCAGGTGCCAAATCTCCAACACCTCTCTAGCCGTCATCCATCTTTTGTCTGAGAGTTTCATCAAATCCTGAAGTGTATTAACCCCGCACTCCCTCCACCCTCGGACTAGAGCATTTTCCATACCCTGGGGGAAATCTGGATTGTTCCAGAGTGGTGTGTACCTCGTTGTTCTCCATGCCAACCCCAATTTGCACCTGACCGCCTTCCAGGCTGCCCTGGTATCTTTAAATATAATGGACTGCTTAATAGATGGGCCTAACACCCCCCCTGTAGCCTGCAGTACCGCCCCCAAACTCCATGGTGCGCAGCATTGCATTTCCAATTCAAAATCTGAGTATTTGCTCGTGCCCTTCAACCAGTCTGTCACATGGCGGAAGACGCAAGCCAAATTATACCCTCGTACATTAGGGAAAGCCAGGCCCCCTTCGTCTTTAGAAAACATCATCGTACGTAATTTGAGTCTACTTCTCCTCCCTTTCCACAAAAATTTAGAGAAAGCCATATTGAGTCTTTCAATATCTGTATGTCTCAGTAGGAGCGGAATCGTCTGTAGAGGGTACAGCAGGCGCGGGAAGCTAACCATCTTGACGAGATGAACCCTGCCCAACAGAGACAGCGGAAGGGCTCTCCATCTCTCTAACTCTCGCTCAATTTTCATTATTATAGGAAGAAAGTTCCTGCGATAAATATCTCTGGCATCCGCACCCAGCATTATCCCCAAATATTTTATCTCCTTAGTAGCCACTTTTATACCCCGGTATGTGCCCTGTCGCCGCTCATCTTGCAAAACCCGTCTCCCACTCTCAGTGAGGGGCAAGATCTCACATTTTGCCAGATTCAGGTGGAACCCCGAGATCCTATGGTACATCTCGAATCTCTCCAGCACCCCCTCCAGGTCCCCAGCCGGATTCGCCATGTAGAGTATAATGTCGTCGGCGAACAAATTGTGTTTCCTACTTTAACGCCTGTAAAGCTGCCAGGCCCATTGAGATATCTGGAGAGAGGCTCGATGGCCAGATTAAACAAAAGCGGCGACAGGGGACAGCCTTGGCGCGTCCCCCTTTCAAGTTTTATAGGCTCTGACAGAAATCCCGGGGTGTGCACACGAGCCCCAGGGTTGTTATACAGTACCCCCAGAAAGTTCCTAAAACTCCCCGAAAATCCCATTTTATCAAGGACCTGCTCCAGCCATGGCCATCCCACACTGTCAGAAGCCTTCTCTGCATCCAGAATGACCATGGCCAGAGCCCCCTCCCCTGTTTGATTGCCTGAATGCACTGCCTCCAGCACCATTATAGCTCTTCTCACATTACTAACAGCCGCCTTCCCCCTAACAAATCCAGTCTGTTCTTTTCCCAACCATCTCGGCATCAGTCCAGCCAGCCGATCTGCCAGAATCTTAGAAAGTATCTTCAGATCCTGATTGATCAGAGAAATTGGGCGAAACGCAGCCTGATCATCTGATACCCTCTCTACCTTCGGAAGAAGCTTTATGTAGGCCATATTTAATTGTTCAGGTATTTTTTTGCCCCTCAGGAAATCATTGTACATAGTTTTCAGATGTGGGGCAATCTGATCAATCAGGATTTTATACAGGCTGGCCCCAAACCCATCGGGACCCGGCGCCTTGTGAATATTTAATCTCCTAATAGTATCTTTCACCTCTTCCTCCGAGATTTCTCTATTTAGGTCCCCCATTTCCTCCTCCGTAACCTCTGGCATCTCCACCTCTTCTAACAATTGCTGGCCTAATGCCCTATCGCTCGGACACTTGGCATATAGAGTCTTATAGTAGGTGCCCAAGATGGTATTAATCTCCTTAGGATTAGAGGTGTGTACTCCATTCGCATCCTTAATGGATGCTATCTGGGTCGTAGAACTCCTACCCTTGGCCAAATGAGCTAACAATCTCCCAGCTTTATCCCCATATTTATGAAGCTCCGCATCCCGAGCCGACTTGCCCATGACTTCTCTCCTCCGGACCCACGCATCGAATTTTCCTTTCGCCTCCAACCATCCCCGTTTGTTATCATTAGTCGGACATCGTTGATATTTCCTATACTCCTCCCTCACCCGCCTACTAGTCAATAGGTAGTTAGTGTATGCTTTCCTCTTAAGCGATGCTGCGTATGCCATTACCCTCCCCTCAGTACCGCCTTGGCTGTTTCCCAAAATAACGTGGAATCTAAAGTCTCTGGAGGGTTACAAGTTATGTAGTTAGTCCACCATTCCCCCATGAGCCTTGCAAAGTCCTTATCCGTCTGCAAATAGTGAGGGAACCACCAAATCAAATCAGTGCCCCTCGGGAATGATTCGCCCAAAGTCACCGCCACCGGGCTGTGATCAGAGATCACCAAATCCAAGATGTCGGTGTCCATCACCCTTGGCATCAAGTCAGTACTGACCAATAGCAAATCAATCCTAGACCACGAGCCATGCGGGTGTGAGAAATGTGTGTACTGGCGATCCAATGGATGATGAAGGCGCCAAGTGTCATAAAGACCCAGGTCTTCCACCATTTCCCGAAGAGGTCCCGGTCTCGATCCCCCAGCTCCACTCCCCTCACTGCCCCTCGAGCCCGACCTATCTTCTGTCACCTCGAGAACCTCATTCATATCTCCTCCCACTACTAGGGCATTCAGTCCAGTCCTCATAATTTCCTCCCCTATTGTGCTAAAAAAAGTGGTTCTGTCGGTATTGGGTGCATATATGTTATGAATATTTAGCGTTCCACTAGGAGTTTCAAGAACCACCTACACATGCCTCCCCTCGTCATTGTGCTGGCAATGTACCAATTTGTGGGGAAAGCCTTTGTTCACCAAGGTGAGAGCTCCTGCCTGTCGGCCTACTGCCCCGGACCCATAAACCTCCCCCACCCATAGTCTATTCATTCTAAATATATCATGTTGAGGTAAGTGTGTCTCTTGTAAGAGTGCTACGTCAGCCTGCAACCTCCGGAGGTGTCGAAGCACCATCATCCGCTTCTCCGGGGACCTCAATCCCTTAATATTCCAGGAGATAATTTTAACCATTGTCTAGATAGAAAAAGTTCCCATGGCATGTCAAGCACCCCGGAGGCAGTACACCCCTCAGTAGACACAGAGCATTGTCAAGACAAGTCAGATAACAGATTTGATATTTCAGCATCCCCCATCCACTAATTATCGGCCATTTTATCTGACCACAAAAACAAAATCCCCCCCCCAACCCAATATCTCCAACCTTAATGTAGTTATCAAAAGCCTTCCCACCGCCCCAAACCCATCCTCCCCCCATCCCCCCCCCCCAACCCTCTCCCTCTGTACAACTAAGTACCAAAACATCTCACGACTTCCTTTTTTTTCCAACGCGGATACCTCCACTACCCACCAACCAAGCCCTTATTAACTTACGTAACATTTCTCCAATGAACGACTAAGCCCCTGTCAAAGAGACAGTACAAAAACTAAGTAGGTGACTAAATCACTCTTCACAATTAACGGCTGTGCATAACCGCTGCCAAGAAAAGAAAACATATTAGATCATCTCCTCGCCATCAAGCAGGTGCTTCAGTCAGATTCGATGACCCTCCTTTTGGAGAGCCTCCCACTTCTCTCCTACTAGTCGGTGAATGGCGAGGAGATCTCATGAAGTCCCGCATCGCCTCATCCGGATCTCGCCATCTCCGAAAAGTACCGTCCTCTCCTCTTGTCCTAAGTACGGCCGGATACTGGAGCTGGAACTGAACACCCCTTTGATATAACATGGCACAGACATCACTGAAGGTTCTCCGTTGTCGTGCCACTAGAGC
Organism: Allobates femoralis; assembly: GCA_033576535.1. NCBI lineage: Eukaryota > Metazoa > Chordata > Amphibia > Anura > Aromobatidae > Allobates > Allobates femoralis. The sequence goes on from JARQOC010000005.1 coordinate 122,000,700, forward strand.
TGAGAAATCCTCATGTAAAACCACTTTATGCCCCATTATCTCCAGTGGGCGTCTTCTTGCCCTGAAGGCATGCAAAAGTCTGTCCTTGTCCTTGAAGTTGAGATACTTGGCTATGGCCTGTCTCGGACCTCTGGACGTTTGGCCATTACGGGTGTCCCTCTCATTAGTAGAATGTCCTAGGGCAGATCCTCTCGGGGGCCCCATCCTGTGTGCTCTTTCTACTTTGCACATCCCCTCTATGCCCAGTGCTGCAGGTTTGTCTTTCTCAAATATGGCGTCTAATTGCTGGAATGAGACAGACTCGGGCAATCCAGTGAGGCGCAGGTTGTTTCTCCGTGATCTATTCTCTAGATCCTCCAGCTTGTCAGACATCCATGCATTCCTTTTCTGCACCTTCTCTAGCTCCTGCTCCTTTGCATTCAGCCTGTCCTCCAGGTCTGACACCCTCTGCTCAAGATGATCCAGCCTGCCTGCATGTCTGGCAGTGTCCTCTCTGATGTCCTCCAGTGCATCTCTCACCGCCTCCCTTACTGCTGCTGTAATGTCTGCTCTTAAAGATTCAAATGTCTCTTTGGCCCCCATAGCATTGTCCTGTGTCTGGCTGGGTCTCATTGTGCCATCACCCGCCACTTCTGTACTCCCTCCTTTTGACTGCCCCTGTGTACCTCTGCCGCCGCTATGCTCCTTGCGGTCCGCTCTCTGAGGCTGTGAGGACTCCTGAGACCCGCGGTCCTTTTTCTTTACCGCCGCTGCCTGTGCGGTCGTCGCCATCTTGTCTCTGCCCGCCGTCTGTGCTGGCGGTCGTGGAGTTGATCGCTGGCCGCCTCCTCCGCTGCGCAGCCAATGATCCACGGTGCTGGAATGCTGCGGGGACCTCAGCGCACCCTCCAGCGCTCTCAGCGTGCTCGCGGGGGCTTTATCTGCCAGTCTAGGGCTGGTTGGTGCCGGGAGCCTCCTCACTCCCATGTATCCACGATGGCGCCGGAACCGGAAGACGATTTTCTCTCTCTTTGCTCTGTTGCACAAGTAGTTCCTGGCCACAGGCCTGTTTCCACTTTACAGTTGCTTGTACACGGTCAGGAAGAAATAGACCACCACAGTTCAAAATTTGAAGTGTTTTACTGGTAAAAAAAAAAAGTACACAGGATAAGGCACATGCTTTTATGTCCTCCTTAATACACCATACATTCTTCTGACTCCATCATCTTCCCAATAACCATTCCCACTACTGAGCTGCAGGCTAAACCTCCAAACTATCCAAGGAACAGGGTGGCATGACTTATTCCCCAACTGTCCTATCCACATGGGTCAATGAGTTCAATTAAGGTGAGGGTCAATATACCCAGACCTGTTTTAGACTGGGTTCATGGTTTCAGCCCTACAAGCTGTTTCTAGCTAAGCCTTTCAGAGAGTAGCCACATCAAAATTCATATGTTCTCTTTACTTTCTGGGAGTGGGACTGTCCACCGTTTTCTTACTTCCCCTTTCTTCACCTGCCCTGTAGCATGGGTCCAGTCTCCTTCAATTCCACATCTTGCCTTCTTTCACTTGTAGCGACCGGTGGTAAGGCCGCGGGTGTGTGTGTATGATCTTTCTCAACAGAATCCCCATACTCAGGTTTAACCGATAATAACATTTCTTTACTGTAAAACATATTTATCTCACAGTCAACCGAACTATATGTGCACTTGTATATATTAGAGTCTCTGGATCTTCACTTCTGCCGGGTACGCAGCAAGAAAAGAAAACACAACAATGAAGGTATCTTTCCCTAACTTTCCCTAAAATCACGTACCAGTCTTATCACAGAAGAAGATGTCGCTCCCACGTAGCAGGCCTGGGGATCTCCTCACTCTTCTTTGGTCTCCTTCTGCAGGTAACAGTCTGTCTCTCCCAGTCTCAGGGCACACAGAGCAACAGCAGAAGGGAGATCACAGCAGTACAAATGGCTCCCTTATGTCGGTCACGGCCCCTGCACATGTAATCCGGGTGCTCGGCGGGCAAGGTTTTGCGGAGCGGCCAGAGTCACAGCACCAAAGTCCAGTGGCCCAGGATCAGTCACAGGGGCTTCTGCGGGGCGATTTTTCCGGCAAGGTGTTGCAAAGTAGCCCTCTTTCAACAGACATCCACAAGCAGATGTTCTCTTGTTCAACTCTGTGTCTGTACTGATCTCCCGCCCTCTCTCCTCAGCACATGGCTGTTGGGGGAGGGGAGCAGCAATCAATGCTGGTTTTTTTTTTTCTCTCTGCAGTCATTTCAGCAATTGTCCACAAGGGGGCAGTGGCGGACTGTGCACAGCTCATTTCAATTTCAATAATACAATCTGAATTGTACACCTCATTACACACTTTCTCAGTAATTGACTTTTCAACACTACTCCTCCCTATCCTCATGAAAGGGAGTCACACTTAACCAGGAAACACATTACCTTTAATATGTCCTTGTAGTGGCCCAGCTTCACTTTAACTTGGCTCTCTAAGCCCTTGGTTCCCCCACAACTGGCTAGTGACACCCAGAGGCAGCTAACAATACTCATTTCAGGAAATAAACATTTAATATCACCACACACAAATATACAGCACATACAGTAGAAGCACACATCAAAATATAAAAAGCAGAATGTCTTCAGGGGCAGGGATCCCTCTCTGGCATCAGCCTCCTCCTTACATTTCTCCCCTCTTTGTCGGTGGTTGTCCCCAACCACAAGATACTATATATACAAACAACATAACTAATAACACTTCACTCTTGTCTTTTCTTCAGCATCCAAGGTAACCAAGGCCCTCAGGCCAAAAGGAGCCGAGAGTCCCCAGAGGCTCGCACATGTACTGGAGTCCTTTCTCTGTTTGGGGTGGGCAGGGCATTACCACAACACGGGGAATCAACATATGAGTGAGTCCTTGCCCCAGCACAATCCTTAAACTTTGCAAGCAAATAATACATAGGAAGCTCAGGTTACCTTTGAACCATCTCCCTGGGCACAGTCCATAAATGTTGCAAATAAGTGACCCAGCTGGCGCATCTGGTCGTCTGACAATTCTCTCCCCTCCCCTCTTTTAGGCAACAGTCCCTTGGCATGACATGGACAGGGGCAAAGGGTCAGGATAAACGGGAAGTCTGAGACGAGGTTAGTCCATGGGGGGCAGTGGGAATCATCCATGTACCAAAGGGAGTCTAGTCCTGCAAGGGTCAGACCATCACTCCTAACAATCCAGCAGGGGAGGGTGGAGCAATCTCAGAACATTGGGGAACGTATAAACAAACTTGGGTCTCTTCTTCAGCCAAGAGGGAAAAACAACAAAACAGCCCTCGCATCTTTAACACCTGGCCAACAGTGAACAGCATGGGACTTCTGCCTGCAGCAAGGCAACAACTTTCTTCAATGGGTGGACGAAGTCCTGAATGTACACCCCCCTTCCTTTCCATTTTGCCAATGGCTCACCTGAAGGGTTCAGTGTTCCTTCACCTATCAAAGCAGCCTTTTTTTCTTCGTGGTATCACTGGTACCATTTCTGAAAAGTGTGTGGTGAACCTGTGCGTCACCACATCCAGGGCCAGTCTGCATTCCCTCTCTGGTCTGCCTTCTCTTTGGGGTCTAGTGACGGGCTTATGCCTTCCCCCTCAGTGAGGGTCTGTTCCAGATAGTCCAACCAACACTTGGGCCGGTGATGTTCTTGCCGGGGGAGTGGCCAGCTGCCAAGACCCAGCCAAGGTAGATGTGTTTTGCATACTTACCTTCACCATACGACTGTATGTGGCTCCCCAAGCTGGTACAGGTTGGAGGCCTTTTAATCTCTCCCGCACTCCTCTGGCACCCCAGCTGCTCCTCCAGAGCCTCTTGTTCTTACTCATTCGCCTCACTGAGGGCCTCAAACAGATCACCCCCACCACAAACCAGACCATCTGTCACCACAATTTCATAAAGGACAACTCTCCCAGGTGCAAGGTCTGCATGCATTACGGCCAGGTACCTCTTCACCATGGCTCTAGTTACATACACCTGGTGGTGGTCTGTACTGTCCGCCAATATAAAGCCATAGCCCTTGCGATATCGAAAGGCCACCATGCGTCCTGTGGTACATTGCTGCTTGGGCCCACTCAGCCACTCCTAGTCCAGATCATCTGCTCTCATCCGCTCCTCCTTTTTGGGCAGTTCTCTCCTTTTGGTGGTACCTGGGGGCTCAGTTCTGGGAGGCAGTAGGGGGCCCCACTCTGCCCGCTCCCAAATTGAACTCTATAAGTGGCAGCCCAGCAGTATTTAGGGCAGTGGGTGAGGGGACTTGTAGAACAAGGCCTACCTTTGCAGCAGCTTCCTATTCATCTTCCTCCAGCTCCATGTTTTCCACCTCCAGAGCTTGCAAGCTCAGGGCAATCATAAGACCCTCATCTGGGCCTTCAGTGGCTTCAGCCAGCATCTAGATGGTCCCTGATATGGGCTCTTCCCTATGGCTGTAATCAATCTGGACCCAGGTCTAGATCCTGAGTTCCTGCAGTCCAGTTCCAGGCTGGGGCGGTGAATAGACAGCCAGCTGACGCTTAGTGAAAGCTCCACTTCACACCTGGCAGGGAATAGATGATGCTGGGCTGCTGCCACTCCCGGGGTAGTGAGTTCAATCACCACCTCACACTGCATGGATTGCTTCAAGACCCTTTGGCTCAAGGCAAACTTTTGTAAGCTCCACTGCTGCAAGGTGGTGCCATCCTGCACTGTGCGAGGTGTTTCCGACTTCCAGGCCACTCCCTCCATGGTGTGGTTTCTTTCGGGTCGGCTGCCAATTTCCTCTGAGTAGCCGCCTATCTCTCCAGCAGCGTACATTGATGAGTGGTGTTTCTCAGACGCTTCTTCTGGGTGTGGGCTTCTCTCGCCAATGGACGTCACCTCCCCAGAATTGTTTTTGCCAATAAGGTCTATATTTGTGTTCTTTTCTGTCTGTAAAGCCCATGATTGGCAAGGGTTCTCTTTCTGGCACCATCATGTGCCATCTTGGGGTTCAGGTGCTGAGTCACCATCTTCCTGGTACCCAGACATGGTGACATCACAAGGTGCTGGTTTTCAGGCACCTTTATCTTTGAACCTGGGATCTCACGCTCCCCACCTTCCTGTGGTTGGCCCGCCAAGTCCAAGGCCTACAACGCCATCACATGCCGACGTACATCTTGCGGGACATCTGCCAGCCTCAGAGCCATTCACTTGGGGTTCAGGTGGGGGTTTGCCATCCTCCTTGCACAATGAGTCACCAACGTGAAATCCCAAATGATAAACTTGAACAAGAGAAAGCAAGCTGGTAAATTAGGATCATCAAAGCGTCAGAAAAATAAATACAATAACTTTATCACCACATCACAAGCCGATGGTCTTCAGGCACCCTCATCTCTGCACCTGTGATCTCGCGTTCCCCATCTTCCTTCAGGATACCCGCTAGTCCCAAAACTTCCCACATCACCATCCTAGGCTGCTGTTCATATGGTGCTCCATCTTCTGCACCCGGAGACATGCTCTTCCCATCTTCTTGTGAATCACCTACATCACACAGCATGGCTTGATCCAGCGGAGTACGCCAAGTGATTATTATCAAAGAAGATTGGCTCTACAAAATGGTGGGTGCAGGTAAAAGTCAATATTGATTATAGATATCTGGCACACCAAAATAAGGAACGATGAAGATCGCAAAGTCCATTTAGATTCCCATTTATTGTGGAAACAGACAAAGCAAACATGATTTTTTTTGTCATTAGTGTTATGACGTCTCGACTTTTAGCTCTTTTTCATATTTCACAACTAAAGGCCCTTTCACATCAGCGTTTTTTTCAAATCGCGGCAGATGCGGTGAAAAAACCGCATCTGCCGCGATTACCGCATACCGGCTGCACTTGCGGCGCGGTTGCGGTAAACGCCATACTATGTATAGGCGGACTTGCGGCAGGTGCGGCAAGTGCGGTTTTGGCACTTGCGGCAGGTGCGGCCGCGAAAAAAACCGCGGCTGACAGTATTTTTTTTCGCGGCCGCACCTGCCGCAAGTGCCAAAACCGCACCTGCCGCAAGTCCGCCTATACCTTGTATGGCGTTTACCGCAACCGCGCCGCAAGTGCAGCCGGTATGCGGTAATCGCGGCAGATGCGTTTTTTTTCACCGCATCTGCCGCGAATTTCAAAAAACGCTGATGTGAAAGGGCCATAATAAAGAAAACAAACATATTAAACATAAGTAAACAAGTTATTGTACACACGAATCACACAATATAATTCTGAAATACATAAATGTGGGATTCCCCCTTTAAAAGAATTATATGTAACAAGACAAAGGATAAAGCGATTTTGTTGGGTATACATTTTTTTCAGATATGTGTGTGTGTGTGTGTGTGTGTGTGTGTATGTATATGCATGTATATATGTATGTGTGTATATATATATATATATATATATATATATATATCTATTATATAATCATGAATGGGTTTTTTGCCCCTTTTGAGTCTGCTCACGCTGCGAGTCAGCGTGGTCATGTAGATACGCCCGAAGCATTGGCCGCGAAGCGGCCATTGCGAGTCAGAGACTCGCTCTGCTAGAATCCCGATGCATGTGCATCGGGCACCCAGCTAGTCTATTATATAATTGCGAATGGGTTTTTTGCCCCTTCTGAGTCCACTCGCGCTGCGAGTCAGCGTGGTCATGTGGATACGCCCGAAGCATTGGCTGCGCAGCGGCCATTGCGAGCAGCTCTAAGGCGACTCGCTATGCCCGCGCAGCGGGCATGGCGAGTCGCCTTAGCAGCGCGAAGCACTGGCCACGAAGCTAGAATCCCGATGCATGTGCATCGGGCACCCAGCTAGTGTATATATATATATATAATTTATTCATTTATATAGCGCTATTAATTCCATAGCGCTTCACATACATCAGTGTGTATGTATGTATATGTATACTGTATATACTCGTGTATAAGCCAAGTTTTTCAGCACATAAAATGTGCTGAAAAGTCCCCCCTCGGCTTATACACGAGTCATAGGTGTATACAGTAAACAGGCCCCCCCGCCCCCCCCCATCGGTATACAGGGCCCCCCCCTTGCTGACGCACACCTGTAAAGTAATACATCATTATACTTATCCCTGTCGCCGCTGCCGCTCTGACACCCCGCTCCTCCGGGTCTTCATGCTTCTTCCTGCTTCTTCATGCTTCCTCCTCCGGCGCACAGGCACTGACGTCATTGCCTGCGCCCGCCGGTCACAAGGCTGCTGTATATACTGCTGGGGCCTGTATATACCACTGAGGAGGCTGCTGTAATACTGCTGGGGCCTGTATATACCACTGGGGAGGCTGCTGTATACCACTTATACCACTGGGGCTGCTGTATATACTGCTGTGGCCTGTATATACCACTGGGGAGGCTGCTGTATACCACTGGGGCTGCTGTATATACTGCTGGGTCCTGTATATACCACTGGGGAGGCTGCTGTATACTACCACTGGGGAGGCTGCTGTATACTACCACTGGAAAGGCCTGTATACCACTGGGGGCCTGTATACCACACTGCTGGGGGCTGTATACCTGTGCTGGGGTCCACCCTCGGCTTATACACAAGTCAATAAGTTTTCCCAGGTTTTGGGGGCAAAAGTAGGGGGGTCGGCTTATACACGGTTCGGCTTATACACGAGTATATACGGTATGTATATATATATAATATAAATATATATATAAAGCAATGGATAATATCCCTTTAGTGGAGATATTTGATACCTTATAAGTGATCAGTGCAATGCGCGGCCTTCTTGTATATGAATCACGTGTATTGCAATGTCTGTGATAAAAATATAACATGTTAATATCATAGCCTAGAAGGAAATTAGAATGAAAACCCACAGAATTATGTTGGCAAACAACTTAAGGAATTTCTACAAAGATAGTTCATCATTGGAACATCACTGGATAAAATAGGAAAGAAACCAGATATCATATCTTATAGCCGGTATTTCATCAACAATAGAATTATCCATGAGGATGCTAACCCAAAAATGTCAGGAATGACCATAATATAGGTGTAGAAGAAAAGAAATTTATTGGTTTTACCTGACCAATATGTTTTTTATATGGCAAGTTCTAGGCTGCAACTTATTTGGTTGCTGCAACAAAGTAAAATGTTATCGCACCATGAAACTGCTAGCTCATATATGCTGCCCATTCGCCAATATATCAAATAACAAGTATAAATACCTTTAAATAAATGGTCTGTAATCGGCCTCTAATGGCTTGTTATATAGGACTCGTAAAGAAATTGCCAATTCTGGAAGCAAAAGATATACCATTCAGCTCACCCTGAGTACGCCAAGTGAAGTGCAGCTGAGGAGGGGAGACAGGGCATGGCCGTCACGGCGGGGACAGTGGTAGTCGCCTCGGTCGAGGGGATCAGAGCCCTCACCCTGGCACGCTACACAAATGGGTTGCAGATTTTCTCTCATTTTGCTCTGTTGTACCTGTAGTTCCTGGCCACATGCCTTTTTGCACTGCACAATTCATTGTGCAAGGTCATGAAGAAATAGTCCACCACCAGTTCAAAACGTATACTTTATTGGTAACAAAGTCCTCAATACACATGATAAGGCACATGCTTTTACATCCTTCTGAATACACCATACATTCTTCTGAATCAACCATCTTCCCAATAACCGTCCCCACTACTACGCAGCGGGCTATACCTCCAAACTGTCCAAATAACAGGATGGCTTGGCTCTATCCTTGACTATCCTCTCTCGATGGGTCAGGGTGTTGTATTGAGGTGAGGGTCACTTTACCTGGCCAATTTTTAGACTGGGTTTGTGGTTCCAGACTTACAAGCTGTTTCTGGCTAGCACCTTCAGAGAGTAGCCACACCACCATCCACACGTTCTCTCTTTATGTGGCACCTGCACTAGTGGGAGGAGCTAAGTTGTTTACCACAGAGCAAGAGTGACAGTTAGTTCAGTTTGAGTCTGGAGCAGGAGCAGAGCCAAGTAGAAGTGTAGGTCCTGAGAGGTCTGAGGAAAGGAGACAGAGGAACAGAGGAATATACCCGGGATAAAGAGTTACCCCGGGGAGGCGCTTAAGACGGATACCGGATCCGAGGCTGTGCCTGAGACAGACAGGACAGTAAACACCGGCATAGTGAAGGTCCACCATCTTCACAGCACCATAGCAAAGCAACACGTAGGGGTCAGTGACACAGAGGACTCAAGTTGCCCAGCATATTGGTACCCGTGAGCAGAGACAGGGCCAGCAGTACAGCTACAAGCAGCAGCAGGGCCACACACAGCGCTTAAGTAGGAAGCCAAGGACCCGGTCAGGGTGAGAGCAACCTGGTACAGACTCCGTGGACAATACTGTGTAATACCATCTGCCAGTAAAGACTTGAAGAACAACAGAAACCGTGAGTGTGTGTGTCATCCTTATGCTGAAGCCCCACTTGCCCTCATAGACTGCCATTGCCTCTACTCTTATCATCTCTACTGCTACCCCTACTCTCCTGCAGCATCAATAACATCCTCACAGACTTTAACTACCTCTACCACTGCCCCGGGAACCCAGTTCTGCCCACAGGAACTATTCCATCCAAGTTGCTAACCCATCATCCCCGGAGGTTCTGCAGCAGCGGCGGCCCCATTACTGGCCGCATATAGTGGGTGGCGTCACGAGTGACAAATCCCCTGTAAATAACCCCCCATTTTATTGTGCGGGCCCGGGACACGGTCCGGGCCAGGACCACCGTGACATCCCCCAGCAGCACCCCGGTCCGGCACCGAGTGCCCCGTCCCGAGGGGCTCCACATTTACTTGCTGCGAGTGGGATTAGCTACCTGCGTCTTACTTCCCCTTCCTTTGCCTGCCCTGTAATATGGGTCTGGTTTCTTCCTGTTCTATATGTTGCCTTCATTGATTTTCTTTTTCTAGGTAATCAATACTTCCACAATACTCCCTATACTCTTACAAGGTAGTTACACTTAATCAGGAAATTGTCACTTCAGGGTGGAAGTGGATGAACTCTAGTGCCACCTATTGAAGGTAACAATCCTAAAAGTCACAATTGACCCTTTAACAAGCTTTCATGACTTAGGATTTATGCCATATCAGAACCCCAATCTCTAGACACTGTGTTTTGGGGTGATTGCCCCTCATCAGTGCAGTCTATGCATATTTCCCAGAGGAGCATTGCAGCTAAAAAGTCTTACAGCTCAAATGCAGGATGAATCTCCATAAGGAGAATAACGTCTATTGACCTTGTCTATGCTTCTCATACAGCCATATCAGATCCCATACACTGCACTGACGAGGGGCAATCTCCCCAAAACGCAGCGTCTGCAGATTAGGGTTCTGATATGGCATAAATCCTGAGTCATATTAAGCTCCTATTAACTTCTTCTGTGACAGGATCAAAGATCGAAAGTGACCTAGATGAAGTGTAAAATGGAAGAGCATGCATGATATTATGAGGCTGTGAGGAAATTTCCTGTCTTAGGGTGCTTTCACATCAGCGGCTTTTGCCGATCGCGGCAGATGCGGTGAAAAAGCTGCATTTGCCGCGATTACCGTATAACCGCTGCACTTGCGGCACAGTTGCGGCAAGCCCCATGCAATGTCTATGGGGCTTGCGGTAAGTGTGCGGCAAGTGCGGTATTGGCACTTGCCGCAGGTGCCGCCGCAAAAAAAACGCGGATGCACCTGCCGCAAGTGCCGAAACCGCACTTGCCGCACCTGCCGCACACTTACTGCAAGCCCCATAGACATTGCATGGGGCTTGCTGCAACTGTGCCGCAAGTGCAGCGGTTATGCGGTAATCACGGCAGATGCGGCTTTTTCACCGCATCTGCCACAATCGGCAAAAACCGCTGATGTGAAAGTACCCTATAGTCAATTTTTACTTTAAAAGAAATGGTCAGATTGTCAGCCCTGAGGTTGGTGGTTGGGGCCTGTATTCTTGGACCAAGGAGGGAATGGAAAGTGTCAAAGTGTGGTTTTGGATTATTATTATTTTCTAATGGGGTGATGAGGGTGTTTAAAGTAGGCTTGTTTGGAGAGATGAAGAGCAGCATTGTATGTTTTAAGCATAAATATATAAAGAATTAAACCTTCGGCCAGATTTGGATTTTATCCATAGACGTTCAGCGCACCTGGAGCACAACTAGAGAAATGTGTTTGTTGCGTGTGCCAGGGTGGCTGCCATCTATGCCGATTTTTTTTTTTTTTTTTTAGCTATAGGAGGTGCAGCCTCAGCCAGGGCACTTTGCCGTAAAACATTGTAATGAAACACCTTAAGGCCACGTCACACGCTTCAATTTCTTGAGCGATATCGCTTAAGCGATCAGTTTTTTTGATCGCTTAAGCGATATCGTTTCGGGCGTCGCTGCGTGTAAACGATCGATTTTTTGATTTTAAATCGTGTGGTCGTTCATCGCAGATTTGTGATCAGGACCTCAAATCAAGCGATAAACGCTTGATCAATCTGCTTCATCGTGGTGTGTGACACCACGATGAACGATCTCCCAGCGGCAGAGCCTATGCTGGGAGATGGTATCTATGGTAAACGTCGGGTTACTAAGCGCCGCGCGGCGCCTAGTTACCCGATGTGTACCATAGTTACCAGCGATCTCGCTGGTCCACATCGCTGGTGAGTCTGTCTGTGTGACATCTCACCAGCGATGTGAGCGATATCGTTAGCGATCGCGCGTGCACGTGATCGCTAACAATATCGCTCATACGATTGATGTGTGTGACGTGGCCTTTAGAGTCAGGACATAAAGGGATGAGATTGGGGCCATTGATGGCTGCAAATTTCTCATAAGCTTCTGCATAATAAAGACACATATTATTCCTAAAAGTGTGGCCGTTGGGGGTGTCCTTAATAATGGGCGATTAGTAGACACCAGAAGTGATCCAAGGATGGAAAGCTGGTGAACTCACAACAGAGTGATGGGCTCCTAAGTTTTTTAATTCTAGATGACGTGTGAAGTCCAAACCCATCTGGTCTGATCCCTACTGAAGAGCAAATTGTTGAAACAGGTAATACTGGTTATTACAGAAAATTATCAGAACACCGTATCATAAAAATATGTAATACTACTGAGAATGGTTAAAGTTTTCGCACCTACAAAGAATGGAGACGTCTGCAAGCTTTATGGTGGGTACAGTTCAATTGAGAGACAAACACGGATATAAAAAACAATCTGGAAATCACATTGTATGAATTTTAAGTAATGAAATTGCATTTTATTTAATTAAAAAAGTATTTGACTGCCTTCAAACTAGCAAGATTTCTGACTCTCACAGACCTGTTTTATTTTTTCTTTAAAAAGCCCTCCTACTCTGCACTTGCCTATATTGATTGCAGCTGTTTGAACTGGTTTCACACTGCAGTTTTTTCCCTGATCAGTGTCCATCCAGTTTGTGTGCCAAAACCAGGAGAGGAACCAGGAGAGGAACTAATGGCGGGTTTACACGTTTCGATATCGTAGTCCAATTTCAATGAAAAGTCACGTGGTTCGATCGTTGGACCCGATATCGTTCCTGCGTTGTATGGTGTGAACGTCCAATACGATGCAGGAACGATGTCAATGCGATATCGGGGATTGAATGAGCGTGCTATTCAATGCCCCGATATTGAAGGAAGATTGAAGTCGGATCGTGCTGTGTAAACGCACAACTACGATGCGATTTGAAACGTCACCCATTCACTCCCATGTTAAGTGTGCGATCCTGGGTTGGGAGGCGTAGACATCGCACGGACGTTGTATTCCGATATCGCAGCGTGTAAACATCCAATGCGATGCGGGAGAAACGTGCACTAATTGCGCGCTCCCGCGCCATTGAGTTGCGATATCGCAACGATATTGAAGCGTGTAAACCCACCATTACAGAGAAAAACTATAATTGAAAGATTGACACCTGATCTGAGTTTTGGAGACACTCCTGATTTTGGCACACAAACACTGATAGTGGTTTACACGCCGCGATATCGGCGTCCAACTCCGACCCAACTCCGACAAAAAGTCACGTGGGTTGCGAGTTGGAGCCAATATCGGGTGCGCGTTGTACTGTTTTAGCATACAACGCGATGCTGGAACGATGCCAAAACGATATCGGAGTTGAATAGCAGAGCTATTCAACTTCCCGATATCGCAAGGCCGTTGTACCAGCATCGCTGCGTGTGACAGCCCAACTCCGATGCGTACTCGCACCTCACCCATTAACTCCCATGTTAAATGGTCGTTACTGGGTTGGTGGGCGTACACATCGGAGGGACGTTGTTTCCCGATATCGCAGCGTGTAAACCGCCGATGCGATATCGGGAAAAGCGCTCAAAAAATGCGCGCTCCCGCGGCGTTGCCTCCGATATCGCGGCGATATCGGGACGTGTAACCCCACCATCATGGACACTGATCAGTGAAACAACTGCAGTGTGAAGCCAGCCAAACATAGTAACATAGTATTTAAGGCTGAAGGAAGACCTTAAGTCCATCTAGTTCAACCCATAGCCTAACATGTTGATCCAGATGAAGGCAAAAAAAAAAAACACGTGGCAACACTAAGCTCCACATTGGGGAAAAAAATTCCTTCCTTACTCCACATACGGCAATCGGACTAGTTCCCTGGATCAACGCCCTATCAAAGAATCTAATATATATAACCGGTAATATTATATTTTTCAAGAAAGGCATCCAGGCCATTCTTAAATTTTAGTAGTGAGTCACTCATTACAACATCATGTGGCAGAGAGTTCCATAGTCTCACTGCTCTTACAGTAAAGAATCTGCGTCTGTAATTATGATTAAACCTTCTATCCTCCAGACGTAGAGGATGCCCCCTTGTCCCGGTCTCAGGCCTAAGAGTAAAAAAATCATTAAAAAAGTCTCTGTACTGTCCCCTCATATATTTATACATTATTATAAGATCACCCCTAAGCCTTTGTTTTTCCAAACTAAATAACCCCAAGTTTAATAACCTGTCTTGGTATTGCAGACCCCTCAGTCCTCTAATAACCTTGGTCGCGCTTCTCTGGACCCGCTCTAGTTCAGCCATGTCATTCTTATACACCGGAGACCAGAATTGTACACAGTATTCTAAGTGTGGTCACACTAGTGACCTGAATAGAGGTAAAATTATGTTCTCCTCATGAGCATCTATGCCTTTTTAATGCATCCCATTATTTTATTTGCCTTTGCAGCAGCTGCCTGACACTGGGCACTAAATGTGAGTTTATCATCTACCCATACACCCAGGTCTTTTTCAGTGGTAGTTTTGCAAGTGCTTTACAATTAAGAACATAATTATACATTTTATTTCCTCTGACCAAGTGCATGACCTTACATTTATCCCATTAAAACTCATTTGCCATTTATCAGCCCAAGCTTCTGTAATATAAAAATGTCCTCTGTATTGATTATTACAAAAAACTTTGTCAAATGATTAGGAGGTAGTTTAGTTATTAAAGTGTATGAAAGATCTCTACCAACTTGAGGGATATTTAAAAAGGTGAAAACTTTATTAAATTTCTTTAAAATAGTGTGAAACCCATTACAAAAGGCAAACAATATATACAAATATAAATACAATTATTCTGTCCACATATCTGGACCTATCCTGAAAGGCACAAGGACGTCAACTTCTCTCCAGTCTTTGTTGAGTTAAGTTGGACTATACTGTATAATAAAATCTGTTTGACTCTGCACTATCGAGATAAAAAATACCCCATTGTTTATTACCTATAGGGGTCAATGAGACATCAACTGACCACTATATAAGAATACCATAAATGTATTTTTTATTTTTATCTTGTAAGAAAAGCCAAAAGTGTCTGAGAAAAGAATCAAACATAACAGTAATGCAACATTCTATGCATTGTCCTTGATATGATATGATCCTTTCATGGTTCAGAATAATTGTATTTATATTTGTATATATTGTTTGCCTTTTGTAATGGGTTTCACACTATTTTAAAGAAATTTAATAAAGTTTTCACCTTTTTAAATATCCCTCAAGTTGGTAGAGATCTTTCATACACTCTGTATTGATTACCCTGCAGAGTTTAGTGTCATCTTCAGATATTGAGATTCTACTCTGTATGCCCCCTAAAAGGTCATTAATAAATATGTTAAAAAGAAGCACGCCCAATACTGACCCCTGTGGTACCCCACTGTTAACTTTAACCCATTCTGAGTGTGTTCCATAAATAACTACCCTTTGGTTCCTATCACTGAGCCAGTTCTTAACCCACTTACATATATTTTCCCCTATCCCCATTGCTCTCATTTTTTTTTAATCAGATAGTTTTTATTGTTTTAATCATCCAATGAACACACGTAAAATTAATTGCAGGATTATATAACCAATAGGTATCGAAGAAATATTACATACATACCATTGCTCTCATTTTATGTATCAACCTTTTGTGTGGCACCATATCAAAAGCTTTTGAAATGTCCTTTATACACCACGTCCACTGCATTTCTTTGGTCCAGTCCAGAACTCACCTCTTCATAGAAGCTTATCAGATTAGTTTGATAGGAATGGTCCCTCGTAAACCCATGTTGATATTGGGCCATGAGGTTATTTTTATTCAGATACTCCAGTATAGCCTCTCTTAGAAAACCCTCTAGGATTTTACCCACAGTAGAGGTTAGGCTTACTGGCCTATAATTTCCAAGTTCAGTTTTTGTCCCCTTTTTGAATATTGGCACCACATTTGCTATATGCCAGTTCTGTGGTACAGACCCTGTTATGGAATCTTTAAAGATTAAAAATAATGGTTTATCGTCCTGCAGTACTCTGGGGTATATCCCATCCTGGCCTGGGGATTTGTCAACTTTAGTGATTTTTTAGACTGTGCCGTACTTCCTGTTGGGTTAAGCAGGTTACATTTAATGGAGAGCTTTTGTTATCACTGATCATGTTGTCTGTCATGGGATATTCTTGTGTAAATACTGTTGCAAAAAAGTCATTTAGTATATTGGCTTTTTCCTCATCCTCATCCACCATTTCACCAAGACTATTTTTAAGGGGCCAACACAATCATTTTTTAGTTTCTTACTATTCATGTAGTTAAAGAATATTTTGGGATTTTTTTTTTAACTTTCTCTGGCAATGAGTCTCTCTGTCTCAATCTTTGCTGCCTTGATTTGCCTTTTACAGATATTATTTAAATTTATTTAATGCCTCATCACTACCTACTTGCTTTAATTCCCGTAATGCTTTCCTTTTGTCACTTATTGAGCCACTTACAGCCTTATTTAGCCATAGTGGTTTCCTCCTATTTCTATCATGTTTATTCCCATAGGACAGTGATGGCGAACCTTTCAAAGGCCGAGTGCCCAAACCGCAACCCAAAACCAAATTATTTATGGCAAAATGCCAACCCAGTAATTCAATTTAAATTACAGCAGTGGTCATCACAAGCGCTGCACAGGGGGGAGAGCCTGCAGATGCCAACTTTCTTCCCTGTACAGGGCATGTAGTCCTGAAACCTTGATGATCAATTCAATTATTTTAACAATTTAATTGATTTTAAACTTACCTTTGCAGTCTTCTGTTTTCTTCAGCAGTGGTCATCCTGCTCATGTGTACTGCACATTAAAGGGCTGAGCCGCTCCCACTGCACTTTCCAGACATAGCAGGTGGATTGATCTGTATGGAAAAATGCAGAATATTAGACAGGAGATAGATTTTTATCATGGAATGCAAGGGAATTTCATACTGAAATCCTGGTCCCCATCTTGTAGTAATATCTACATCCGGACCCTATCCTTGCATTTAGGTGCTCCATCCTGACCCTCTCCTTGTAGCTATGTGCTCCATCCTGACCCACTCCTTGTAGTTAGGTACTCTATCCTGACCCTCTCCTTGCAGTTAGGTGCTCCATCCTGACCCTCTCTTTGTAGTAATGTTCTCCGTCCTGACCTTCTCCTTGTAGTAATGTGCTCCATCCTGACCTTCTCCTTGTAGTAATGTGCTCCATCCTGACCCTCTCCTTGTAGTAATGTGCTCCATCCTGACCCTCTCTTTGCATTAATGTGCTCCTTACTGACCCTCTCTTTGTAGTAATGTGCTCCATCTTGACCTTCTCCTTGTAGTAATGTGCTCCATCCTGACCCTCTCCTTGTAGTAATGTGCTCCATCCTGACCCTCTCTTTGCAGTTGTGCACCTGATAAGCTCAGGGAGAGGGGTACTTGGACACCGGGATGGATTTGATGGCGGTGACTGGAAATCGCGGGTTATCGCGTTCCGGTTCCGTGCCCTGGCTGTCATTTGTTTGGTGGGGGAAATATTTACAAGGATTAAAAAGTATGTGACGCCACCTGTGTATCCCGGTAACTTGGATACCGGCGCTGCAGGCCGGCCGCTGAGGTGATGATGGGTGCAGTTCAGTGTGGTACAGCTCCCCACAGGTGGAGCTTTTACCTCAGGGCAGCAGTGATGGAGGATGAGGTGATGAGGGGAGTAGCTGTTCTTACCCCTCTGAGGAGGTGATGATGCTCAGACCCTCCGGGCACCAGCGGGAAGAAAGACAGACACCGACTCAACTTCAACTACACTTTACTGGTACCGGCAGATGTTATAGAGAACACAGTACAGTCTGGTTTAACGGTACTAGTTGTCAGTTCAGGGTACCCCCATGGAGTCTCTAGATGTTCCTTCCTTATTAACTTTCGGGTCTCAATTCTACCTTCCTCTCTGTCTTTCACCACCTTTTCAGAGCTCTCTTGCCAGTCCCTGGTCTTGTACGGCGATGCACTGGTTATCCTTGACCGGTACAGACGGGAGCAGCAGGAACACACTCTCTCTCCCGCCACGGAATCCGGACTGTTCCCCACGTAGTCTTGGACCGATTATGGGCCTGAGGAGTGAAGTATCATCTAGTGGTGCCTACGGCTACCCGGTGATTAAGGGCCCGTGGCTCATCAGTTTGCGGTCAGGGATGAACCGCTGACTGCCTCGGCTTCTGTGTTAGCGGTGTTTTTCCCCAGACTAAACCAGCCGGCTCCAACCGGTACTGGTTTGTCCCCTTCTGTCTGGGTCACCCTCCTGGAGATGGGTTATCCTCCTGTCAAAGGGCTGTCAGGCTCATCCTGACTCACTGCCTTCCCAGCACTGTCTCTGACGCAGACTGACTGACTGACACTAACTGTCACTTAAGTATCCCGCTCTAACCTAAGCTCCACCCTCTTTTGGACCTACTGAATAATTTGTCCTTTATTCTAAGGTGGCTTAATGTTGAGTTCTAACTTATGGGGATGTCACATGCATCAATATCGCGTGCAATGTCGCTGCTGCACATGACGTTGCAGCGATATTGACGTGTGTGACAGGGCGCATCAACCAGCGATATATCGCTGGTTGATGGTCACCAGGTTTTAGAACCTGCTCTAAAACCTGGCAATGGTCGACTGGTGGACACGCAGCATCGCTGCGTGTGACACCGAGAGACGAGCGAGAAGCCAGCTCCCAGCGCCTCTCAGCAAGCGCTGGGAGCTGGTATCCATGGTAAACAGCGGGTAACTACGCACGGTGCTTAGTTACCCGCTTGTGTTACATGGTTACCAGCGTTCTCGCTGGTCACTGATCGCTGGTGAGTCTGCCTGTGTGACAGCTCACCAGCTGGCGACATTGACGCGTGTGACTTCCCCATTAGACTCCATAGGTAAAACCCTCTCCTGGCAGTAATGTCCCTATCCTGACCCCCTTCTTGTAGTAATGTCTCCAGCCTTATCCCCTTGTAGTATGCTTGATCCCTGTCCCCTTGCAGTTATGTCCCCATCCTGCCCTCATCATGCAGTTATATGGTCCCTCCTTGTAATAAAGCCACAATCATGCCCCCTCCTTGTAATAATGCCACCATCACCCCCTTCTTGTAAAAATGCCACCATCATGCCCCCTCCTAATAATGACACCCCTCCTGCACCCTCTTAAAATGCCACCATTCTGCCCCTCCTAATAATGCCACCATCCTGCCCCCTCCTAATAATGCCACCATCCTGCCCCCTTCTCATAATGCCACCATCCTGCCCCTTCTCATAATGCCACCATCCTGCCCCCTCCTAATAATGTCACCATTCTGCCCCCTCCTAATAATGCCACCAGCATGCCTGCTAGTTATACCGTAGCTTAAAATAAAAAAAATCATTCTCACCTAGTACTCCCGCCTCCACCGCTGCTCTTCTCCTCACGTCTTCAGTCCCAGCGTCACATGACTCTGAGCAAGTCACATGACCGCAGTCACGTGACGCCAGGCGGAGCTTAGAGTGTGGGAGATGCGGAGGAAGGAGTATCCTTCTCTGATCCGACACGGCTTTGAACTGCCGGCGCCATCTGGCCGGCAATTCAAAGCTGCAGTGAGAGGCGACACCGCGTGCCAGGGAAAACGGCTCCGCGTGCCCTCCCTGGCACGCGTGCAATAGGTTCGCCATCACTGCCATAGGGTATTTATTGTGCACAGGTCCTATTCAAGATGCTAATAAACATCTCCCATTTGCTTTGTGTACTTTTATGTCTCAGGACATCGTGCCAGTTTATTGCACTAAGATCATCTCTCATCTGTTGGAAATTTGCCTTCCTGAAGTTTAGTGTCCTTGTAGCTCCTCTACTACACATCTTATTAAAGGATACTTGAAAACTTATCATATTGTGATCACTAATACCCAAGTGACCTCCAACCCGTATATTTGATGTGCGGTCCGGCCTGTTGGTTAATATTAGGTCCAGCAGTGCCCCCCTTCTTGTTGGGTCCTGAACCAGTTGTAAAAGGTAATTTTCTCTCTTAATTGTCAAAAACCTATTACCTCAGCTGGAACTGCAGGTTTCTGTTCCCCAATGTATTTCAGGGTAGTTGAAGTCCCCCATAATAATGACTTCTCCCTGAGTCGCTGCTTCATCTATTTGCTTTATGAGGATATTCTCCTCCACCTCCATTATTGTTGGAGTCTTATAACAAACCCCTATCGGTAATTTATTATTTTTTCCCCCCTTCCCTTATCTCCACCCACAGGGACTCTACATTAGATTCACATATATTATCACGAAGGATGGGTTTTAAGGTTGATTTTACATATAAGCACACACCTCCCCCTTGCTTATTTGTACGGTTATTTCTTAACAGACTATATCCCTGTAAATTAACAGCCCAGTCCTGGCTCTTGTCCAGCCATGTCGCCGAAATCCCAACCATGTCATAATTATTTTCCAACAAAATTAATTCTAATTCCTCCATTTTGTTGGTGAGGCTTCTGGCATTAGTGTACATGCACTTTATGCATCTCTCTTTACCTCTATTTCTTCCTACTATATTGACTGTTCTAACCCCACCCCCCATGCCACCCCCAATTTCATTACTTGTGCCCATGTTACTATTTACACTATCTTCCCCTCCTGTACAATGAATACCCTTCCCCCCAATCCCTAGTTTAAACACTCCTCCAACCTTCTAGCCATTTACTGCCCCAGCACAGCTGCACCCTCCCCATTGAGGTACAGCCCGTCCCTAGCATAGAACCCGTAGCCAACAGAGAAGTCTGCCCAGTTCTCCAGGAGCCCAATCCCCTCCTTCCTACACCAATCCCTGAGCCACTTATTTATCTCCCTAATCTTCCTTTGCCTCTCTGGTGTGGCACAGGCAGTATTTCAGAGAATACTACCTTGGAGGTCCTTGCCTTAAGCTTGCAGCCTAATTCCTTGAAATCATCTTTAAAGACCTTCCACCTACCTCTTTGTCATTTGTGCCAATGTGCACCATGACCGCTGGGTCCTCACCAGCCCCTCCCAGTAATCTGTCAACCCGATCAGCGATGTGCCGGACTCGAGCGCCAATTAGGCAGCACACTGTTCGACGATCCCTGTCTTTGTGACAGATTGCCCGTAATAATTGAGTCCTCCACTACCAGCACCTGTCTGGCCTGCCCTCCTCTCCTGTTTACCCCCTTACTGGAGCTGACACTCCTCTGGCTTTCAGATGTCATGCCTTGCTGCAGCAGTGCTATCCCTGTACTGACAACCCCCTCATCTGCCAATTTAGCAAATTTATTGGGTGTGCCCGATCAGGGCTAGACTCCCTGGCACGCTTCCCTCTACCCCGTCTTCTAACTGTCACCCAGCTAGATGCCTCACAGTCCTGCAGCTCCATGCCACCATCGTCCCTCACATCTATCCCATTGAGCAGCTGATGCTGTTCAGTGAGCAGCAGACTCCTTTCCATATTGTCTATGGATCTCAGTGTTGCCAGCTGTTGATTTAGATGCAGTATCCGGGCTTTCAAACGCACAGCGTGCTCATATCTCACAGAGCAGTATGCACCTTCGACCGGCTGTTCAAGGATTGCATACATGTGGCAAGATGTAAACTGGATGGCATAAAACACCTGTATAAGATTGGACCCTACTACCCCCTCCCATCTTCCCTTCCATATATGTTCTTTCTGTAACTCTTTCTTTTTTCTTATGCTAGCATTGACCGTCATGTTTACATGCATTGTAACCATATTTAGCTTTTTACTTAAAGCTACTTGTCCTCAATAAGTTGCATCCGTGTATGGATACTATGTGCGATTTAATAGGCGTAGAGTAATACCCCCATCTCTCAGCTTATTTGTCATGTGTTTATATATTTGGAGGAGAAGCGATACATGGATTTAGCGGCCTATCACCAAAAAATGGTGGACTGATCATTATACACGGTTGTGCATACGGACTGATACCGGAGACCCGTCTCATCAGGGACACACAGATGTCCACGGCCACTGATGGTGAACTAGTTTACTTATAATACTGATTGAAATTGGTCACTCTTGTTATTTATTTCTTATTGCTACTGTCAACTTTTGTATGTTGCCTTAATCTCTTTAATAAAACAGATTCAACATAAAACACAACACCTGTCCACACACTCAATAACACTCCAATCTCTCCACCATGGCCAAGACCAAAGGTTTATTTTTAGGACACCAGGGACAAAATTTAGACCTGTACAAGGCTGGGATGAGCTACAGGCAATATGAAAGCAGCTGGGGTAATAAGGTAACAACTGTTGGCCCCATTCTTAGGTTATGGAAGAAACTCTAGATTACGGTCAGTCTTCCTCAGTCTGGGGACCCATGTGAGATTTTGCGTCTTGGGGTAAGGATGATTCTGAGAAAGGTCTAGAATCAGTCCAGAAGTGCACAGTAGGACCTCGTCATTGACTTGAAGAGAGCTGTGACCACAGTCTCCAAGTTTAGTTAGTAACTCACTATGCCGTCATGGATTAAAATCCTACTGCTCACATCCACCACATGTCCATGCCCATTTGTTGTTCACTAATGACCATCTGGATGATCCTGAGAAGGTATGGGAGACGTTTGTGTGCAATCTTGTTCAAGAACTGCAGAAACGTCTGACCCCTGTAATTGCAAAGTTTTCTGCACCATATATTAAGTTTTGTTTTTCTTTTGTATCAAATACTTATTTAAGGCAATACATTGCAAATTAATTATGTAAAAATTATACAGTGTGACTTTCTGTATTTTTTTTTTCAAAGAATCTGCCTCACAGTACCGTATATAGTATACGAGTATAAGCCTACCTGAGTATAAGCCGAGGCCCCTAAATTTTATCCCAAAAACTGGGGAAACTTATTGACTCAAGTATAAGCCTAGGGTGAGAAATGCTGCAGCCCCCCCATCCTTGTATACAGATCCCCCCTCATCACTGGTATGTAGCTCCCCCCCCCCATCACTGGTATATGTCCCCATCACTGGTACATAGCCTCCATTACTGGTATATAGCCCCATCACTGGTTTATAGCCGATTACTGTATACAGCGCCCTATTACTGGTAAAAAGCCCCATTACTATTTATATCACCCATCACTGGTATGTAGCCCCATTACTGTATATAGCACCCCATCACTGGTACATAGACCCCCCCCCCCCATCACTAGTACATAGACCCCCTTCATTGCACACACACCCATCCCTGGTGCATAGCCCCCCATCATTGTATATACCCCCCATGATTTGTATATGCACCCCATCATTGCACACACACCCAATCCCTGGTATACAGCGCCCCCATCATTGCACATACCCCCCCCCCCCCGTCCATGGTATACAGCACCCCATCATTAAACTACTTCCCCCCCATCCTCGTATACAGCACTCCTATCATTGATCTCCCTCCCATCCCTGTATACAGCAACCCATCATTACTCTATCCCCCCCCCACCTCATTAGCGTAATCCCCCCATGACTGCCGTGAATGTAATTAATAAACTGCGATGACGTCACACGCGGCGCCATCACATGACTTTAGAAGCAAGAAGTCGGAGGGAGGACAGACGGGAGACAAGCGTTGGAAGGTGAGTTCGGTTTATTATTTTACAGTGAGCGGCAGGGGGAGGCAGTCTAATGTAATATGTGCCGCTCCCCCAGCCGCTGATGGACGGTGGGATGCAGTGCATATTCATTAGATTAATGAGCGGGGTTATGTGACCGCCCGCTTACTCTGCAGCATCTCCCGCCTCCTCCAGCCCCTGGTCACCGCCCCCCACCTCACAGCAACGGTATGTGACTCGAGTATAAGCTGAGGGGGCCCTTTTCAGCAGAATGTTTGTGCTGAAAAACTCTGCTTATACTCAAGTATATACAGTATGTATAGAGTCAGTATAGAGTGGGTGTGCACAACCTAGGTTGCAATGATCCAATAGTCAGATGCTACTTAGCACAGAGTTTTCTTTTTCATTCAACATATGGCTTTTTTGTGTAGGTGTTTTGTATCATTATCCAACTTGTGGTGCTCTGCTTATGGTTAAAGTCCAGACATAATGCAATAATTTAAAATAAGAAAAATGGCACTCACCAGAATATATGAAAATAAAAAGTCTATTTTATTCGCTCATTTAAATCAGGGATACACGGTGGCAGGATGAAGCTGACGACTAACATTTTGACCTGGATCCACCTCCTTATCTAGGGTGGAGCATATTTGTGCATCATTGCATAACATTGAGGCTAAAAACAATAAAAAGAAAAGGAATTATTTAACAAAAAAAACAAGATCTTTCAGTCGTTGAGTCCTAAACTATATTGGGCACCATGATTCACAGTGAGCTTTGCCGTTATTCTGTGTAGCTGCTTATTCCAGTCTCCCCCTTGTGGAGCATTAACCCATACCAATCCAGCGAAGGTGAGTACGTTAGGGTTTACATAATGTGTTTCTCTGATATGGCTAATTAAACGTGGAGATCCTTGACCTGTTAGAACTAAATTATAACGCTTTTTAAAACACATATAGTAGTCATAGGCTACGTTCACAACGCCACGTTTTTGCCGCTTTTTTTTTTTTTGCACGGGCGTATTTTCCCGCATTTTGTGGCTGGTCTTCTTAGTGCCGGAAAAAAAAAATGGTGCGTTCACACACTGCATTTTTTTTTACGGATGCATTTTTCCCCCAAAAGCACAGGAGGAAGTGATGTCACATGCAAGAACAGGAAGAATCCTGTGTTCCTACCCCCATGTGACATGTCGGGGCTGGAGTTTCACTTTTGCAGTGTATCTACATACACTGCTAAAGTGAAATTAAAGTGAACAAAAGGTATTAAAAATAAAAAAAATTAAATACTCACCTCTCAGCTGGCTGTCTTGTGACCCGAGAAATTGGTTTTGGCAGGCAGTTTTAAAGGGAACCGGTCACCTCCTTTGGGCATTTTAAACTATGCCCACCAGCTTACTCATAATGTAAAAGGGGCTCTTACAACCACCTCAATGTGCCCAGACTGGCCCCTCATACCTGAAATATGAACTTATATTGTGTCCAGCAGTGGCCTCCTATTGAGTCAGGGAGGCTGCTATTTAGTCCTGATGTATAACGTCCTCATCGCCTCCCTGGCTGCAATACCCGCCCTGCAGTTTGAAATTTTCCACCTCTCCTCTGGCCGGCGCAGTGGAGCCATTGGAGCAGGTGACCGCGCTCTTCCATTGAAGCTAGTGCCGACATCTCACGAGATTTGTGGAGTCTCGCGAGACTTCCGCACTTCAATGGATGAGTGTGGTCACCTGCTCTAGTGTGGCACCCCTGCGGACCGGTGGCCACAGAGTGGTACAGCAGCTGAGATGGTAAGCCATCCACCCCAAACCAAACACCGAACACGCCCCCGAATCCTCAGACCTAGGACTTTATGCCCGGCAGGGGAGAGGTGGGGGAAGATGGAGTGGTGGGTGGAGCTTAGTGACACCTGTGAAAGGGGGAGGAGCTTTAGTAGTGACTTCAGAAAGTGACAGTCAGAGTGGAGTTGGTGGAGAGTGAGGACAGTTCCAGAGTGACACAGAGACAAAAGACCGTAACAACAAGGGAGAGCAAATCATCTGATGGCTGACCGGGTCTGAGGCTACTGACCAAGTGTAGAGGAGAAGGAGTCCAAGGTGGAATACCGGCTTTACGGAGATACTGAGGGACTGGATTGATGGACAGGGTACCGGCCCTGTAAAAGTGGTTGGCTGTTTTATGCCCCAACCACAGATTAACCAGTGCCTGAACCCAACTGACCGTCACACCAAGGGAAAGGCCTCACATAGGATCAGGGATCCAAAGGGAGGATACCCAGGAAGGTCCACGACTGCTAGCCCAGAGGTTGTGAGCGATCCTGAAGAGACCCGAAAGGCATTAAGAAAGAGGGTGCTTTTGGTGATCCATCTCAGCTGCTGACAGGCTACTGGTACCACTCACTGCAAAGAAAACAGAGACTGTGTAAACTAAGAGCTACAACAGTGAGTAAAGTACCCGGTTGAACTTGAGACTTGTGCGAGAGTTTTATTGAGCGTCCATGGTTACAGACTCAAGGATGAGAAACCAGAAGCACAGCTGTTAGTAGTAAGTTGCACCCCACGGTCACCTCACAGTCGCCTCACTAAAAACTTATTACTGGCCATGGGGATAAACCAGCCCTGCCCGTGGAGGGCTCATCACCTTGCTGATTGACTTCACCATCCCCCGGAGCTGAGAAGCAGAGGTGGTCACATCTACCACGGGTGGCATCACAAACTTTTATTTTTTTTTTTAACATTTTTTACCTTTTTTTTCCCCTTTTAATTGCGGTCCCTCTAGGGCCACGGAACCGGTCCACGGCCACTACCGTGACAGACCCCTGTGACCAGACAGCAGAGACCGGTCCCGAGTAACCCACGGTCCTGGTGGGCGATGCACTAGCGGCTCCACTGCGCAGGCGCAAGTACTCTTGTCACTCACCGCACCAGCCAGAGGACAGCGGGAAATTTAAAATTATAGGGCGGGTATTGCAGCCAGGGGCCGGCAAGGACGTTATACATCAGGACTAAATAGCAGCCTCCCTGACTCAATATGAGGCCAGTGCTGGACACAATATAAGTTCATATTTCAGGTATGAGGGGCGAGTCTGGGCACAAAGAGGGGTTATAAGAACCCCATTTACATTATGTCTAAGCTGGTGGTCATAGTTTAAAATACCAAAAGGGGGTGACAGGTTCCCTTTAACATATACATATATATAAGTCTAAACGTTGCAAATATAGTACACTAGGATAATATTATTACTTAATGTTAGTGGTCTCTTACAACAGGATAATGCCCCCTGACACATTGCTGAAATAACTTAGGAATGGTTTGATGACCATGACGAAGGGGTGAAGGTATGGGCCTGGATTACAAATTCTCTGGCTCTCACTTGAATCATGCATTCATAGGATGTGATGGGAAACTCGTCAAGTCTATGGAGGCCTCATTTGGCAACTTGCAGGACATCATGTAATAGCTGAGGTTCAATATAATTTTGCCTTATGTGAAAATAAAATTTGCTGTACTCACCAGCTGTCACCTCCTTCATGGGTCCCTTGCAGACCAATTTTGTGTGTTTGCTGATACTGGAAGTGATGTATCCTGTCCCATAATAGCTATTTCTTTCTTCTGACGATGCACTGTTTAAGTGGTGAAAGGTGAACAGTAACATCATCACTTTTGATGTTGGTACTGTATCGCCCCAGGGCGTGGGGTACTCAAGTATCAGGCGGCAGAAGGGGTTAACTTTGTCACGGGGAATGGCGGCCGTGCCTGATCTCGTGTCCTGGGGACTATTCTCTTGAAAAAGGGGGAATTATTTGCAGGGATTATGTACAGTTTGTCGTGACTCCACCTGCAGTACCTGGAGATGCTCACCAGCACCGCCACAGTCCTCCGGAGGTCGGTAGTATTGCGGCTGTGATGGTGTAGTCCTCCGCAGGCAGGACTGGGCCTCCGGGGCAGCGATTCCTGTGGAAGGAATTTTGTAGAAAAAAAGATGTAGCAGAGTCAAAAGTCACTTCACTGGGTACTTTACTGGAACTGAGCAATCATTACAGCTCACAGTGCAGTTTGATGTTATCAAACAAGGGGTTACGTGTGGCTGAAAGTAGATTTGTTTAGTAGGGAGACGGAACCGTCGTGTATGCCTTTCTTGTTCCTCCTGTTCCCTTGCCTCCCAGTGGCAGGGCGAAGCCAGATCTCATGGAGTAGATCCGACCTCCTGCTGTCTCTCTTTACTTCCCTTGCTCCCGTCGGGTGAACCTTCTTTTGACACGGCAGCTCTCGAGACTCTGTGGCTCTTTCTGCACAGCGGCTTGCCAGCGGTGTGTGATTCCTTTCTAATGGGTGCTTTAGGAGTCAGGCCCGTATATATATATAATATATAATAATATAATCATAAAAAATAAAGAGCAGCACAGCTGACGTTACCTTTGGGTGCAGGGCCCACCACAATAGTCCTTTCTCCTACCTGGTTCAATATTGCAAAAACATAGGCAGCACTCCCACTTGTTTTAGATAGATAAGACCTTTATTGATCACAGTTCACAGGCAACGTTTCAATCCACAATGGATTTTTTTCAAGCCATCTAAGGGCCCTTTCACATCAGCGTTTTTGAATCGCGGCAGATGCGGTGAAAAAAACGCATCTGCCGCGATTACCGCATACCGCTGCACTTGCGGCGCGGTTGCGTTTTTTTCCATGCAAAGTATAGGCGGACTTGCGGCAGTGTGGCAAGTGCGGTTTTGCACTTGCGGCAGGTGCGGCCGCGAAAAAAACCGCGGTCAGCCGCGGTTTTTTTCGCGGCCGCACCTGCCGCAAGTGCAAAACCGCACCCTGCCGCAAGTCCGCCTATACTTTGCATGGAAAAAAACGCAACCGCGCCGCAAGTGCAGCCGGTATGCGGTAATCGCGGCAGATGCGGTTTTTTTCACCACATCTGCCGCGATTTGAAAAAAAACGCTTATGTGAAAGGGCCCTTAAACAAGTGGGAGTGCTGCCTATGTTTTTATATATATATATATATATATATATATATATATATATATATATATATATATATATATATAATACCCCCGTTTTACTGATTTTCTGTAGTCCTTAAAAGTTGCCACAGACAGGTGCGGGCTCCGGTACCCCGGTTCCTTACGTTGAGTGAACTCCCGCCCGAGTTTCTTGCTCCTTTCTCGGTTCTGTCTGGGATCTGTTCTATCTTTCCCTGGGTTCCTCAGCCGAGGTAACTCTCCTTTGTGCCGCAGGCTCTCTGCCTGTACTCTTCTAACTCTCCAACCCAGACCCGGGCTGTTCCTCTCCTTGAGCCCTTCTCTCTTCCTCCTTCTCAGACTATTCCAGACCCTCTCTCCCTCTCGCCCAAAAAGAGGGAGACTACTCTTGCTCCTTGTTTGCCATTCTGCTCAAGGACCGACCAAAGACCTTCTTTCTCTCCCTAGGGGTAACTATATACCCTCCCGGGTTCCCTCTCACTGTGTGACTAGTGTGGGGTGTGGGTTTAGGGTTCCGCCTACTGTCCATAAATCTACTTGCAGTGGGGTGACTACACCACTTTTATGGGTGTAGTACCCCTTTTGTGGCACCTGCATTGTGGGGCACCACAGTACCAACCACAGAGCGGATGGTGATTCAGTGAATATTAGCAAAGTTGTAGACAGCACAGGCAACCTGACAGAATACTGAAGACTGCAGCAGATTAGTAGGTGCTGATTGGCTGCAGTGGTCAAGTGACATAAAGTCACGTGGAGCAGTGTCTCCTGAGAATCGCATGACAGAAATGGCGCTGGACCGGTAGATGTGTATGAAATTTTTTTTATTAACTTTACATGAGGCTCTTCAGTAGTTAAGATTGTTCTGTAAGGAATCTCTTGCTTAAAAAGGTGACTTTAGAGGTCTTATGGATCATATTTAGGCAGGTGGTTTATTCTTATGGCTGATCAGTGAGTGTATTTACCATATTGCCATTATTGGTGTATTAAACTTTACCAGACATACAAATCCTATTAAGAATACTAACTGTATTAAAGCTTCTTTGTATAGCAAACTTTTGTATATTAATTATAAATGTGATGATTGTATTTGTTTTTTTTTTATTTTAAAGAAGTTTGTCAAAAAATATTTTTTTCAATCATAGGCTTTGCAAAAAAAATAGATAAACTCACCCCTTACTGCTCCAGCACTGCTTCTCCGCTGCTGGTCAATGTCTAACAAGCTGCAGTGTTGATATTACAACTACAGCGCATGTGACAGCTACAGTCAATAATTAGACTTTTTGGTGATGAAGAGGTAGTTAACATGAGACCACTGTGCCCGGTGATTAGCTGCAGTAGTTCCCAGTACTGCAGTCTTGATGTCACTGGTGTAACTTGTCAATGACCGGTGATGGCAGTGGGTAAGTACGCTAAAGCTAGAGTTTATTTTTCTACACGGCCATGACCGTAACTTTGCAATTTGCAAACGTGGTCACAAATCTGACCACATGCACCAACAATACCATGGAATAGTGACTGCAGACTTTTTTCCGAATACTACTTGGCAGCTCTAATGCCTCTGAGAATAATGTCACCTTACCAGTATCACTTAAAAAAGGAAATCTCGCGCTTTCCATTACCACTTCACACAATCTCCAGGAAGATAATTCAAATGATATATATCAAGTATTTCTTTCCTTTTAAAGTAGTTTGTTCCAATGTATTAATATATACACACACACTGCTCAAAAAAATAAAGGGAGCACTTAAACAAGTCAATCAACCTGTCCAGTTATGGAGCAGCACTGATTGTGAATCAATTTCTCCTGCTGTTGTACAAATGGAGCAGACAACAGGTAGAAATGATAGGCAATTAGCAAGACACCCCTATAAAGGAGCCATTCTGCAAGTGGTGACCACAGACCATTTCTCTATTCCCATCCTCTTTGGCTGGTGTTTTGGTCACTTTTGCATTTTGTCATTGCTCTCACCCCTATAGGTAACATGAGGTGGTGTCTACAACCCACAGAAGTTACTCTGATTGGGCAACACATCCAGTATGGCAAATGAATGCGAGCTATGGCAAAAAGGTGAGCTGTGTCTGTGAGCACAGTGTCCAAAGCATGGAGCAGATACCAGGAGACCTGCTAGTACACCAGGAGATGTGGAGGGGGACATTGGAGGGCATCATCCCGGCAGCAGGACTGCTACCTCCTTCATCATGCAAGAAGGAGCATTGTAAGAGCCCTGCAAAATAACATCCAGCAGGCCACTAATATCCATGTGTCTGCTCAAACTGTTGTAAACAGACTCCATAAGGGTAGTTTGAGGGTACGACATCCAATACTGGGTGTAGTGAGTGCTACAGTCCAACACCATGAAGGGGGAATGGCATTTGCCAGAGAACATACGGATTGGCAGAATCAACATTAGGATGTTGCAGGCATCAAAACATTCTCCATGGCGTTCCAAACTCTGCCACGTCTGTCACATATGCTCAGTGTGAACGTGCTCTGATCCGTTAAGAGCACAGGGCGCCAATGTTGAATCTGACAATCTTGGTGTTCTCTGGCAAATGCCAATTGCACTGCATGGTGTTGGGCTGTAAGGGTGCGTTCACACTGCGAATTTCTGGGATCCGTGGCCACAGATCCGATTTGGCCCCCATGTATCCCTATGGGACACGGATCTGATCGGATTTAGCCTTATTGCCATCCAATCTGTTTCAGATCCGATTCTGTCCGATTTTTAGCTGTTCCCAAAATCGGACACTGCTCCAATTTTGGGCACATCGGACAGAATTGGATCCGACATGATCCGCAGCCTTTAACATGGGGGCCTATGGAGCACGGGTCCGAGAAAACAGCTGATCATTTCTCAAACCCGATTTTAGTGTACTGAGCACGCTCAGTAAACTAAAACTGCTCCTAACCGTCTAATTTCACTTCAGCAATGTATATACATACATTGCAGAAGTGAAATTAAGTAAAGCAAGGGTTAAAAAAGAAAAAAATATGTATTCTCACCTTTTCAGCGATCCCCCGATGCCTCTATCTTGCTCCCAGTACAGGACCTGGGGTTGCTTGGCAACCTGATCAGCTGATCGAGTCACATGACCTGTTGCAGCGGTAACCGGTCATGTGACTGATGACGCTGATTGGGTAGCCCCACCCAGCCAAGTCCTTCAGCCATCGGGAGCTGGATGGAGGCGTCGGGAGGATCGCTGGAAAGGTGAGAATGCATGTTTTTTATTTTAACCCTTTCTTTACTTAGTTTCACCTCCGCAATGTATGTATATACATTGCGGAAGTGAAAGTGCCCCACTGCCTCCTGTCAGCTGTTTTTTCTGTGTCCGGACCCGTTGAAAATCACGGCCCGGACACAGAAATAACAGCTGGAGGTCACCTCCGATGGTGTCCGTTCCTGTCAATGGGGTCCTACAAAAAGTAGGATCCCACAGACAGGAAAAAATATGCGATGTGAAAGCAGCCTTAGCTTTACGCCCACTTGTGGAAGTCGGGCCCTAGTACCACCTTCAAGGAGACTGTTTCTGACAGTTGGAGCAGACACATAGATATTAGTGGCCTGCTGGAGGTCATTTTGCAGGGCTCTGGCACTGCTCGTGTTCCTCCTTGTACAAAGGAGGAGGTGGTGGTTCTGCAGCTGGATTGTTACTTTCCTACGGACCCCTCCACATGTCCTGGTGTACTGGCCTGTCTCCTGATATCTGCTGCGTGCTCTGCACTCTGTGCACTCTGTGCTGGCTGACACAGCTCACCTTCTTGCCACCGCTCACATTGATGAGCGATCCTAGGGTTTTTGACCTGAGTTTGGTTTTAATATTTTAGATTTTTTACATTAAAGACTTGATCCCTTCTATTTTTGTAAAATATTTCCTGATGAGAAATGTGAGATGTCTAGCTCAAGGTAAACTATTCATAACAAAATAGTGGTGAAGTATTACCCTGGTAGGGCATTTTAAGCATTACAAACACATTGTACACTTTTAAAGTTCCAGTATTTCCAAACATTTAAAAAATATGCACATACTTTAATAAGTACTAACTATAGGGCCGTAGTAAACATGGCCAGTCATGACAGATGAGCAGTGGTTTGTCAGCCTGCAGTTAAATTCAAGTCACGCTGCGCAGAGTTCTTTGCGCCCAGCATGTCATTCAGCACACATTTTTAAATGCTATTGCTGCATGTGCGCTGATTTTGCTGTGAATCCAAGTCAAAATCTTTGTGTTAACATTCACATTTTTTTGCTGGAGATTTGCACATTTTCAAAGGGTCCAATATGTCAACGTAATAGGCATGATGTAAACCTTATATACATTGTACTATAAATATGAGTAATTTTGGTTATGAGGTTACACTCTTTTAAGTTTACTAATCCATACCTTTTATACCCTAACTTTGCTTATTTCATGGAAAGATTGAAACATTGATTTGCCTATGGCTGGTTTTACATTGTATGGTGCTGAACATCACAACATCTTCATGACTTTGCCATGAAACAGTGGGGAAAAACTCTTTAAGTTTGTTAGCATTTTTTTTTTTTCTTTTTTTTAGAAGTACCATTCAAAAACCTTGAAATATGAAGGAGATCAGCAATACCACCAGGAAAGCATTTAATTGGCTCCATATGTATTCTGCATCAGGTTCACAACCTCAAACAGGCAGTCAATCAGATGAGATGAGCTTGCATGATTGGTAAGTATCTGCCTGTATTTCTCAGCTTTGTGGACTCCAAGAAATGGTTAGTGCAGCAGATGAAAGACACCTCAAGATTACTTCCCTCTTTTGAAAATTGGAAGATGTCCAGCAGTGCCATAAGATCAGAACTGGCAACAACCAGTGGGTCTCTGCTACACTCGTCTACTGCTAGGAGACTGTCCAGAAGTGGTCGTCATGAAAGAATTGTGGCCAAAATCCATCTCTGATATGGAAACAAGGCCAAGTGACTCCATTGTGCAAGAAAATGTAAAAACTGGGGTGCTGAAAAATAGCAGTAGGTTTTTTGCACCAGTGAGTCAAAATTTGGCATATTTGTCTAAAACATACAGCAATTTATAGAGCAATAGGATATAAGAATGGTACAATAATGGCAGGCAGAAGTGAAGCGTGGTAAAGGCCCCGTTACACGGCACGATATTGTGAATGATATCGCTCAAAAGTCACGGGTTTGGAGTAGTTCAAACGACATTGTGAGGACGTCGTTGCGTGTAACACCGAGATTTGATTACGATAAATCGTTGAATCGTTGATCGCAGATTTGAGAACATGTTCTCAAATCAGACGATTCACGATCAGCCAACCTGCTGCATCGTTGTGTGTGACACCGCGATAACTGTCATTCACGCCTTTGCCCATTCACATCAGTGAACAAGTATCGTTCGCTGGTTTGTGCGAACGATACCTGTTTGCTGGATCGTTGGTGCATCGTCCACGATATCTATGCGTGTGACAGCTCACCAACGATGTCCTAACGACTGCGCACCCCCGAGATCGTTAGGGATATCTTTTCGATATCGTACCGTGTAACGGGGCCATAAAGGTAACTTGCAAGTTGGTGGTGCATTTCAGCAAATTGACTTGGGAATTTGGTCAAGATTTATGGTGTCCTCAATACTGAGAAATACATTCACATACTTATCCATCATGCAATACCATCAGGTGGCGTACCTCTGAAATTATTCTGTTGCAGGAAAATGGCCCCAAGCATACAGCCAATGTTTTAAGAATTATCTTCAGCATAAAGAAGAACCATATGTCTCAAAATTGATATAGCTCCTATAGACCACTGATCTCAACACCGAGTCTGTCTGGGGTTCCTTGAAGGGACTTGAAGCTTTCCGCATGCCTCCATCAACAGATGATCTTTAGTTTTCCAAGATGTTTGGAACAGCCACCTTGGCAAGCTCCTTAAAAAATTGTGTGCAAGTGTACCTAGAAGAATTGATTTAAAATTCACTTTGCAGCATTTTTCTACATGTGGCTAAATCTTTTGCTCTCTACTGTATATAAAATTGCATGTGTGTGTGCTTGAAAGTTTATTCCGTCTGAATTTTCCTCATAAATTTGATACATCAGCTTTTCACATGTCTTAAAAGTAGATATAGAGACACATATAGCATAAATCAAACTTAAGATTTTGCCTTTTTTTTAAATGAAAGTTAACCAATGCACATGTCTACAGTGCTATGCAAACTAATTGGGACAAAGCAAGTTTTTCTTGAATTAATTTTACTATTTCTGATAAGTTTTATCAGTTCTTAGTGTCGTTTTCCTTGTTCTTCCACATTTCGCTTTTCGTTTTGGAGAAAACGATCCAGTTTCATTGTGTGCGAATTATTCTAGAAACGGTAGATTTTCCAATACCAACAGTGGAAGCGATTTCTTTTACAGTCAGACTTGTATGTTCATTAAGAGTAATAATTCTAGACCTCTTCCGTGGATTAACATCTATTATTACAGGCACGAATCACACTGAGAGAAAAAGTACACTAAACCACTCCTCACAGAATCAAGCTCTCAACTGAAGCTGAGGGGGCAGCTAGCTGTTATTTTCTGACTAAAACCAGTCAAAGCACATTTTGTTACTCAAGGTTTTACACTCACACCTGTTCAAAGTAGTTAAAACTGGTTTGAATCACTGTCTGGTAACCCCAACTTGCGATTTTACTTAAAAATGCTTTGTCCCAATTAATTTGAACAGCACTTTATGTATGAACTATTAGAATTGGCAAATAATTTGAAGGCGAAATGATTTTTAATAAATGGGTTTGTAGCGAGTTAGACTGAAAGTTGTATTCCTTCCTGAAGACACCAACCACACTAATGAAATGTGAATAATCATAATTCTTTGTATATATTGTTATTGTGAACTGTATTGTACTATAATGTGATGTTTCCTTGTATATGTGATAAGGTATAGTTATAGGGTAATATAATGTGTGATAGTAATGTAAAGTATGATATGCATAGTACATAATGTATAGGATGCAGAATGTTATATAATAGTTTATTACAGGAGGAATCGTCAATGTTATATGTTAGGATATTTAGTAAGGAAGTCCTGCCTAGTAACTGTAGGGTAAGTAACAGTTAAGTGTTGCGACTAGCCAACAATGAGCAGGGTTATTCCATAGGGTAAGTGACTGTTTCCCTGTAGAACACCAGCTAGTGTGACTAGTACAGATGTACGAGTAAGACAGTTTGTCAAGGCCACATGTAGGGTGTAACAATACAAAAACAACTTTGAGACCGGAGAGAGATTGCTTGATCCTTTGAAGCGACTAGCTTCTGACGAAACAACCTGAGCCTTAGAGATCTAGCCTCAAACAAGCATCTCTAATACTTGAAGGAGCCAGAGTATTGACAATTGGCCAGATCCCGTAGTGGTCAAGGTATGGAGTTACCACCAATGGCGAGAGACAATGGGCGGGACCCTTTCTGGTAACTGGGTGCCTCAGACTCTTCACTGGTGCTATGGTGAATCCCCTACTCGCTCCCCTACAGGGAGAACAGACCTTCATTTAGAAGTGTCTGGGAGCCAGACGCTCCATTCCTGCTGTAGTGTTCTGAACCTCTAAAGCCCATACTATGTGAGGGAAGGAAATGTGGACCCGCTGAGAGGATAGTGACTATCGGGGACTGTATTGCTGTGTTGGGCTAGGATGTGCTGATCAAGAATGATCAGGAACAACCCAGATAAAACTGTACCTGATCTTATACTGTGAAATTGATAATATACCTGCTATCCTCACATATGGAGTTATGGAGTTGTGTTCAAAGAACTGAAGAAAATGTAAAGTAAAAGACTTCTTAAATAAGAGCTGTTGGTCTTCAGTGTCAATTTACACTGTGGTCCGTACCTGTCCTGCCAAAGTCAATAGCAACATGCAGCCTGCTCAAAGGTATTATCTGTGCTGTAAGAGTCCACAAACCCAGCCAGGGCCAATATTTTTTTTTTTTTTTTAAATTGTTGCTTATCTGCAGTTTGCTAAAAACCAGACTATTGTAACAATGTTTTGTGGACTGTTGAAACCCAAATAGAACTTTTTGGTTTAAATGAGGGGTGTTATGTTTGGGAAAAGGGAAGACACTTTGTTGCGGCATCATCTAAATCGCATACCGGCTGATAAACCATGGTGGTAGGCTGGCTTCACACTGCATGCGTAGGGTTGGCATGCGTGCCAGTGTGTGCGGCTACAGATTCGTCCGAAGCTTTGGAGCTAGAAAACGCTGTGTGTCCCTGCATAAGGATAAAAAGAAATTAGTGGGGTAACTTGGCATGTTTAGATGGCCAATACGCTTTTACGGTTGTTCAATTACATTGTTGTGACAGGGCTTGAAATGGCCTCCTTGTGTGTCTAACATCCTTTCTTGATATGGTTATGTGATTAACAATACATATTCTGCATTTTGTAAGATTTTGCTTTAATTACTATTTTTCTTCAAGATGTCTAAAGTGTTCTTATTCTCCTTTACAGATCTAAGAAAATGGAAACTTCTACCATATGGTCTCCTCCAAGAAGTGCTAGTGGGACAGGTTAAGACCAGAAACAACTAAAGCAAATCCAGGTGTGAATGCATCGGAATTTATCCAAATACAAACTTTTAAGTATGATTTTTATTTCTCTTAATAGGATAGTAATTCTTAACCATTGAAGGCTTTTTTAACCCTTTATTTAGAGAATGTACAGAGCAAATGCTTCAGAAATATTTATGCTAATTTCTCCCATATGATTCAAAAATCAGCAAGTTAATGTGAAGTCACTTCTCCAAATGTC
Source organism: Allobates femoralis (assembly GCA_033576535.1). NCBI lineage: Eukaryota > Metazoa > Chordata > Amphibia > Anura > Aromobatidae > Allobates > Allobates femoralis. Next base: position 122,037,771 of record JARQOC010000005.1, read on the forward strand.
TGATTTTTTAAATACTTGCATTCCCCTCATATTATAACAATCTTGGATCTTCTTTCTGTAGAACACTTTATTATGCTCCTCTGTTAATATGTTGGAAATCTATGGATACATTGACAATGGGGTGGTACTAGACACGAGCAGCTGTGAATTTGAAAGTCCTCAAATCGCACAGATTTTAACCTGACTTTCGATTTGGAGTGAATTTATTCTCTGCAGATTGAACGTACCCTTTTATGCAGGGCTGTGGAGTCGGTGTCCATTTTGGTGGTCTCGGATTCAGGGAGATTGAGGAGTCTGAGGTTTGGCTTACTGACTCCACAGCCCTGGTTGTAGATTTGGAGTCAATGTTTATTTTGGTGGAAATGGAGTCAGATTTTGGTGTTACCGACTCCACCGCCCTGGTTTTAAGTGCTGGGATCTGGAGAAACCTCACAACATAATAAAAGTAAGAAGTAGGAAAAAAAAACACATTACCTCACCGCTGACCTCTCAGGCCATTCTTACTGCTCGCCATCTCTTTCATGATCCTAGGCACCATTTCTTACTGCCACTGCGAGCTGATACTTTGGGCCCCTTCACGTTTAGCCGGGAGATCTGTCTGTGACCAGACCATGGGTGTCCATGTGCCTACTTGTTGTAAGGTTGTGATGTAAAGAGACATTGTAGCCAGAAGTACCAGCGTAGCTTGAAGAGGCCTGAGGAATTGGCACACGGCAGTGGTAAGATCAAGTGGCAACGATATTGGGGACATCAAGCAATAGAGGTAGACGTAGAGGTAAGTAGTCGGGTGGGTATTTTTTTCTTTATCTATTTATCGGCCCTTTATGGTTGAATAAAATGAAGACCAGTCATTTTGCAGAATTTGTGCAAAGTGAATGACAATCCATGTACTGGAGAACATTGATTTTTTGCAAAATTTCAACTCAAATAAATACTCGTGTCTTGGTGGTACCACTTTGGATGTGTGCTTAAAGGGAATCTGTCACCAAGTTTTTGCCATCCCATCTTTGACAGCTTAATTTAGAGACAGAGATCCTGATTCCAGCGATGTATCACTTAAGGCCAGTTTACATGTAGCAACATCATTAACAATGTCGCTTCAACTTGTGACGTTGCAGCGACCTCGTAGCTATGTCTCTATGTGTGACATACTGCAACAATCAAGCTGATCGCTGATCATTGGTACAATGGCCAGGGTCATTTTTCAATCAATACATCAATATCTCATACAATATCCAACCTGGATACAACATGTAATCAAAAAGTCCCGAAAGACACAAAGGCGGATGTAAACACTTTAACAATTTTTATTTAGGAATACCTGTAAACAAGTTTTATTCCATACACAATTTCATAAATAAATGAAAAAAAGGGGGGGAAGATATACAATTACCAGCAACAAATGAGCCTCTGAAAAATATCGTAATAGCAAGATTTCTATATACTCAGAGGTGGTCTCTGACGGTACAAATAGGGGGTAGACCACGTGACTGTACAGTGGTATATGCAATATCTGGACAATGTCCGTGGTGTGTATGAGTATGGGCCAATTAAATCTGGTGTCCTGAGGACTATCGGATCAAAAAATGGGTCAGTGGTGGACCTTATCAAATTACTGCAACATGCATAAGGCTGGGCTAATATTGAGACCAGATCTCTTACAAACATCAAAACAGATCTAATGTCTCACCAATTGACCCCCTTCCATTATCCAACCATGAACCACTATTTGGCATGCATACACACAATGATGGGTCAGCTCTAATTCATCACTAAGATTGCACCACCTATGCCACTGTTTTTTTATGTTGTTATTTAAATGGCGTCAAGTATATAAGCTGATCAAAAAAGGGCTAACAGTGACACATAGCAGTAAGTGTCAGGCTCAATGCCTTTCCACCACCACTAATCTGTACCATTGATACCTAGACCAGCTCCCACTGATACAGCACCATAACTTATAATATCAGAGGCAGGTGTGCAATTAGGATAAAACATGGCTGAACCACCATACACAAAATCAAAGACATTCCATCATTACATACCACTGAGAATGTTATCACGGTCACGCTCAGGCCACCCCTGGACCCCTACGCGTTTCGTCCTCAGACTTCTTCAGGGGGCAGTGTGCGTTGTTTACAGGTATTCCTAAATAAAATTTGTTAAAGTGTTTACATCCGCCTTTGTGTCTTTCGGGACTTTTTGATTACATCATTTTTCAATCGTTGGTCTCCCACTGGGCGGCCAGCATTGCCGTGTGTGACAGCGGTAGACTAACGATCATCGACCTCCCAGTGCTGCACAGCACATGCTGGGAGCTGGTAACCAGGGTAAAGAACGGGTGACTAAGCAGAGTGGTGCGCTTAGTTACCCGCTCTTTACCCTGGTTACCAGCTCCCAGCGGGTACTGTGCAGCGCCGCAAAGCACACGCTGGGAGCTGGTAACCAGGGTAAACAGCGGGTAACTAAGCGTACCACTCTGCTTAGTTACCCACTGTTTACCCTGGATACCAGTGTTCTCGCTGGTCCTGATCGCTGGTGAGTCTGTCTGTGTGACAGCTCTCCAACGATCAGATAACTATGTCCCAGCAACCCCCCATCGTTGGTGGAGTCGCTGGGACATAGTTATGTGTAAACCGGCCCTTACTGAGCAGCTTTTGTCATTTTGATAAAATTGCTGTTTTCTCTGCCTCACATTTAGCAGTTAGGCTGGCTTCACACTTGCAGATGCATCTGCAGCGTTTTGCAGATGCATCTGCAAGTATCAGCATGCAGACCGCGGCCGTGGTGTGAATGCTCTCATTCATTCCTATATGTGAGCCGTAAGCAGGCGTATGCCTGCTTACAGATCACACTCTCCCGCCCGCACTATGGACGCGAGATGTTGCGTCCAAGGTGCGGGGCGGGAGTGTGTGATCTGTCAGCAGGCATACGCCTGCTTACGGCTCACATACAGGAATGAATGAGAGCATTCAGACCGCGGTGCGCCCTATTATAAACATAGGGGCCGCGGTCTGCATGCTGATACTTGCAGATGCATCTGCAAAACGCTGCAGATGCATCTGCAAGTGTGAAGGCAGCCTTAATGAATTTCCTAGACTACCTAACAGCAGGCCAAGTAGTCCTCTAATGATGATCCCTAGCTGATTAAACAGTGATTTTTATCAAAACTTCATTGAGTAGCCCAGTAAGTGACACATCACTGGAATCAGGATCTCTGGCCCCAAATTATGCTACTCTCAGATTAGGAGGCAAAAACCTGGTGACAGAATCCCTTTAAAATTTGGCAGTATCCAGTCAATGCTGACAGTGCCACACTGTAGAGGCTTTCCCCTTTTTGCCAAGATAAATTGTAACACCCAATTGTCAGTTTATCCAGAATGTTTTAACAGACGAACCGTACAATGCAGAAGGAGAACATATGCTTCGAAAGTGTTACATAATGAGAAGTGCAAGTATTTGATTTTTGGGGGAAAGGTAATGGCATTTCTTTCACAGGTTTAATTCGGGGGTGTTTTACTATTTTGTTTTGAAGTCCTTAAATGAAAGAAAATATAAAAAGACAAATACTTCTGTTTCCTATATTTTGCTAGAAAATCTTGATCAAGAAACTTGAAACCAATTCTGCACCCATACAGGCATCCTAATAGATCAACTATTGTAGACTTATTTCATTTCTACATCATGGTAATTTTATTAGCATTGGGCCGTGTCGTTCTGCTATATTTCATATTGCATCTAATATTGTCTGGATCATAAGTCGTATATGGTTTACAAATAACTTTAAAAAAATTACAATTTTCAGTTAATTCACATGATGTTGGAAGCACCTTTTTATATGTTTTTGGTGCCCTACTAGAAATGGCAGAGTGGCACACAGCCAAAAAACGCTGCACGAGCTGTACAGGGAAAATCTGCTCTAGAAAACCACCGCCAACAACTTGTTATGCTGCTTTTGCCCACACAGCACACCGACACTACGTGTACAAGCGTCCTTTATCTGTTTACATCATATTGCTGTGGGTTTTACACTTTGACCTTTTTGACATGCCGGAGAGTTTTATTGGTAGATCCGATCATGGTCAGTAAACTTTTGTACTTCTGTTGATTTACAAACCTGTACAGCTCTGACTCACGGGAATGCCTTCAGATTTTTTATAATCTGTGATTTAACATAATAAACAAGCTCTATTAATTTTTAATGACAATTGGATTTTTTAATATGATTTTAGTAAATGAGTTTTGCTGAATGTGGTTTTTAGGCACCGAAAGCTGGCATTAAACATTGGATCAATGTCAACTGCATCCATTTTGGCAGGACCATCCAACCAGCTAATGTACAATTGGTACGGAAAGTATTCCGACTCCCTTTACATTTTTCAAAGAATTCATTGCAGCCATTTGGTAAATACAAAAAAGTTCATTTTTTTCCCATTAATGTAAACTCTGCACCCCATCTTGACTTAAAAAAAAAAAGAAATGTAGATATTTTTGCTAATTTATTAAAAAAGAAAAAGTGAAATATCATATGTTCATAACTCATAACCCTTTGAGCGAGTACAGCCTTGAGTCTTCTTGAGAATGATGCAACAAGTTTTTCACACCTGGATTTGGGGATCCTCCGCTATTCTTCCTTGCAGATCCTCTCCAGTTCCGTCAGGTTGGTTGTTGAATGTTGGTGGACAGCCATTTTCAGGTCTCTCCAGAGATGCTCAATTGGGTTTAGGTCAAGGCTCTGGCTGGGCCAGTCAAGAATGGTCACAGAGTTGTTCTGAAGCCACTCCTTTGTTATTTTAGCTGTGTGCTTAGGCCGGCTTCACACCACGGTTTTGTGCTGTCAGGCTGTGTCTGGTGTTTTGCTGGATGCATCGGACATATCCTGACCTCTCCGGAAAGAACAGAAACAGAGGGCAAATATGCCCTCCGGTCCTGTTTTCTGCCGGAATCGGCAGTCCGCAGCTGCTGGAGCTGTCCCTTGCTGAAATTTCAAAAGCCACGGTTCTGAAATCTCCAGGTGCTGAAGTTCACCTCTGGGCGCCGCTGAACCTCAGCACCTGGCAGCCGGATCCGATTTTCTGTCAAATCCGGTACGATCCAGCGCCCATAGCCTCCCATGTTAGGGGGAGCCAGATCGCACCAGATCCGGGTGGATCCGATTTTGTCAGGTTTTTGCCCTGGGCACACATGCTACAAGCTGCGATTTTGTGTCCAGGGAAAAAAAACTAATTCTCCCGGATCCTCCCTGACAGCAGGGAACCAGATGGCAAAATACTGCCATCTGGCCCCATAGGAATACTATAGGGCCAAAATCGGATCCTTAAAACTATGGTGTGAAGCTGGCCTTAGGGTCATTGTCTTGTTGGAAGGTGAACCTTTGGCCAAGTGTGAGGTCCAGAGAACTCTGGAAGAGGTTTTCATCCAGGATATTGCTGTACTTGGCCCCATTCGTGTGCTCTTAGTAACCTTGAGCACTGCAGAAATTCTTTTGTAACCTAGGCCAGATCTGTGCCTTGCCATAATTCTGTCTCTGAGCTCCTTGGTCAGTTCCTTTAACCTCATGATTCTCATTTGGTCTGACATGCACTGTGAGGTCTTATATAGACAGGTGTGTGCCTTTCCAAATCAAGTTTTATCAGTTTAATTAAACACAGCTGGACTCCAATGAAGGAGTAGAACCATCTCAAGGTGGACCAAAAGGAAATGGACAGCATATGACTTATGGCCACTTTACACACACCAACTTATCTGTCCAACTTCTGAACAACTTACTGGTTGCAGTAAAATCATGGACACATTATTACATTTGTACACAGCCACAAAATGGAGCAATGTGTCCATGATTTCACTGCAACCAGTAAGTTGTTCAGAAGTTGGACAGATAAGTTGGTGTGTGTAAAGTGGCCTTTAGGGTACCGTTACACGTCGCAACATTGCATGCAATTTCACTGGCAATTTGCTGGTTGCAGTGAAATCATGGACACATTGTTCTATTTTGTGGCTGTGTACAAATGGAACAATGTGTCCATGATTTCACTGCAACCAGCAAATTGCCAGTGAAATTGCATGCAATGTTGCGACGTGTAACGGTAGCCTTAAATATGAGTTTCTGAGCAAAGTATCTGAATACTTATGACCATATCATATTTCAGTTTTTCTTTTTTAATACATTTTTAAAAATTTCTACATTTCTTTTTTTTCGGTCACAATGGGGTGGAGAGTGTGCATTAATGAGAAAAAAAATGAACTTTTTTGAAATTCCCAAATGGCTGCAGTGAAACAGAGTGAAAAATTTAAAGGGTCTGAATACGTTCCATACACACTGTATAAGGCCACCTGCTCACGTTGAGTATTTGGCAAGTTTTTTATCTCATTATTTGTAAGCCAAATTCAGGAGTGGAACAATCAGGGCCAGAACATACGAGTACAAAGAGATGAGAGCAATCGGATTACACTGGCCCCATGTTAATCAATGGGGCAGTGCCAATTTGCTATTTTTTTTTCAGGCAGAATCGGACCAAGAAAACAGTTGCAGCATGCTGTGACTGTTGGCAAGTCCCGGATCACTCACACTCGGGCGAGTGAAACATCGAAATACACTCGGATGGCATCCAAGTGCAGCATGATATATGCCAAGGCCGGCAGAGGAGGAGATGGTGAGATTAATCTCTCCCTCTCCTCCACAGCTGTGATCTGATCGCAGGATCGGATCAAGGTTGCCCGACACTTGACTCAAACTCGCAGAAGAGTCTAAGCTGATACCATTAGCATATCGCATCCGATGTGTTCACATAGCAAGCTATATGCTTCTATATTTTTTACCCACTCCTAGTTTTGACTTAATAATGCTGATATAAAAAAACTCACCAAACTCTCTGTGTGGTGGCAAATGGAGAAAATCATGCTGTTAGACTTCAACACACCCAGAACTGCTATTATCAGTGGAGTATCAGGAAAGGAAGGGTTAACCGCGCTGCTATCTTTAGTGATGACACTTCAGAAGCCTTCATTATTAATTCTATGCGTTTCGGAGATTCACCCCTTCCTCAGGAATTAATCACTTTACATACTGTTACAAGGATAGACATGTATGTAGAAGTCATAAGTGTTTTGAAAATGGCATGCTACAAGAAAATGTTGCGTTAACTGATGTCGGAAGGGGGTGGTATCACTTGAATTGCATACAAAAGCATTTGCATTAAACAAAGCTTTTTAACGATAATTCTGATTTTTAAAAGTAAAAAAAAAAAACATATATAGGAAAAAAGAAAAGGAAGTGAAGGGAGAAATATAGAAAAAGAATAAGCAGAACAAGTCTTATTTGTATGGATTGTATTAAAGGGATCCTGCCACTCCAAAATGCCTCCTAAACTACCAAAACATGTCCCTGCAGCATATTATCACTAATCTCACACTTCTTTTGTCTCCTAAAAGCATCCTGTGAAAGTGGAGAAAAACGTTTTAATCCTCACTCATTAGTGATTATAATTAGCAGGGGCTATATTCTTTAGCTCTTAGGGCATGTTGTTTTGCAGCCTGAATGATCCAGCCCTCTCTGTGCAGCTTCTGCTGTGATGTGCAGCTGAAGGCAGGACCAATGATTTGCATTCTGTGAGTGACAGAGAGGGGGGAGGGCAAAGCCTGCACAAGCAAAGCAACAGAGAGAGAGAGGGTGGATCATTCAGGCTGCAAAACAACACAGCTCAAGGGCTAAAGAATATAGTCACTGCTAATTATAATCACTAATCAGTAAGTATTGAAACATTTTTATGCACTGTCACAGGATGCTTTTAGGAGACAAAAAGAGTGTGAGATTAGTGATAGGATGCTGCAGGGACATGTTTTGGTAGCTTAGGAGGCGTTCTGGATGTGACCGGATCCCTTTAAGATCAGATTTGAACACCTTTTGGTAAGTATTTATGTGCAGTGTGTTTCTTTACAAAGCTTTCTAGGAAACGGAAAGTAATCACTTTTTTTTACACATATAAATTTGAATGGAAAAATTTAATTTGTGCAGTAATTTGTATCTAATGAGGTTAGAACCTTGTGCAATGGCCCATTATCTTAGGAACACTCATTTATGATCAGCTAGCGTAAACGCACTTTAAGTCAGCAGTTTTTTTCACATTTTAAATAAACATACACATTTAAGTCAAAATGGCTATTGGTCAACGCCTGGATAGATACTACATAGCTGTAGCTATGATAACTAGCAGTATGTTATATTTTATTGTATGACAGGTTTGTGTTCTAACCATCAACATTACAGCACTTGTGTAGTGTCATAAGTATATTACTAGGTTTTGATTGGAACCAAATATTCTGTTTTGTGTGTTTGTCCTTTTTTTTCTATGTTTTATATTGATTTCTTTATTTTTTCTTCTAATACTTACAGCACCATTGCTTAGTCCATTATATCATAGTTATTTTATATTATTTTTCTTTTTTCAGTCCCAATTTGTTTGTTTTTTTTCGACCACATGGAACTTGCGAAGCCACCAAAAACGCTGTCACTTAGTGGAGTTGGGCAGTTGCCTGTTGTCCAACAAGAAGGCCTGGTTTAGGCTGCGATGGCCACTGTCATTCCCGGTGATTTGTCAGAAGTAAGAGATACCCAGAAAATCCCTTCAGGGAAGCGTAAACGTGGTGAAACAAAACCAAGAAAAAACTTCCCTTGCCAACTGTGTGACAAGGCATTTAACAGTGTTGAAAAATTAAAAGTCCATTCATACACTCACACAGGAGAGAGGCCCTACAAGTGCACGCAACAAGACTGCACCAAGGCCTTTGTTTCTAAATACAAATTATTAAGGTATACATTCTTATTTCTCTTTTTGCTTACATTAAAGAATAAAGTGTTGGGAACTCCTTGTGCTTCTGAACCCCTATCTCAATCGGATGCTTTTTGTTGATTTACTGGAATGAAGTTCCTGTAGTTGGCTTGCCTGCCTTAAGTCATGTTCTTATAGTCATGAGTGTCGCTAATGAGTGTTTAGTGCTAGCAGACTTACTTTGGCTTTGGTACCCAAGGTCCAAAAACCCTCTGCTTTATAAGAAGATATGTAAGTATTATAAAATAGTACATTTTATGGTTAGTTGAGAAACCAATAATAATAATGTTATGGCTCAATTCTGTACAGTATGACAGATTGTTAAAGTATTCATACATTTCTCATGTAGAATCACACTGCCTGGTGCCTCCTGCTGGCTCCTCATTGAGACTGGTGGCATAGTGAGCAATGGAAGGTCTAAACTGTGCCTCCATAGTACCTGACATATAGGTAAGATTTACCACTGCATTCCCCATGCCTCTCTGACTTAAATCTTGGATGCAGGAGGACTAGAATGTCTGTGCCAGCAGGGGGGACCAAGCACCAGGTAATGTGAAAGATGTACTATCACATTTTAAAGCCACAATGGAGAGTTAATTTAAGAGTCATACATACAATGACATGAACAGTGCTGAACACAAGCAGGGCTACCACCAGGAATTTCAGAGCCCCATACTGGCAACATTTTTGGGCCCGCTTGAGACTTTACCCAGGCTCCACCCTAGTTCTGCCTCCACCCTCGAGCAATTCACAATCCTACTGCCCACTCTTGGAAAAACTTCTGCATATGTGATGTCACAAGATACATATGCATATGTATACATAATAGAGAAACTACTGGGGACTGTATATAAGGGTCCCGGCACACGGCTGCATATTTGCTGCGCTTTTTTACACACGTGCTCATCAGTTTTTGTAGCCAAAACCAGGAGTGGAACAATCAGAGGAAAAGTGTAATAGAAACAAGTGCTCCACTTCTGTATTTAACCACCCACTCCTGGTTTTGGCTACAAATCTGATTAGCACGTGCGTAAAAAAACACAGCGCATGAGTAAGACTGTTGCAGGTTGAATACACAAGAGATCGCTGCGGGCTATACAATACAGTGGACTGTATGCACAACAGAGACTGTGGCAGGCTGTATAGACAGTAGACTGCTGCTGGTTCTATACACAGTAAAGACTGCTGCCATTGTATACACAATAAAAACTGCTGCCAGTTGTATACACAATAGTGCCTGCTGTGGGCTGTATACTCAATAGACTGCTGCCTGCTGTATACACAATAGAGATTGCTGCCTAATGTATACTCGAGAGATTGCTGCAGGCTGTATACTCGATAGAGACTACTGTGGGCTGTTTACTCAATAGAGACAGCTGCGGTTGGTATACACCATAGAGATGGCTGAGGGTTTACACTCAATGGAGACTGCTGCAGACTGTGTATACAATAGACACTGCTGCTGGCTGTTTATAGAATGAAGGCTGTGAGCTGTATACATAGCACTATACGGTATGCACATCACACTATATTAACATAGTATATACAGACATACAGTACAGGATACAGTGTGGATCTGTGTCCACAGTGCCGTGCTGTGTATGAGACGGTAACAGGAGCTGAAAGAAACCCAGATCATACTCCCCATCCATAACGCTGAAATCCTGATGGCCTCTGCTGTGTTTTCCTGTTTGTACTGCATATGGAAGCCTATTTAGCGTATGCGCAGTACATACCTCAGGAGGTACAGAGAGCAGACTGGCAGCATCTGATGTCACTGGAGATATCTGACACAGACGGCCACCTCTGCTTTAGTGGCCATGGTTGGTACTGACTGGAGTGGGGCCAGTTGAAGAGGAGGGGGGTTGAGGACCGAATGGAATGGGGCACAGGGTTTGAAGTGGGGCACGGGAGCTGGAGTGGGGCCTGGAGGGTGGAGTGTAGCCCAGTGAAGAGGGGGGCCTGGGCACCAGTGCTCAATAAATTGTTAGGTACTTACCTTGGGGCCCAGGCCCCATACACCAGTAAGGGTAATAATGCCCTGATGGCGGCCCTGAACAAAAGGCCTGAGGAGATAAGTATTGTGCCAGGACACTTAGCTGTGTATTAACCAGGTACAACTTTAAAACGTAATACCAAAAAGAGTTGGTGTTTGGAGGTAGGGAGAAACCAATCCTCTTGGCACAATTACTTTTTTTTAGCATTTTCCAGTATTTTAACTTTTTCTGGCCATTTGCAGCCTTTATAGTTGTGCATTGAATTTTCTTTCTAATGTTTATATATTGAGATTTTATCAAGAAAAACAGGATGCTGAAGTGTAAAAGTATGTGCATTAAAGAAAACCTACCAGGTCCCCTGACTGTCCCCAACAGCTAACATGGTGATATGTTTGCTGATTTCTTTAATCTGACAAGGTTTTTTATGTGTAATATTAATGCTATAGTGTTTCAATAATGTAAATTAAGTCTACAGAGTCGCATATACAGTGGTGTGAATAAGTGTTTGCCTCTTTCCTAACGAAGATAAAACAAACACAAAGTGCAGTTTATACATGAAGGTCTAAACTGAAAAAGAAATCCAAACCAACAGGGCTATGTGTGAAAAATTGATTGCCCCTAAACCTAATAACTGTTTGGGCCACCTTAGCAACAACTGCAATCAAGCGTTTGCGATAACTGGCAATGAGTCTTTTAAAACACTCTGGAGGAATTTTGGCCCATTCATCTTTGCAAAATTGTTGTAATTCAGCCACATTGGAGAGTTTCTGAGCATGGACCACCTTTTTAAGGGCATGCCACAGCTTCTAAATCGGATTAGGATCAGGACTTGACTAGGCCACTCCAAAGCCTTAATTTTGTTTTTCTTGTGCCATTCAGAGGTGGACTTGCTGGTGTGGTTTGGATCATTGTTCTACATAACCCAAGTGCGCTTCAGTCTGAGGTCGCAAACAGATGGCTGGACCTTTCTTCAGGATTTTTTTGGTAGACAGCAGAATTCATGGTTCCATTTGCCAAGTCCTTCCCGGTCCTGAAGCAGCAAAACAGCCCCAGACGATCACACTACCTCCACCATATTTTACTGTTTGTATGATGTTCCTTTTCTGAAATGCTGCCCCAATTGTCCTACATATAAATATAATGCATCCTCTGTAGTCCTCCATTTAATATAATGTACCCTCTATAGTCCTCCATATAATATAATGCAGCCTCTATATTCCTCCATATAATACAACCCCTGGCAAAAATTATGGAATCACCTTGCTCGGAGGATGTTCATTCAGCTGTTTAATATTGTAGAAAAAGAGCAGATCACAGACATGGCACAAAACTAAAGTCATTTCAAATGGCAACTTTATGGCTTTAAGAAACACTAAAAGAAATCAAGATAAAAAAATGTGTAGTCAGTAATGGTAATTTTTTTTCAGACCAAGCAGAGGGAAAAAAATTATGGAATCACTCAATTCTGAGGAACAAAATTATGGAATCATGAAACATAAACACCCAAAACAACACTCCAATACATCACTAGTATTTTGTTGCACCACCTCTGGCTTTAATAACAGCTTACAGTCTCTGAGGTGTGGACTTAATGAGTGACAAACAGTACTCATCATCAATCTGGCTCCAACTTTGTCTGATTGCTGTTGCCAGATCAGCTTTGCTGGTTGGAGCCTTGTCATGGACCATTTTCTTCAACTTCCACTAAAAACTTTCAATTGGATTGAGATCTGGACTGTTTGCAGGCCATAGCATTGGCCTTATGTGTCTTCTTTCAAGGAATGTTTTCACACTTTTTGCTCTATGGCAGGATGCATTATCATCTTGAAAAATGATTTCATCATCCACAAACATCCTTTCATTGATGGGATAAGAAAACTGTCCAAAATATTAATGTATACTTGGGCATTTATTGAAGATGTAATGACAGCCATCTCCCCAGTGCCTTTACCTGACATGCAGCCACATATCATCAATGACTGTGGAAATTACATGTTCTCTTCAGGCAGTCATCTTTATAAATCTCATTGGAATGGCACCAAACAAAATTCTGCATCATCATCTTGCCCAATGCAAATTTGTGATTCATCACTGAATATGACTTTCATCCAGTCATCCACAGTCCACAATTGCTTTTCCATTGTAACCTTGTTTTTTTCTGTTTAGGTCTTAATGATGGCTTTTTTTTAGCTTTTCTGTATGTAAATTCCATTTCCTTTAGGTGATTTCTTACAGTTCAGTCACAGACATTGACTCCAGTTTCCTCCATTTGTTCCTCATTTGTTTTGTTGTGCATATCCTGTTTTCGAGACATATTGCTTTAAGTTTCCGGTCTTGACGCTTTGAGGTCTTCCTTGGTCTACCAGTATGTTTCCCTTTAACAACCTTCCCATGTTGTTTGTATTTGGACCAGATTTTAGACACGGCAGACTGTGAACAACCAATATCTTTTACAACATTGCATGTTGATTTACCCTCATTTAAGAGTTTGACAATCCACTCCTTTGTTTCAATTGATATCTCTCGTGTTGGAGCCATAACTCAGTCCACTTGGTGCAACAGCTCTTCAAGGTGTGATCACTCATTTTTAGATGCAGACTAACAAGCAGATCTAATTTGATGCGGGTGTTAGTTTTGGGAATGAAACTTTACTGGGTGATTCCATAATTTTTGCCTCAGAATTGAGTGATTCCATAAGTTGTTCCTCTGCTTGGTCTACAAAAGTAAACCGTTACTGGCTTGCACATTTTTTTTTCAAGATTTCTTTTAGTGTTTCTTCAAGGCAGAGAGTTGCCATTTGAAATTACTTTAGTTTTGTGCCATATCTGTGATCTGCTTTTTTTCATACAACATTAAACAACTGAATGGACATCCTCGAGCCAGGTGATTCCATAATTTTTGCCAGGGGTTGTATAATGTAGCCACTATAGTACTTCATATAATATAATGCAGCATCTATAGTCCTCCATATAATATAATGTAGCCTCCATAGTTCTACATGTAATATAATTATTATTATTATTTATCATAGCGCCATTTATTCCATGACGCTTCACATGTGAAAAGGGACCTAAATTGACAAGTACAGTGTTTATGAAAAATACAAGGCTCATTCAGGTATAGGAGGAGAGAGAACCCGCCTGTGAAGGCTCACAGTCTACAAGGGATAGGTGAGGGTACACTAGGAGAGGGTAGAGCTGGTCGTGCGGTGGATTAATAGGCGAGATCTGATATGTTGAGAAGGATAATTCCAGAGTATGCGGATACAAGGGAGAAATAGAAAGAGGAGAGTAGAGATGGAGATTTTGAGAGGATCGCAGGTTGCATGTAGGTAGGTATTGGAAGACCATGTCACATAAAAGCGACAGGTTGTTGATGGCTTTGTATATCATGGTTGGGGTTTTGCACTAGAGTATCTGGGCAATGGGAAGCCAGTGAAGGGTTTTTCAGAGTGGAGAGTCTGGGGAATAATGGGGAGACAGGTGTATTAGTTGGGCAGCAGAGGGGTGGTAGAGGGGAGGCCGGAGAATAGGAGGTTGCAATAGTCGAGGTAGGAGATGATGAGGGCATGCACAAGTGTTTTTGCAGTTTCTTGGTCAAGGAATGTACGCGTCTGGGAAATATTTTTGAGTTGGAGTCGACAGGAGGTGGCAAGGGCATGGATCTGTGGCTTGAAAGAGAGGGCAGAGTCAAGGATTACCCCGAGGTACCAAGCATGCGAGACTGGGGAAAGTGAGCAGGCATTGACTTTGATGGATAGGTCTGGTGGAGAATTAGAATGACATGGGGGAAAGATGATGAATTCTGTTTTGGCCATGTTCAGTTTTAGTTAGCGAGAAGAAAAGAAAGATGAAATAGCAGACAGACATTGTGGGATTTTGGCTAGCAAGGAGGCGATATCCAGTCCAGAGAGGTAGATCTGCGTGTCATCAGCATAGATGATACTGAAAGCCATTCAACTCTATGAGCTGTCCCGGGTCGAAGGTGTTGATGGAGGAGAGTAGGGGTCCTAGAACTGAGCCTTGGGGAACACCGACATGGGGTGAGATGAGAAGGTAGTGTGGGAGAGGGAGATGCTGAATGTCCAATCTGTTAGAAATGAAGAGATCTAGGAGAGGGCCAAGTCCGTGATACCAAGGGTTGAGACAATCTGTCACAAGAGGGAGTGGTCCATGGTTTCAGTGGCAGCAGACAGGTCCAGGAGGAGGAGGATAGAGTAGTGTCGCTTGCTCTTGGCGGTTAGTAGGTTATTGGTGACTTTAGTTAGGGCAGTTTCATTTGAGTGGTGCAGTCAAAGAGGGGACAGGAGGAGAGGTGGGAGGACAGTTCAAGATGGACATGCTGTTCCAGTAGTTTTGAGTCATAGGTGAGAAGTGATATGGGGTGATAGCTAGACACAGAACATGGGTCAAGGGAGGGCTTTTTGAGGATGGGTGTGATTGAGGCATGATTGAAGGATGAGGGGGAAGACACCAGTTGTTAAGGAAAGTTTGAAGAGATGTGTTAGGGCTGGGATGAAGACTGTGGTGAGGTTGAGGTGGGTTGGGAGTGGGTCAAGTGCGCAGGTGGTGAGATGTGATCTTGACAGAAGAGAGGAGAGTTGATCTTCTGTAATGGCGAAAAGCTGGTTTTGGAAGAAGAGGGCAGAGCAGTTTTGAGGAGGGACTCGGTGGCTGCAGGCCAAAGCTTTCTCTGATGTTCTCAATCTTTTGCTTGAAAAAAGAGGCAAAGTCTTCAGCAGAGATAAGAGGAGAGGAAGGAGGTTCTGGGGGATGGAGGAGAGAATTCTAATTGTTCAATAGCTTTTTAGTGTTGTTAGACAGGGAGGATATGAGAGATGAGAAGTAAGTTTATTTTGCAGCAGTGAACGTGCACTTGAAGCTGGTGAGGGACTGCTTGTATGCAACAAAGTGCTCGGTAGAAAGAGATGTCTTCCATCTCCGATCAGCGACCCTGGAAGCCTGTCTCAGTTCTTCAGTCAGGCTGGTTTGCCAGGGTTGCCTGTTGATTGTGCGAGTTTAGCTATGCATGAGGGTGCAGCTGAATTGAACACTGTTGTTAGGGTGGCTTCAGACTTGCGTTCGCCTCCGCAGCGTCTTGTGGATGGCGAAAGCAAGCCAAGCGCAAGCACCACCCATCCCTATGTTTAACATGGGGACGCACGGTCATGTGCTCAGCTGCGGATGGGCGTGCACACGGATAGACTTTCATGTGTGATTTGTACGCATGTGGATGCTTGCTTACAAATCACACATTCTGTCGTGTTCATGGTGCGGACGAGAATGTGTGATTTGTACACAAGCATCCGCATGCGTACAAATCACACATGGCGGGCAATGGGTGCGCACGGCCATGTGCACCCGAATGCATACACCGTGTGTCGCCATGTTAAACACAGGGCCGCTCGGCTTGCGCTTCCCGCCGCAATACGCAGCGGCGGGGAACACAAGTGTGAAGCCAACCTTATTGTGCTGTTATATAAAGTGGCAGCAGCGTCTGTATGGTGTAGGAAAGCTATGTTTGTGAGAGGGAGAAGGGACTTCCGAGAATGAGTGTAAATCAAGGTGTTTGACATTTCTGAGAGGATGAGTGAGTTTGTGGAGTGTGGGTTGTGCACTAGGAGAGGAAAGGAAGAGAATGTCAGTAGGTTATGGTCAGACAAGGGGAGAGGTGAGTTTGACAGGTTAGTAAGGGAACAAAAGCAGCTGAAGATAAGGTCCAG
The DNA here is from genome assembly GCA_033576535.1 of Allobates femoralis. Classification (NCBI taxonomy): domain Eukaryota; kingdom Metazoa; phylum Chordata; class Amphibia; order Anura; family Aromobatidae; genus Allobates; species Allobates femoralis. Next base: position 122,054,318 of record JARQOC010000005.1, read on the forward strand.
TGTGTGGCCATCTTTTGTGAGTGATCATGAAGGACCATTGAGAGAGCGCAATGAGGTTGTTAGTGATAAATGTTTAGAGGCAGCTGAGTTGGAAGTGTCAATAGGGATGTTGAAGTCACCCACCCATGATAGTGGAGATGTCAGCAGAAAGGAAATGAAGTAGCCAGGTGGTGAAATGGTCGAGAATGGTGGTGAAGGTTAGCTCTGGTGGCGGTAAATGACAGCCAGCTGGAGGTTGGAGGGGGAGTATATGCAGACAGACTGCACTTCAAACAAAGGAAGAGTAGTGAAGGGTGGTCATGAAATTGGGGTAAATAATAATATAATGCAGTCTCTATAGTCCTCCATATAATATTTTGCAACCTCTATAGTCCTCAATAATGTGTAAGGCACCCCCATAGTCCTCTGGCTACTGTCTACCACTGGTTGATTACATAAATAAGTACTCGCCTCTCCTTGGTTCCCCCGCAGCTCCGATCTCTGTGCAAGTGGCTATCCTGTGCTCTGTACATCTAAGTAAAGTAGCATGCAGGAATAACATTATCGTGCCCGCTGTGAGCTGTTGGAGCACCCAGCGCATGCACAACTAGAAAACAAGAGAGAGGGAAATGCTCCGCTCCCGCTTTCATTATTGCTTTCACTTGTATTGGAATCTGCTGTGCCGATTCAATTAAAAGTGTGATACTGAGTGGGGTAGGCCTGGTGCCTGCGGTGGGACTGCGTGCCCCTGACTTATAGGCCCCATATTAGATGTGTAGTTTGCGGTCATTGACAGTATGCAACTGTAGGAAGGGGCAAACACTTTTTCACATCATTGTACAAATTAAATAACCGTTTTCTAGCGATAATCCATTCCACCAGACTATTCCTTCCTTTTGCATGATTCATAGAGTGCATACAATTCTTGGCAAGGTTTGACCATTAGGCAAGCTAGCAAGCACTTTCAGGAAGCTGGGCTTAGATGATGAGGCCAGACTAGTCTGTCTACATTTGCAAATGTGATGATGCAAAATAAAAGGTAATTTTTCAACACTGCAGCATTACTACTGTACATAAAGTACATTGTTACAAGAAATAAATCTGCACCCATACTTCTGTAGTAGGTTCCCATTAAAACGTTTGTGTATTACTTGATGTTTTTCTGTATACTTTTGATGAGTTGTTCATATATATATTTTTTCTGTGTTTTTAAAGGCATATGGCTACACATTCTCCAGAAAAAACCCACAAGTGTAATTATTGTGAGAAAATGTTTCACCGGAAAGATCATCTAAAGAATCACCTTCACACACATGATCCCAATAAAGAAGCATTTAAGTGTGAAGAATGTGGAAAGAACTACAATACAAAGCTGGGGTTTAAACGTCACTTGGCCTTGCACGCTGCTACAAGTGGAGACCTCACATGTAAAGTATGTCTGCAGACTTTTGAAAGCACAGTGGTGCTGCTAGAGCACCTAAAGACCCATGCAGGCAAATCTTCCAGTGGTGTTAAGGAGAAAAAACACCAATGCGAGCATTGTGATCGTCGCTTTTACACCCGCAAAGACGTCCGCAGACACATGGTAGTGCACACTGGGAGAAAAGACTTCCTATGTCAGTATTGTGCACAGAGGTTTGGGCGTAAGGATCATCTAACCCGTCATATGAAGAAAAGTCACAATCAAGAACTGCTGAAAGTGAAAACAGAACCTATGGATCTGTTGGATCATTTCACCTGCAGTGTTCCTATAAAAGATGAGCTGCTTCCCGTGATGTCCTTATCTTCCAGTGAGCTGACATCAAAGCCATTTACAAACAGTTTGCAGTTGAACCTCTATAACACACAAATTCAGTCCATGCAGAGTTCTGCTACAACACACCAAATGGTCGCTCCACCAATGTCTTTGGGCATGCCATGCCCTATAGATATGGATCCTGTCCATCCTTCTCACCAGCTTTCGCTGAAGTACCCACTCAATTCTACCTCATATGCAGTTTCAATGCCTGATAAGGAACAACCATTGAAAGTGGAGATTGAAAGTTACCTTATGGAATTGCAAAGTGGCATGACACCCTCCTCCCAGGAGGCGCCGTCATCATCTAAGTTAGGTTTGGATCAAGTAGGGCAGTTAGATGATGGTGCTGATGGAGTATCCCTCTCTAAAAGTTCTGCATCAATTAGCGAACCTCTCAACACATCTTCATTGGACTTTAATCAGCTGTTTAATTTCATACCAGCCAATGGTCCTCCTTACAGTACGCCTGTATCCATTGGGAGTTTAGGAATGGGATACTCACAAGAGGAGGCCAGTTCATCAATGGGCCAACTGCCCCAACAAGCACAGGATCCTCAAGACCCAAGCAATAATATATGTTTTGGATCTTTACACTCACTATCCTCTGCTTTTACAAGCAATCTAAATACAACCACGACATTGCCACGATTTCATCAAGCTTTCCAGTAGGACTAAATATAATGGATTGCTGTTTTTTTTTATTTTATCTTAGTGCCAATGAAATGGCTTTTGAAACACCTCTCATAGTCTACTCATTAACAATCTCGTTAAGCCAGTACATTGTCTTAATTGTTTACTTTGGTATTAGACGCCTTACTATATGTGGTTGTATTTTTTTTTTTTACTGCCAGCTGTGTCTTGGTTTAATTTTTGTTTTTACCTGTAGAACTTAAATAGATCTTTTTGGCTCAACTTCCTAGCAGTGAAATTCCACACGAAGAAGAATGGATGGCCGACAACTCAATGGTTTCATGTGAACCACCTACCATACTTATGATCAGCGGTGAGGAGTCCAATCTATCTCCTTTTCAATTGGCAAGATGTATGGGATGATACGCACCAGCCGTCAAGCAACTTCAGTATTATGCAATACAATCGTTTGTAAAATGTTGGTTGCACTTTTGCATGAAACAGATTTAGGAATTTAATTCATCACCAAAAAGTTCTCTTCACCCCTTTGTTTGGCATTTAAATTGTTGTGTGCCTTGTTTAATTTTTTTAATACCAATTTTTGCCCGAAGATTGTACAGAAATGCCTCAACCTGTAGTATTTGACTACTACATATGTGCCTTCAATAAGCCAGTGTCCTATATACCTATATATGTTTTATTCTATGCGACTATCCTTTTGAGTGGTACTGTACTGCCATTCATTAGATATACGCTGCCAGCACTTGCAAATATATATATATATATACCTTTCTCTCATTTTCCAAGATTACAAATCAGGACTCTATGGAGTTGCGTTAAAGCATATTGCTTACACCACTTTGCTTGGCAACTGTTATATCTTGCCCCATCAACATGCTCCGCTATCTGTTAGGCATTAGGAAGAAAAACAGAGTCTATAGCCGAAGAGTTACATGGTTAATATATATATAAATATATATAAAAATAAATTAGATATAATAATGCATACCAGATGAAATGTGGCAGGGCATAAATATAAACATTATGGAAATGAAAGATTTCCATTTTATTTTCTTAGTAAGACGTTTTAGCTATATTTTTCCTGTAACTGTAAATATTCAGTGTATGTCTAACAGTATTTTCTTTTAAAGGCATTATATAGTAGGAATAGTATTTTTAAAATGCAAATTGCTTTTGTGTTTCAGAGTTTTAAAGCGAAACTTAAAGAAAGAAAAAAGACAAAAATAATAAATCTGTGCTTACGAATTGCGCACACAGCTCTGATTAAAACTTCATCCTATAGTTTCTATGAAACAAATGAATGGCCTTCATTGAGCAGGTTGTGTTCAACGTTGCCTTTTTTTTATTTTTTTTTTCTTCTCAAAGTTAAAATGAAATCTAGAAGGGAATATCTGATATATTTGTTAGTAACCATTTTGCAGGAAGGTTAATTTTTTATTTTTTTTCTCGTGGTAATACGTGCTCATGTTACCTACTGCTCGTACTTTAATTTCTACATAGTACACTTTGTGATATGTGCTCAGTATTTTTGTTTGAAATTAATAATTGTAGGTCTCTTTTGTGCACAAGATGGTTTAGATTATAACAAATATTTCCCAGTTTTAAACTTTTTTTTTTTTCATTCCCATTTATTTGTATCCAAATATTAGTCAGATCTCATCATTTTTTTTTGTCACCTTTAAAGGGAACCAATCACCAGGATTTAACCCCCTGTATAGCAGTGCAGCAGATGACTGATGTATGCAGCATGACATCCCTATTTAGGTTTTTTTTTTTTCCTCCCCTGTGGGCTTGTCTTTCTGCTGTAAGCTGTAAGCCAAACTCACTCATCCAGACTCCCCCCTCTACAACAGAAAGAAAGCCCACAGGGGAGGTGTAAAAAAACAAAACAAATAGTGATGTCATGCTGCACACGTCAATCACCTGCTGCACTGATATACTGGTGGTTAAAGTGTAAATGTAACTTTCAAAAAACACAATACTGCACTGGTTGTTAATGATGACTCATATAGCAGCTAATATAATGATTTTTTTGTGCCATATGACTTCTTTCTGTGTTCTTTTAAAAACTGCAATTTTTTTGTTGTGTGGGCATGGCCAGAAGCTAATAGGGAGCAGTGCAGTGTGATACAGAGAAGGGCTTAACAGACATCATGTCTGAGCTGTGTGGAGCCAGATGACAGATCCGAAGCTTGTGCCATTCTGACATTGCTTAGAAACTGCTATAGCCTGAAGTAATCTGATACATTGTCCCCTCATCAGCTGCATTCAGCATTATGCATGTTCTGTAGCCCTGCCCCCTAACCCTTGTATGGTTACATACCCCTTGATCAGGGTGAGAAGCTTGAAGACTGATCTGATTTTGAATGAACCTATGTATGTCTAGTGGGGACACCTCATAGAAGGTTTAGGAATGGTTTCCTTCCAAATTTCATTAATAAAGTATATTTGAAGTTTGTTAAAATCACTTGCTCTACATTATTGTTTATAAAAAATTCAATAAACATGTTTTGAAATACATTATTTTTCAATAAAAAGTTACACTAAATCCTGATGGTTGGTTCCCTTTAAATTAAAATGTTGCATCATGGCCTTTATATTGGATTTTTGGGGGTAAATAAAATAAAAAAAAAAAAGTGCCATATATTTATATTATAATAGTACACTATTTTTCAGTTACTATTTGGATATAAACCTTTTGTGTATTTGTATGTATATATATATATTATTATATATAAAACTTGCGCCAATGCCCGTAAAGGAATAAATAGCCAAATTGTTGCATTTTTATTCAAAAAAATATTTTTTTTCTTTTAAAGAATTGTATTTCATTCAGAAAAAAAAAAAGACAATATGTTGAACCTTAATAGGTCATCATGGCTTCAGGTGGGCTATGTAACAGTTGTCTTACCCTAAACAAAAAAATATATAAGCAATGAATTTCTTAATGCCTTAATAATTAGCCCCACTCTGCATAATACCCGTATTTTATTTTTCAATACCTTTTGGCCTCTTTTCTGCCTCTTTACGTAGTGGACATGCATTCTCATACTTATAGGATCACTGGATGAGTCCATTACTGAAAGAGTTCACCACCCTTCGTTCTTCTCTGCTTTACATTCTGTACATTTGTTGCATATCCAAGCCCTTATTGGTGGATTACAACGACTTAATGAATTTAGCCAGTACTTTTATTATTTTTTAATCATCATATGCTGACTGATACATGAGCCAGAGCTGTATTGCATTGAGGATATGAATGTTCGAAAGACCTAATATCAGAATCATTTACTAGTTAGCTTAATGTGTGTCATAGGCCAATATTTTGTATAGAAAAAAAATTAAGCTTGGTTGACCTCTGTTACACATTTTGAGATATAGCACTTTTTGGGAAAATGTAAAAAATAAAAAAAAAAGCTAAAAACAATGAAACTTTTCTTTTTCATTGAGAAAATTAGGGTAATGCTTTTTAATATAGACTTTTCTTAATAATGTGTTCAATTTCCATTAGATGAAAAAATATGTAGGACTTTAGTAATAATGCTTTGTGTACAAAATGATAAACCCTAGTTTTGAACAGGTACAACTTTATTTACAGTGTTTGCTTAACAGTTTGCTATATTGCACAAACCAATGTCTCGGTCTTTTCTTTTTGTTTGGTTCATTTTTTTGCTGCCAGAGATACTTGTGGAGCATTGCAGAATTTCTCAATGGGTTTTAATCACACAAGTGTTATTGCTTTTCTCAGTGGTTACGGATAACTTTTACACATTTCAAGACACTCTGCCTTCTTCAGTACAATACAGGCTGGCATGCACAAGCGATTTTAGATCATGGTCATGTCATGGATCTATAGCACTCTTCAAATTGCACCCTGTCATCTAATTGCTGCTGCACTACAGTTTTAACGGGCTTTCCCCCTCAACTCACAGTAAAGTTGTATAGACCATACCATCTTTAGTAGACTGAGATGAGCGGAGTCAAGTTCGGGTTTTGGAGATTCAGCCAGACTTTTGATAAATTTCTGTTCTGGACCCAAACTTGACCCGAACCTCATTGGAAGGCATTGATTGGGCAGTTCGGCTCTCCACCCACATGCATACAGCCATAAACAAAGCACTTCTTGGCGAGGGACACTACATCCTCTAATAAGCACTGGGCGCACCCAAGCACAGCGATTTTCAAACTCTGAAACTTTTGTGTTTGGTACGAACACTGAACTTTAACCCCTTATTGCCTGAATTAAAATCTACATGTGCATACAAATGGTATGATGTGAATACGCAACAGTAGGCATTAAGGGCGTAAAGTCCGGTTTGCTTATCTTTGTTTGATCATTAGTCGTCCTTGTTTGAGAAAGCTCAAGAAAAAAAAAGCAAAGAAACAAGATTTTTACACATAAAGGCCGATATTTGCCCACTTTATGCAATATACACTTGCATGTCCATCAGTATAATAAATTACAAAAGCCCAATATCGATATATTTAGCTCTATTATGTAAGATCTCTCATCTCAGAGGCATGTTTGTACATAACGGCCTATTAATTGCAAGGGATTTCCTTACAAATTTGAAAATTTCTTGTGTAACACAAGCTTCTGATTGTCACAAGCAATATTTCCCCCAACATCTCTTTTTATGGTTAGCATTACATAGTGTGCATGAAAGGCAAAACCAATCAAATGCTATTGTAATCTTTTTTTTGTTTTACAGTATCCCAAATTAGCCAAGCCCCCCCATCCCTGCCCACTGCAATAAGAAAACTTATTTTACAAATATAACTTTTGTCATTTAAACGCGCATTAATCAAGCTGGCGCCATACTTTTTCACATAAAGATTCATGTTTGTGTCAAGCTTGATAAAAAACTGGGTGATATGCCTGATGTTTAGACACCTTGGTCCATATCTCCCATTAAAAATAAAGCCATGTTAAAGTTAATAATTATAGAGTTCCTATTTCCCCACAAACTGTAACAGTCAGAAGAGAGCCTGAATGACCTCAAACACATTACGTTTTAGGAGGCACTTACAAATATCATTGTAGGGGCAGATTAAATGAAGACTACTTGGCTCTTCTACCATATGTTCCACAATGAGCACATTTATGGGGAACCTATCAGAATGGTAGGGTTTTTTTTAACCAGACCATCCCTTTTAAAGCATAATTTTATTCTTAAAGGGAATATGTCACCAGGTTTTTGCTTCTTCATCTGGGAGTAGCATAATGTAAAGACAAAGACCCTGATTCCAATGATGCATCACTTCATTTACTGAGTGAAGCATTTGTGACACAATCAAAGTTCTTAGATGTTGCAGAGCTCTGAAAGCTAACTGTCCACGCCACAGCTCTGTACATTGTCTATTGACAGTGAGCTGCTTATCAGGAGGGAGCATGGTTGGACAACTGCTCACTAGCCATATTCTCTAGGTAGTGACTGTGTCTCAGTGATAAAAGCTTCATTGTGAGAAAATAACAGCACACAGCCTTCTGTACATTGTCTATTGACAGTGAGCTGCTTATCAGGAGGGAGCATGGTTGGACAACTGCTCACTAGCCATATTCTCTAGGTAGTGACTGTGTCTCAGTGATAAAAGCTTCATTGTGAGAAAATAACAGCACACAGCCTTCTGTACATTGTCTATTGACAGTGAGCTGCTTATCAGGAGGGAGAGTGGTTGGACAACTGCTCACTAGCCATATACTCTAGGTAGTAACTGTCTCTCGGTGATAAAACCTTCATTGTGTGGAATCAACAGCAGACAGCCTTCTAAGTGACACATCCCTGAATTTCAGTGTTTTAACCACTAGATCACAGGTCTCAATCTCTAGGCCTCAAGGGCCGCAGGTTTTCAGGGTTTCCTTAGCATTTGACAGATGAAATAATCACCTGTGCACCAGATTAAATTACCAACTGTCAAATGCTAAGGAAATCCTAAAAGCCTGCACTATGTGTAGCCCTTAAGGCCTGGAGTGTGACCCCTGCCCTAGATCATGCTGTCCTCACATTACGTAGAAAAACCTGCTGACATTCCCTTTAAGCATCTACGTAAGCATTTAAGTTGACCAAATTGACACTCAAAAAGATTTGTCTACCATCCTTGAGCTTTACCCTTTTATATGCACTTATTTTTAGCATGAAATATTAAAAATATAAAATATTTAAAGTTTCTAAGTTACTGTACACAGTAGCTCTCTTTAAAAGCATGTAACCTGTTTATTTCCCACAGAAAAATACCTACCATAATGTATTTATAAACCATGTTTTCATCACTTTAAGAACGTATTACCACTTTACCTCAAATAGTAGTACCAAGTTTTTTATTTTTTACGTATATAAGTACATCACTCTAGTATCTAATGGACAATTGCCATCATATGTTAATGCATTGGCTCTATATTGGATATTTACCCATTCAATAAGTTGCTTGTCCATTATTCTTGAGACCTATTGACCTTTTATTGATAAAAAATCAGGCAAACCTCATTTAAGAAATGGTTACCTTCAAAAGGCCGCCGTTTTGGGTTGCCGGGGTCGGGTCGAAGGCAATGTGTCTTGAGATGCTTTCTCGCCATGGAAGTGACCATACTGTTACTAAACCTTTTCAGTACAGCTTCATTGGTACAATGCAACCAGAATGAATGTTTTATCTTCTCAAAAACACTCCTGCAATATTGTTCTATCGGATCATCATGCTGCTAATGTAACTAGGGAAACCGTTCTTTAATGGTGCTACAACCTTCCTTTCACTTACAGATGTATTTTTACCATAGAAAAAGGACTATTTTATTATAGCAATAGTTGTATGATATATTTTTATACTGTGATCTAGTTTACCCTTTTATTGAACTTTGTACAACACCACAGCGTATTAATATGCACTTGCGGAAAATAAAAAAAGTTAAAAAAAATGGCGGTGAACATGCCGAGTTATATAGTTTTGTCAAACACACCCAGATTTTAATTTCATTTAAGTAAACATACAAATAATTAAAATGGACAGAATATATAGTGTAGAGTGAAGATCGCACTGTATATTAGGAATTGCCATTTACATTTCTGTATTACTTTTGAAATCTTTTTGGAACAGATAAATCTCTTCTGGCTTCTTGATGAAATTTTATATTTTCTACTCAGTCGGGGAAAAAAACATGTTTGGATTTACAAGTGCTAAAAAAAATATAGTTTATACAATAAAAGGTTTTAAATGTCAAAGTGGATGAAATTGCATTCCAGACTGAATTTTATTGTATCTTGCATTTAAAAAAAAAAAAAAAAAGTTATCAAGAGATATGGGAATTTGTGTTGCTTATCATGTAAATGTACTTACAATGTATTCACAAACTACTGTTGTATTTGTATAAATATAGACAAAGATTGCATATATATTTTTGTGTATAAGCTCTGTAAAATAGAAATCACGATACGAAGCTGCAGCAGGTTGACATGTTGAGCATTTACATCCAAAGAGACAGACTATTTATTGTCCAGATTCTCTGATATTAAAAGATACCTTGCTGCTATATTAAACAATAGAGCTGCAGCTTCCCGAGGCCTACAGTGTTTGCTGTACAAAATATGTGAACTCCACAAAATCAATAAAATTACAGAATGGTTTAGATAACATATACATATGTGCCTGACTCTTTTTTTTTTGGCTTCTTTTATTGTTCTTTTAGCTGTGATCACATTAGTATATGGCTCATGTTTAGAACACTGGAGTATCTGCCAACCCACAGATCAAAAAAGACCTATTAAATTCTAAGAGGGTTCACCGGGATCTTGTCATTTTGACTGTAAGAATAATGCATGCTGCGCGGAACTTGCCTGTCAATAGCGCTAAACTCTCATAGAATAACTAAACTAAGGCCCCTTTCATATCAGCGTTTTTGGTGATTTACAGCATCTGCCGCGTAACGGCCAATTATGGAAAGCCCCCATTCATTTCTATGGGACTTGCGACAAGTGCGTTTTTGCCCGATCCAGGAAGTAAAAAAAAAACAACTAAGGGTCTTTTCACATCAGCGTTTTTCGCTGATCGCAGCAGTTGCGTGAAAAAAACGAAACTGCCGCGATTACGCATAATGGCCGCACTTGCGGTTCACTTGCGGCAAGCCCCATACAATTTCTGGGGCTTGCGGTAAGTGTGCGGCAAGTGCGGTTTCGGCACTTGCGGGCGTGAAAAAAATGCGGTTTGCCGCACCTGCCCAAGCCCCATAGACATTGTATGGGGCTCGCCGCAAGTGAACCACAAGTGCGGCCGTTATGCGGTAATTGCGGCAGTTGCGTTTTTTCGCCGCAATCAGTGAAAAACGCTGATGTGAAAGTAGCCTAACTTGGGTTTTTTGACTTGCCACTAGTGCCGGATTTGCCGGATCGCGGCACAAACCTCACTTGACACACTTCTGCAAGTCCCATAGAGCATAAATGGGGGCTTGCCACAAGTTGGCTGTTAAGCAACAGATACTGTAAATCTACTGGATCTGCCGCAAATCAGCAAAAATGCTAGATGTGAAAGGCGCCTAATTATATCTTTTATTATTGTGTCATTATGTAAAGTTAAGAGTGGTGGAATTTAGTTGTTAGGAACATAGTAGATAAGGAATGTGTTTGCTAACCGAGACAACTATCTGTCCATTGCACTCGTGAAAGAGCAGACATTGAATGTCTCTGCTGGTAAATCAACTTCTCTATGTCAGCAAAGAACCTCCTCTACTGGGCTCGTTGTTGACTGATGTGACCAATGATATCATGCTGATTAACAATCAGCTACTTCAGGTTAAGCACTGGGGAGCTGGATGTCAATCAGTGTGATTTCGGCAGACATGTCCCATCAACAGACAAAGTGGTAAAGAAGCTGCTGATGTACAGATGTGACGTCAGCAGGAGCAGTTGATAGGAGCAGTCTGTGACTAAGCGCTAAGTTCAAGAGGCAGATAGTAACTACCTGCCTATTAGTTCTTAGGTCCAACGTGTAAAAAAAAAAAAACTAAAACTACTGGAATACCTTTAATAAAGTTTCCAATTCCTAAATTAGCCCATTTGTTTTTTTTCCTGTTCAAATGTAGCCTTAAGGCCTTCTTTACATGTCTATATTTCCATTACATGTGTATCAGTTTTTTTTTTTTCAAAGATACCACATGTAGCCATTATAATCCATGGTGCTCTTATACGTCTATTTGTACACATAAGGTGTGTCCATGCAAAACACACGGAGACTGTTTTTTTGTTTTGTTTTTTCCGGCTGCACAGATGAGAAAGGCTAATACAAGTCTATGGGTCTGTGCAAAACAGTGTGTTGACAAACAGGATAATGGTATTTGAAGTTGATGACAGCTAGGTAATAATGTCAGCTCACAACAAGCCTAAAGGTTAGTAATGCCGAGGTGTCAATCAAATACCCGATATTAGTAACCAAGTCAGTAAGGAAACAACCACATCAATAAATAATTTATTTGACCGTTAACCCCAATACATTCCTACTTCACCATTTCATTTGTTAAAATTAAAATCCATTTTTTAAGTCTCTCATTCCACCCAATCCCCCAAAAAAGGATGTAAAAAAATAAGTAGAAAAAAAATGAAACCCAAATAAGTGCTGAATAACTCCCAGCAAATGCGGTGCAAGATCAGTGACTGCATCCACCATATGGTGGGACAGCAGGCACTGCACGTTTCTCGGCAGAGTGACAAGTTGTGACTTCCCTGAGCTTGTCTCAGGTTTAACAGTGGGTATCACACAGCAGGGAATCCCGCTGTGTGACCTGAGATAACCTCAATGGTGTCAGTGCTCATAAAAAATGCTGTCTTGCAAGAGCTACGATATCGCGCAAGATGTAACCGATATATCTCACCGGTATCGTGAGCATGTGTGAGGAGTAGTGATGTCAGGGAGTGCAGTGCAGTTTAAACTTGCAGGATAGTTGCGTTCTGTGAACACGACTCTTCCATCTTCTTGTAAGGCCCTGTGGCCACAGTACATTGTTGCTTTTTTAAGCAGATTTTGAGAATCTGCATCAAAATCTGCATGCATATCCTGAAACCATCAAAGTCTATGAGAGTTGAGAAGTGCTGTGCCAATGTTTTTATTTTCCTTGCAGATTTGGTGGAAGAAAAAAGAAATCTGAGCCACATCTGCAAGGGAAAATCACTTCTGAACTGTCATAGACTTTGCAGGCCTTAGGATAGACACTCAGATTTGAATGCACATTCTCAAAATCTGCATAAAAAAAGAGCATCAAACAATGCAATGTGGCCACAAAGCTTAAGAGGAACCATGGAGAGCCGCAGTTGTGGTGATAGAGCCTGAGGATTCTTCCTTCCACCTGGCTGCCTACACACAGACGTTTAGGGTAAGGGTGACCAACTACAGTCCTCAAAGTCTGCAAACAGTGAAAGCTTTCAGGATTTCCATAGCATTGCACAGGTGGTAATTTCATCATTTGCACATTTGCAGAGGTTATGATTCCAACACCTTGTGCAATGCTAAGGAAATCCTGAAAATATGCCCTATTTGTGGCCCTTGAGGACTGCAGTTGCCCAGCCCTGTTCTACAGGAGTGTGTAGTGTCTTATATTTCCATACGTTAGGCCAGAGGCCTGCGGCTTGTTTACCTGCATTTGTAAGGCGGTATCAAAGCACCTCTTAGTTTGCAGAAACAGTCCAGCACTCAAGGCGTGAAATAAAAAAAACTTATTATAGGATCTTTTAAAAAAAAAAAAAAAAAGCAAATGTTGGTACATGATGTACACAGTATATAAGTAAGTCCCATAAGGATCAGCACAGTCCATTAAAATGAGGTACAGGCCAATAAGATAATGGGGCAAAGTCCATTAAGGGCACAGTTCATTAAGTGCCTTGAGGTGTAGCCCAAAGGCTGCAGTCCCACTAATCCAGCAGAGTGAAGTGAAATTGGTATTAAACGTGAAAATGGGAAAAATAAAATTAACAAATAAGCAGGCCTCACTCTTCTGAGAACTTCAAACATTCCTTATCTTGCCAAAAGGGCAACTCCAGTATGGGTCAGCAACCCAACAATAAGCCTTTTTTAGAGCAGTCCTCTTTAATTGGAGTAAAAACTCTAGCATCTTTGGTTATTGCTGCCTGGGATGGACATGGCCATTCCACAATGTAGTCCGTTGCCGAACGGTATTGAGGGGATCTCAGGGTCTACTCTTCCAGGGGTATTCTTCCCCACCACTTGCCCCCCTGGCACACTCCATTATGGTCATCGCTGAAGAAGTGAATGGAGGAATTAGGGCATATATAGTGTAGATAAACTCCAACACACAATTTTGAGTGAAGAAGAGAAACCACGTCATTGGTACAAAAAAATCCTTGTTTTTATACAGACGTTTCGGCCATTAGCTCGGTCTTTCTCAAGGTACAATTTATCTAAATATTAACACACACAAAAAATGCACTTACCATATATACTCGTGTATAAGCCGAGTTTTTCAGCTCAAAAATTGGGCTGAAAAGTCACCCCCTCGGCTTATACACGGGTCAATACGGTAATCCTATGGGACCAGGTGCTGGGGAGGCTGGAGGAGGCGGCAGGGGGAGCCGTGCATACAGCCCCCAGTGTATACAGAAGCCCCAGTGGCACTCGCCCCCCCCATATTGAGAAGAGCCCCCACACTTTGCAGAGCCCCCAGTGTATACAGAAGCCCCAGTGGCACTCGCCCCCCCATATTGAGAAGAGCCCCCACACTTTGCAGAGTCCCCCCGCTGCATAATCTTACCATCCAGGGTCTTCTTCACCAGAGGTCCTGCAGTCATCATCGCGCACTGTGTTCCCGGTCTCACGTGACCCGGCGCAATGACGTCATTCGACTGCGACCGCCGGGTCACAAGAGACCGGGAACACAGCGCGCGAGGATGGACTGCAGGACCTCCGGTGAAGAAGACCCTGGATGGTAAGATTATGCAGTGGGGGGGGCTCTGCAAAGTGTGGGGGCTCTTCTCAATATGGGGGGGGGCGAGTGCCACTGGGGCTTCTGTATACACTGGGAGGCTCTGCAAATGCAAAGTGTGGGGGCTCTTCTCAATATGGGGGGGCGAGTGCCACTGGGGCTTCTGTATACACTGGGGGCCTGCTGTATCCTGGGGGCCTGCTGTATATACCCCTGGGGGCCTGCTTACACCCCTGGGGGCCTGCTGTATACCCCACTGCTGGGGCTTGCTGTATACCCCACTGCTGGGGCCTGCTGTATACCCCACTGCTGGGGCCTGCTGCATACCCCACTGCTGGGGCCTGCTGTATACCTGTGCTGGAGTCCACCCTCGGCTTATACGCGAGTCAATAAGTTTTCCAAGTTTTTGGGGGCAAAAGTAGGGGGGTCGGCTTATACACAAGTATATACGGTACATTCTTGTTACAGACACATATGTGCAAACAAAGATACAGTCCATTCCCGAGTAAACAAAGATACAACATAAATATATAAGAGAGCAGTGGTCAATAATAGCTTGGTTGTGGAATAAATATGACGCTAAACATGATTCGAAAGTATTGATGTGTAGACTCAGGCAATCCAGTGCGTCAATGTGGGTAGATTTGTGATGGATCACTGGGATAAACACTCAAGGTAAGGTGAAACTAGCAGACAAGCATTACTACACAGTGAAGGCGTTAAATGTGCTCTAAGTGAAAATATAAAGTTCTTCTATAGAGATAAACCAATGTATTGCCAATAAGAGTGCATAAATACATACTACATCAACCTGCAGGTTCTATACTTAGAACCTGATGCTCTGCTTAAGGGATCAGTTATACGGATAGAACCAAACATATCATAAAGGATGTAAAAAGAAATGAAATTATTGATAATGGTATACACTCATAGTGTTACATGTTGGCTGTAAACACGGTATAAAAACTCTCCTCACATCTTGTAGTATCACTATTCGAGAAGGAATGGTTGGTATTACATGATATAAGGTCTGCAAAGAGAGCCTGTGGGTAAATGCAGGGTGGGCCATTTATATGGATGTACCTAAATAAAATGGGAATGGTTGGTGATATCAACTTCCTGTTTGTGGCACATTAGTATATGGGAGGGGGGAAACTTTTCCAGATGGGTGGTGACCATGGCGGCCATTTTGAAGTTGGCCATTTTAGATCCAACTTTATTTTTTTCTATGGGAAGAGGGTCATGTGACACCCATCTGGAAAAGTTTTCCCGCTCCCATATACTAATGTGCCACAAACATGAAGTTGATATCACCAGCCATTCCCATTTTATTTAGGTGTAGCCATATAAATGGCCCACCCTGTGTAGAGGAATCATTCAGTTATATTATTATGTGTGGACTAGCCCTGTTTAAAGACCATGACCTCTGTATCTCTTGGGGAATACTATCCTGTCTGTGGATACACAAGTTGATTATTTAGTGCAAGGTCCTAACATTTATCTACTAATGATTTGTAGGCCATTAGATCAGTCATAAATACAAGTAACGGTATGTACACATGCATACGTCTAGTGCGTCTCAATGAATTAGAATATCATCAAAAAGTGAATTTATTTCACTAATTCAATTCAAAAAGTATATATTTTATAGAGTCATTACCGCGTGATCTATTTCAACTGTCTTCTTCTGTTAATGTTGATGATTATGGCTTACAGCCAATGAAAACCTCAAGGTCCTTATTTTAGAAAATTAAAGTAGGGAGGATGAAGGGTTAAAAACTGTGCTGCTGTATTCCACAAGACATCAAAGGGTGAATATACTATTGATTTATTAGTCATCGCGTTTCAGGGCTCCCAGACACGCCCTGAAATATGGCAATATTACATTGATTTTTGATGATCTAATTCATTGAGATGCTCTAGTATTTGATAGTTACCTTTGTTGTGTATTACTCTGCTTCAGTCTCTATAGAGACTGTCCAGTGAAGTAAGCATATGGAGGAGGAGGATTACACATCAAATGCTACATATAAATTATTTGATAATTGTGCCTTTTTTCAGATTGTGGGAGATCACTATACCTTGACCAGTGAGTTTGCGGAGCCTAGTGGCGCTGGCAGAGGACGCGCTAGGTTCACGCGTGTCATTATGAAGCTGACAAGTGAACTACTTCCAGGTGTGAGGGAAATGTTCGTGAGTGCGCATGAGCAGCAATGAGCTGAGCCTTGGCAACATTTGGGCACTTTCAGAGGTGGCCGGTGCGCCTGCGCAAAGAATACAAGTGCTCACTAGAGATTTTACTGATAGACGTGTGCTGGTGATGTGACGTCTTGTGGATCAGTGACAATTTTTAGAGAAAGTATGGCATCTGCAAGCCAAAGAATATGGAGTTACAATAGGCATGAGAGGAACAGAATCGTCATTAAGAATATTTCACAGCACTTGACAAATCAACATATTTGCATAGGGGTATATAAGGACATATTAATCAAATAAGTCGTTCTTATTTAACCCTAAAGGTTCCAATGTTTGCAGTTGGTGAATCCAATAGCATTCGCATTTCCTCAATTGACGTATATGTGGTGCCCCTGCGGGTATGCGCCACAGAGTGGTATTGCATTTAATATCTATATGTAATATTATTGTAAGTTGCTAGGTTAGGATTTAAATCTTATGGAGTATATTTTTACACTCACTTAGGACCGCACCACTTAGAGTAGGGGGAACTGGTAATATAGTAGGATTCCACAGGTGGGGGCGGAGCTTAGGATAGAGTAAGAGTGACAGTTAACCGTTTACCTCAGACGGTGCTGGGAAGGCAGACAGGGTGGTCAGGCCTGGAGCCAGCTTAGTGGAGGGTGCCCCATCTGTATGTGGGGACCCAGGACAGAAGGCAACGGGCCAGGGCTGGTAGGAGCCAGCTGGTCATGTTGAGGGGACATCGGTGACACGGACAACCGAGGCAGCCAGGAGTTCATCCCTGACTGCAAAGCCGACGAGCTGCAGGCCCAACAGAACCGGGTTGCTGACAGCGCCACAAGGTACCTCTCCCCTCAGGACTGAAAACCGGTTCAGGACACTAGAAGAAACTAAAAGGGACAGACATATACTGCGGTACTGGAAAGGAGCCTCTTTACTCTTTGTCCAGGTTGCCTTATCCAGACCGAGTAGTGGACAGACCTTGTCTTCTAGATACAGAGCGTAGGACTGGCGGGGGAGCTCTTCAAAGGTGGTAAAGACTGAAAGATCTAGAGAAAGAAAGTAGTAAACCCTGAAAGACAGAGAGAGGACATCTAGAGACTCCATAAGAGAAACCCTGAGTTGGCAACAACACCCTAAAACAAACTGTACCGTGTTTTGTTATGCCATCAGCCGGTACCGAGTAAAACAGAGTTAAACTGGAAATTGTTTCTGTTATTCTTCCTGCCGCTTAACATCATCAGCAGAAGGGGTAAGAACTGCACAACCATCACTATCACTGTCCTCCCTCACCGTCTCACCACAATAGCTGCCCTGAGGTAAAGCTCCACCTGTGGGGAGCTGTACCACACTTAGCTGCCTCAACCATCACCTCAGTGGCTGGCTGGCAGCGCCGGTACCATCTTACCAGACTCTACAGGTGGCGTCACGTTCCCCTGTAATAACCCCCACTGTTTACCATCAACATCTGGTATAATTGATCGCCAGGGCACGGCACCGGGGTCCCGACCATCCGTGACTCCCCACACAGTAGCCCCGGTGTCCGAGTCCCTCACCCACCATAGCTCTGGTTGAATCATATCCAGTTCCTACCACGTCACATTGGCAAAATTTATTCAGTGACTTGAACTTCAAGTGGGAAACTGATCCTATGTTCACATCTAATTGTGGATTAGTGCTGATTTATGTGGTCTCGGATATGCTGGGAAGTCTCTCCTACATAACCAGAGACCGCAAGGGCACTTAATCAGATATACACATGTGGTCAATATTGTTGGTACCCCTCTTTTAATGAAAGAAAAACCAACAATGCTCACAGAAATAACTTTGAATATCACAAAAGTAATAATAATTAAAAAATCTATGAAAATGAACAAATAAAAGTCAGACATTGCTTTTCAACCCTGCTTCCACAGAATTTAAAAAGAAAATTAAACTTATGAAATAGGCCTGGAAAGAAATGATCGTACCCTTAACTTGATAATTTGTTGCACAACCTTTTCAGGCAATCACTGCAATGAAACGATTCCTGTAACTGTCAATGAGATTTCTGTTCTTCTCGACGGATATTTTGGCCCACTCTTAAAGAGCAAACTGCTCTAGTTGTCTCGTGTTTGAAGGTTGCCTTTTCCAGATGGCATGTTTCAGCTCTTTCCAAAGATGCTCAATAGAATTTAGGTCTGGGCTCATAGAAGGCCACTTAAGAATAGTCCAATGTTTTCCTCTTAATCATTCTTGGGTGTTTTTAGCTGTGTGTTTTGGGTCATTATCCTGTTTCAAGACCCATGACCTGCAACTGAGACGAAAGCTTTCTGATGCTGGGCAGCACATTTCTCCCTAGAATCCCTTGATAGTCTTGAGATTTCATTGTACCCAGCATAGATTTAAGACACCCTGTTGCCAGAGTCAACAAAGCAGCCCCAGAACATAACTGAGCATCTTCCATGTTTCACAGCAGGGACAGTGTTCTTTTCTTAATATGCTTCACCTTTCCATCTGTGAATATAGAGCTGATGTGCCTTGCTAAAAAGTTACACTTTTGTCTCATCTGTCCATAGGACATTCTCCTAGAAGCTTTGTTACTTGTCAACATGTAGTTTGGCAAACTCCAGTCTGGCTTTTTATGTGATTTTTTTTCTTTTCAACAATGGTGTCCTCCGTATTGTACCATTACACGGTATGATGTTGCAGCGATGTCTGAAGCGATTCCGCGGGTGCGCGCTCACTTCCGACATTGCTGCCTTAGTTGTCACACACAGCGATATTGTCAGCGACGCTGCCATTAAGTTTCAGCAGCTATCGCTCGCAGGGTTGTGCACAACCCAGTGAACGATAAGCATCAATGTTGCGAATAGGCGGCATCTCTAGCAACATCGCTATCGCACTGTCACACGAGCGATATTACCAGATCTCTGGTGCAACATCACCAGGTTTACCAACATGTTGGTAAACCTGTCAACTGCGATCCAGCAATTTATCGCAGTTGCATCTTGCTGTGACACAGCACAATGCACCTGCGATGTTACTGCAACATCGCTGAATCCGGGACTTTTTAGCTATGTTGCAAACAACATCGCCCCATGTGACGGTACCTTAAGTCATCTCCCATGAAGTCCACTTTGGCTTAAACAACGACAGATGGTGTGATCTGACACTGATGTTCCTTGAGCTTGAAGTTCACCTTTAATCTCTTTAGACGTTTTTCTGAGCTATTTTGTTACCATTCATATTATTTGTCTCTTTGATTTGTCATCAATTTTTCTTCTGTGACCACAATCCCGGGAGGTTGGCTACAGTCCCATGGATCTAAAATCCACTGACTGATTACAAGATTGTAGAAACCTGTGATGCTAATTTGTGGACACACCTAGATTTAACATGTCCCTTTTATCACATTATATTCAGGGGTACCATCATTTCTGTCCAGGCCTATTTCATGAGTTTAATTTCTTAAAAAATTCTATGGAAGCAAGGTCGAAAAGCGATGCCTGTCTTTCCTTTGTTCAATTTCATAGATTTTTTTTATATATTATTACTTTTGTCAGATTCAAGTTATTTCTGTCACCATTGTGGGATTTTCTTTTATTAAACGAGGGGTACCAACAATTTTGACCATGTGTGTATAACAAATGATGACTCAAATGTATAAAATCCTGTAATAAAATATCTTTTTCCTGACATGGGATGATAAAAAGAGTCAACCTTTGTGACGTGTACATCCGAGACACGGGTAAGAGCCATTTCTGCTGTTGCTTAAAAGTGTCTGCGTCACTTTGGGTTTAACAGGCCTGATGTCCACCCTGATTATCAGGTCTATTACATTAGGTGGGTGTCTGTTGCAGATGAGTGGCGATATGCTGAACTTCGGAATTTCAGGGTAATTACGTAGCACATGCCAATGTCTGAAAATGTCCTTTTTAACCAGTTGAGGGAAAGGGTGATAGGTGATGCCTGAATTAGGGCACTGCCACCCCTTCTAGGAGACACAGGTGGTAGTTGGGCAACTCCAACAGACTCTTCAGGATCTCTGGTATCTGTATGTTTCTCAGCCGCCAACGCTATATTCTCTCGATGTCGGTGTCGTGCTGCAAGTACTGGAATTTGTCCACAGTAACGACCCGACTCGCGCTTACCGCGAACCATCACTAGCTGCTCTACACTTTCATAAGGTGACCACCTTCCCAACATACCGTGTGCAGGGATGTGAAGGCAGATGGTGATGCAGTAGGGTGGACCAGTTTAAGTAGCACCTGTAACTAGTCCAGTCTTTGACTAGGACCCAAGCCCCTTTGTCTTGAAGAATGTCACCACTCGTCCCTGGATGCTCATCAAAGGCGTTAACCTTAATGCCGGGTTACATGTAGCTATATCGGTAATGATATTGCTGCAATGTCACAGGGTTTGTGACGTTGCAGTGACCTTGCCAGCGAAGTTCCTGCGTGTGACATTCCGTAACGACCAGCGATGAGCTCGCTGATGGCTGGTCACTGGAATGGCCAGGACCATTTTTTGATTGCTGGTCTCCCGCTGCCCCGCATGCATCAACATGTGTGACAGGCAGGCCCGTATTTGGAGTTCCTGCTGCCCTAGGCACTGTCAGCGGTGCCCCCCCCATCACGCCCCACCCTGCCTTTCCCCCCTTGTTGTGCCTCGTTTCCCCTCGCCGCAGAAATTCTGTATGTTCATGTTGTATGTTCTCCAAGTGTTTGCATGGGTTTCCAACCACACTACAGAGACATAGGCATTGTTCACACACAATTTGCGTTTTTTTTTAGCACTCCTAAAACCACATGTGTTTTTTTAGGAGTGCTAACAAATGTCTCTTGTGTGTCTGAAAGGAAATACAGCCTTTTTGGTGTCATTTTTTCCTCAAAAACGCAGGCAAAAATGCAAGAGTTAACGCAGGGTGCATAAATGTGCCATTTAAAAACACATGCGTTTCCCATAGGGCCCCATGTTATAGAAACACATGCGTTTTTAGAAACAACCCCTGCGTTTTTTCCAGCGTTTTTCGGACTGGGGAAAAAAAACGCAAATGGAGCTGAAAAACACATGTACACTCAAATGCACCCTGCATTAACGCACCTGCGTTTTTTTTAACACCAAAAAACGTAGAGATGGTCAAAAAAACGCATGTGTGTGAACAAGGCCATACTGATAGGATGTTTACATTGTGAGCCCCAATAGGAACAGTGTTGATGATGTATGTAAAGTGCTGTGAAGTTCATAGTCTAATATAAATGCAAAAAATATTATTCTTAATATGATGTCACAATACCGGGATCTGAGGATCTTCTATATCGAGGTTAGGGGCTCTCTGATGCCATGTTGCTGTCTGTCTCGCTGTCTTCCTCTTTTGAGACTGCAGTGCGGTGGACAAGAGAGCATTAACTGGTTAATAACAAGAAGTATGGAGTGTGTACTAACTGAGCCATAAACCCTCCCCATATCATGTCCAGCACATTGTAGGATTACTATATGGATTTTATTATTAGGGTACGGACACACTGGCGTGAAACTCGGATGAGTGCAATGTGTGATTTTATACTGCACTCGGACCAATGTTAATCAATGCCTGAGAGCACATTGGTGAGTGTCGGACGCTTTTTTCTCAGCCAGATTCTGGATGGAAGTTGCAACATGCTGTGACAGTATGAGATTCATGCGCGAGACTCGCCAATGCAAGGCTATGGGTCTGACAAAATCACAGACTGCAGTCGGACCATCTGAGAGGCACCGTTTTTTCACTGATACATTATCATTCTGTAGCTGAGAACACTGTAAAATGTTCCTGTAAATGATTATACAGTAATAGCTGCTGAGAAAAAAAAAACAGATTGCACACAGACACCAACATTTTGCAACTTTTCAAAGCAATATATGCCAGAATTGTGTTAAAACCCCTTTGATGAATATTAGATTATACTATGCATTCACCTATGCAGTCTACAAATTCTGTGGCCCAAAAAAATAAAAAAATACAGAAGAATGCAAAACAATATGTAATATACAGTAACAGTACAAGAAATATAGGAACGTCGGCCAAGGATTGTAAGGAGAGAGCTGACCAGTCCCTCACACTGTGTGCAAATACAGCCCTGTGTATACACAGGACAATCCACCACCAATATGGCTGCCCCTGCAGCCGCCACTCAGCTTTCCTAGAGTACTGAAAGGTATTAAAGCCTAGTATGGAGGAAACAGGAGTCACTTGTCATTCAGGAGCCTGGGAAAGATGGGTGAGGACATGGGAAAATGGATGGATGAATAAAATGGGTTGATTACAGGGAGAGAAAAAAGACAGTAAAATAGAGAAGAAAACACTAACTACAGAACTGATTGATATGATATACATGAATGATTAAATAAATGAATGAATGAGACACAATGTGCAGATTGGAGAAAGGAAAAAAGGAGAAAAAAAGAAAGAAAAAGAGGGCAACAGAAAAAAAAAGAGAAAATAAAAGAATGAAAGCTAGAAAGAGGAGAGCGAGAGAAAGAAAGCAAGAGGGAAAGTGACAGGGAAAAAGAGGGGAGAAAGTGGGAAAGAAAGAGATAAAAGGAGAAAGAGAGAGGGAGAAAGAGGAGAGAGAAAAACAGGTAGAGAGAGAAAGAGGGAGAGAGAAAGTGAGAATGAGAGAGAGAAAAAAAGAAAGTGAAAAAGAGAGAGGAAGAAACAGAAAGAGAGAGAAAAAGAGTGAAAGAGGGAGACAAAGAGAGACAGATAAACCCCCTATATACAGTGCAGCACTGTATACACACAGCCTCCCCGACTCCTCTGTGATTGACTGTCTGTCAGGGGAATCGTCATCGCATGTATCCCGCCTGCCACCCGCCATCAATGATCATGATCATCAAATGCATGATGCATGATGATTGATGCCCCCATGCCAGAGGTGTATGTAGGTTTTCTAGCACCCGGGGCAAGAGTTCAGTCACTGGTACACACGCGGCTCCGCTCACCTCGTACACACTCGGCTCTGCTCCGTACACCTCGTAAACACTCAGCTCCGCTCTGTACACCTCGTACACACTCGGCTCTGCTCCGTACACCTCGTAAACACTCAGTTCTGCTCCGTACACCTCGTACACACTCGGCTCTGCTCCGTACACCTCGTACACACACAGCTCCGCTCCGTACACCTCGTAAACACTCAGCTCTGCTCAGTACACCTCGTAAACACTCAGCTCCGCTCTGTACACCTCGTACACACACGGCTCCGCTCCGTACACCTCGTAAACACTCAGTTCTGCTCCGTACACCTCGTACACACTCGGCTCTGCTCTGTACACCTTGTACACACACAGCTCCGCTCTGTACATTTCGTACACACTCGGCTCTGCTCCGTACACCTCGTACACACTCGGCTCTGCTCCGTACACCTCGTACACACTCGGCTCTGCTCCGTACACCTCGTACACACACGGCTCTGCTCCGTACACCTCGTACACACTCGGCTCTGCTCTGTACACCTCGTACACACACAGCTCCGCTCCGTACACCTCGTAAACACTCAGCTCTGCTCCGTACACCTCGTAAACACTCAGCTCCGCTCTGTACACCTCGTAAACACTCGGCTCTGCTCCGTACACCTCGTAAACACTCAGTTCTGCTCCGTACACCTCGTACACACTCGGCTCTGCTCTGTACACCTCGTACACACACAGCTCTGCTCCGTAAACCTCGTAAACACTCAGCTCTGTTCCGTACACCTCGTAAACACTCAGCTCCGCTCTGTACACCTCGTACACACACGGCTCTGCTCCGTACACCTCATAAACACTCAGTTCTGCTCCGTACACCTCGTACACACTCGGCTCTGCTCCGTACACCTTGTACACACACAGCTCCGCTCTGTACACCTCGTACACACTCGGCTCTGCTCCGTACACCTCGTACACACTCGGCTCCGCTCCGTACACCTCGTACACACTCGGCTCCGCTCCGTACACCTCGTACACACACGGCTCCGCTCCGTACACCTCGTACACACTCGGCTCTGCTCTGTACACCTCGTACACACACAGCTCCGCTCCGTACACCTCGTAAACACTCAGCTCTGCTCCGTACACCTCGTACACACTCGGCTCTGCTCTGTACACCTCGTAAACACTCAGCTCCGCTCTGTACACCTCGTACACACTCTGCTCTGCTCCGTACACCTCGTAAACACTCAGTTCTGCTCCGTACACCTCGTACACACTCGGCTCTGCTCCGTACACCTCGTACACACACAGCTCCGCTCTGTACACCTCGTACACACTCGGCTCTGCTCCGTACACCTCGTACACACTCGGCTCTGCTCCGTACACCTCGTACACACTCGGCTCCGCTCTGTACACCTCGTACACACTCGGCTCTGCTCCGTACACCTCGTAAACACTCACTTCTGCTCCGTACACCTCGTACACACTCGGCTCTGCTCCGTACACCTCGTACACACACAGCTCTGCTCCGTACACCTCGTACACACTCGGCTCTGCTCTGTATACCTCGTACACACACAGCTCCGCTCCGTACACCTCGTAAACACTCAGCTCTGCTCCGTACACCTCGTAAACACTCAGCTCCGCTCTGTACACCTCGTACACACTCGGCTCTGCTCCGTACACCTCGTAAACACTCACTTCTGCTCCGTACACCTCGTACACACTCGGCTCTGCTCCGTACACCTCGTACACACACAGCTCCGCTCTGTACACCTCGTACACACGCCTCCGCTCTGTACACCTCGTACACACGCGGCTCTGCTCCGTACACCTCGTACACACACGGCTCTGCTCCGTACACCTCGTACACACACGGCTCTGCTCCGTACACCCCGTACACACACGGCTCTGCTCCGTACACCTCGTACACACACGGCTCCGCTCCGTACACCTCGTACACACTCGGCTCCGCTCCGTACACCTCGTACACACTCGGCTCTGCTCCGTACACCTCGTACACACTCAGCTCTGCTCCGTACACCTTGTACACACTCGGCTCCGCTCCGTACACCTCGTACACACTCGGCTCTGCTCTGTACACCTCGTACACACACAGCTCCGCTCCGTACACCTCGTATCTGCTCCGTACACCTCGTACACACTCGGCTCTGCTCTGTACACCTCGTACACACTCGGCTCTGCTCCGTACACCTCGTACACACACGGCTCTGCTCTGTACACCTCGTACACACGTGGCTCCGCTCCGTACACCTCATACACACACGGCTCTGCTCTGTACACCTCGTACACACGTGGCTCCGCTCCGTACACCTCATACACACACGGCTCTGCTCCATACACCTTCGCCTCTGCTCAGGGCCGCACCGTCCATTGGAGCCAGGGGGAGCGGCATAGGAGAAGGGGGCGGCGCCAGCAGCGGCCAGCTGCCAGAAAGATGGTGGCCGCCACAGCTTCACCCAATGAGACCGCGGCGGCGCCCTAACTGTGCAGGCAATAGGAGGGGCTGCAGTCTGCTAGCAACCCCCCCCCCTCACCTGAGGCTGCAGGGGAGGCAGTGCAGAAGTCTGCTAGCACCCCCCTCCCTGGCTCTGCTACATCCACACTGTCTGTACATCCTTCCTGATCCTACACATTAATTTCACCTCATCCAGCACCATGACAACCAGCACAGCAGATTCCTGCATAGGAGCTGATCATGTGACCCCTTACTCCGCCCCTCCATGTGACATCATCACAGGTCCTGTAAGCACAGAGCAACCATGGATGTACTGTTCTGCTCTGCAGTGTAGGTGGAAATCAATATGGTGGGCATAGCATGCGGCTGGCAGAGCGACCCAGCCTCGGGCACTGCATCAGAAGGCTGGCGGCGCCCTCCCTGCCTGGTGCAGCCGGGGCAAATGACGAGCCATCCCCCTCATAGATACAGCCCTCCCCATGCACCAGCAGTGCACACATACCGGCGTCGGCATCCGGCGCTGACTAACTGAGCCGCTGCCGCCTCCGCGGGAACGTCAGGTGATCTCTCCTCCACGGTGGGCCCCTCCTCCTCGTCCTCTTCCGGGTGTTCTGCAGCTGCCTGCAGGCTGAGGTGGGTGGGCGGGCGGGATGATGATGGGGGTGGGGCTTTTGACCCGGGGGCGGGGCTTGCGACCCGGCCAGCCGGGAGCACAAAAAAAATTATAAAAAAAAAAAAACACGCTCAGGTGCCGCCCCCCCAACGGCTCCGCCCTAGGCACGTGCCTACAAGTGCCTAATGGCAAATACGGCCCTGGTGACAGGGGCAATGACCAGCGATCCCCATGCTGCGCCCGAGACACCCGACAGATCCCTGCGACCGTCGGGTGTCGGCGCATCGTTGGGGAATCACTGGTGAGTCTGCCTGTGCGGCATCTCAACAGCAATCACATACTGATGTTCCAGCGATCCCGGTCAGGTCGGATCGTTGATCGGCTCGCTGGCACATCGGTATGTGTAACCCAACCTTTAGGCCCTTGCAACCACTCTCGGGTGAGGTTTCTTACAGAAATGAGACAGGGAGGAGTGGTTCGTATCTATTAGGATACTTGCTGGAAGGGGGTACAGGTTCCTATATCGCATTCTTCCAGTCGAAGGTCTCTGGCATGGTTGCTAAACAAGACAGGGAAACAGGGGCTTCTACCACTACTACCTCCTCATCCTCCTCCTTCTCCTGGATTTCCCGATCCACTGGTTGTGGCATTGGTTGCACAGGTAATAAGGTCAGGCATGATTTAAGACCCTGATTCTGACCTGTGCCTGCTCCTGGCTAGCATATGGAACAACGCTGACCTCCTGACTGAGCTGCATTCCGCTGGAACCTCTTCAGGCATGGGGAAATAGCACTGCTGTCTGACCTCGCTGCATAACAGGCCCAATGCAGGTAGCGCAATCGTACTCCAGCTCACATGTGTAGAATTTGTCATTTCCTCTGTGGGCTGTTCCGGTACTGGTGAAGTGTCCCTGGCCCCTGGAATGGTGAGGAAGATCACATCCTCCAGCTCACACGTCTTGTAGTGGATCCATCACATCTCCAAACTGCGGACTACAGGCACATGGTAGCACAGTGTAGCTGTGTAGTACGGCCATCCTAAGGTGGCACTGGCCTCCACAGTGAAGCATCTTTCCTTCGCTTATGGTTCTGCCTCTTCCAGAGCCAGGACCCAATCACTTACAGGATTTTAATGTTTGCCAATTTTGTTGCCCAGCTTCTCGTTAACCCCTCCGTTGGGTGGGTAGTAGAAGGCACCTGAATTACAAATCACATTCCCCATGCAACAGGTAACACATGGGCTTGCGGTTGGGGGGAGTCATTATTGAGGCCTGACATATTTGAAGAAGAAAAAAGAAAATAGTTGTTTTCAACTCACCACCAATTCATCTGGAATTCATTTACTTTTTCTTATTATAACAACATTTATTCCATGGCGCTTTACATGTGAAAAAGGCATACATAGACAAGAACAATTTTCGAGGGATGAGGAGGGTATGCACAAGTTTTTTTGCAGTTTCTTGGTCAAAGAATTTACAAATTTGGGAAATATTTTTGAGTTGGAGTTGGCAGGATGTAGCAAGGGCTTGGATATGTGGATTGAAGGAGAGGGCAAAGTTGAGCATCAACCCAAGGCACCGAGCATGTGGGGCTGGGGCGAGGGAACAGCCGTTGACTTTGATGGATAGATCTGGTGGAGGGGCAGGGTGAGATGAGGGAAAGATTATGAATTTTGTTTTGTCTTTGTTTTAGATATTAAGCAAGGAAGAAAGATAAAATAGCAGACATTGTGGGATTTTGGATAGTAAGAGGTGATGTCAGGTCAAGAGATGTAGATCTCTATGTCATCAGTATAGAGATGATACTGAAAGGTGTGGGACTCTATGAGCTATCTCAGGCCGAGTGTGTATATGGAAAAGAGTAGGGGTCCTAGAACTGAACCTTGAAATACTGACAGACAGAGGGCGAGGTGAGGAGGTTGTGTTGGAGAGGGAGACGCTGAATGTCCGGTCTGCTAGATATGAAGAGATCACACTTGCAGTGAATAGGACCCGTTGAAGCCGTGACCCCGTGAAACGGTGAACCGTAGTCTGCCGACTCGTCCCTCTCCCCACAATGATCATCCCGCTGTGACATTGGCAGCTTTGATCAAATAAATGGAACATTTCTTCAAATGGTGAGTGCTGCTTTCTTTGAAAAAGCAATATATGTGTGTATGTATGCGTTCGGTGTATACATGGATTTTGGTTTGTATGCGTATACATATGTGTGTAGCATAAAATGTTAGGCACACAATGAGACTTACTAGGAAAGAAGCTTTTATTTGACTTTTGAGCATAGAGTTTCCTCGAATATTTTTTCAGCCACCAAGCAGAAACATCCCTTAACACTAGAAGTCCCAGAAATATTGAGTTCCCCCCTGAAGTCCCGAAAGAGGGTCAAATGACCCTTAGTCCAAACTGAATAGAACTAACTAGAAACTAAATGGCTAAACTCAATGAAAAAAACAACAACCTCTATGGTGCGACAGTAATGGCCTTAATTAAAGAACAGAAGACGGTAATTAGAGGATGTTAGCTAAAATCCTTTAGGTCATTCGATCCGTCTCTGGGTTCCAAAGGTAGAAATGTTAAATGACCCCTCTCTTCTAGTGTTAAGTGACCTCAATTTGGAAATTACACCCCTTTGGGATTTTACCTACATGTGTATTGATGATTTTGAATCCATAAGTGGTTGTCCAAAAACAAGATACAATGAATGTTGAGTAGAGTGAAAATGGAAATCTGCCATTGCTGTGCCCAGTATATTGTAGTGCACGTACATTGTGCCTGCACCCCATAAATTAAGTGAGCTCTCTTCGCTACAGAAATGTCAATCATGTGGATGCTAACTGCGGTTTAGGCACATTGTGGGTCTCAGGAAGACGGGGGTAATTGGATTCAGGAGCATAAGTTTCATTAGATTTCAGTTGGGGGGATGAGGAGTCTTTCCCAGAGCCTTTGTGCTACCGGTAATGTGGAAACTCCTATTTTTCTGTTAACGGATTATTATACTAAGTTATTATAATTATTTTTTTTTTAGTAAATCTTTGTTTATTGAAAAGATTAAAAACACATAAAGTGATGTCAATATGTAATTTTTCCAACATAAGTGTTCAATAAGAAACAATTAAGCCTAAGAACAGAGTGGCCCACTAGTTTCCCATCTCTAATACCAGTAAGACTATCTCGTCATATCACTCTGATTCTAAAGTTCCTTTAAAAGGTCAAAAATATCAAGTCTGGCTAGATTCGGAACATCCAATGAATAAATGGTTCTAGGTCAGGAAGAATTGTATGTCCTCGATTGTATCAACGCATTATATATAGGAAAAACGAATTGATATGTTAACAATATGGCTATCGCCATAATAGTAAGACATTTATTACATGAAAAGGCGAAAGAAAGAAGAGAGAAGAGAAAAAGAACAGAAAGAGAGAGGAAGAGTAGAAGGGGGGGGGAATCTATAGGGGGAGGATCCAGGGAAGGGTAGATCAGGGGAAGGTCCTTGGTAGGAACAAATACTACAACATAAGTATCTGATTCAAATACTTAATATTTTAGGCAAATAAATCCTGAAAGTTGGAAGAGTCCTGAAACATGATCCATTCAGACCAAATCAGGTTAAACCTCTCCTGGAACTCCGTCTCTTCAGCGTCCAGCTCTTCCATACGGTAAATATTATTCATTTCCATGTACCATTCGCGGATAGACGGTTGTTCTGGAGATTTCCAGAGTCTGAGAATGACCGATCAAGCTGCTGACACACAGAAGCGAAGGATCTCTTTCTTATTTCTACTCATGGAGCCTGGCAATACTGACAGGAGTGCCACCTCAGGAGACCCAGTAATGGCATTATCTGTGATTAGGGTATAGTTCCTGGAGACTCTATCCCAAAAACTTCGAACCCCCACACAATCCCACCATATATGCAACATTGTATCGACCGCTGCCTCACATCGCCAACATCTGTCAGAAACTGATGAGGAAATCTTACAGAGACGGTCTGGGCATAAGTACCATCTAGAGAGAACTTTGTAATTCCTTTCTTGTGCCATGCACGGTGATACCATCGCATGGGTATAGTGAAAGCTCTTTTGCCATTCAATACTCGTAAGCTCTCTGCCCAGTTCCCGCTCCCTGGCCAAATGGAATGGATGTTTCTTTTTCTGTTTGTCTAACAGAACAATCCGATAAACTACAGAAATAGCGTGGTCAGGTGGAGATTCGTTGAGGAATAATTGTTCCATAGGTACAGGAAGCTGGCATTTTTGCCGATGTTAAGAAGGAATGAAGCTAAGCATACTCAAGCCAACTCCATCGCAATGCTGGAGTCCTCTCCTGGAGAGTATTAAGTGAAGGTAATGCGCCCCTCTTTTACTATCTGTCCGAGTCTAACATCCTGCTCATTCGTCCAGCCCAGGAACGAGTGCCCATGCATACCCAGGAGAGAAAGATCGGGGAGTCAGGGGGCTAAGAGTCGCATCCTCATTACAGGACTGTCGCATGGCATGCCACACTTTCAATGATATCGGAGTCTGAACCCAATATTTTAGTGTCTAATGGGTCTAACTAAGGTAGATGACGTAACGGCAGCGGTATGCCCTTTTGTTCCAATAGCACCCATTTCTTAGTGGCGTATTTATATTGCCAGTCCAAGAACCGTGCGCAAGTTGCGGCTTGGAAGTAGGCCTTAATATCAGGTAAGCCCGTGACTACATACTCTCTTGGAGCCATCATAACGCTCAACTTTACTCTTGGGTGTACACCCCCCAGATGAACCGCATCATGTCCAAATTAAGTTTGGAAAAAAATTCCCTAGAGGGGAGATTGGAACCGTCTGAAAAAAATAGAGAAAACGAGGGAGAATATCCATGCAAAAATGTTGATCCTCCCCCACCAAGTCAGCTTTAACAATTCATATGAGGCTAGCTGCTTTTTAACCCTCAACAGTAGACATGTGATTGTACAAACACAATTTAGTCAAATCTATTGGAATATGTATTCCCAAGTATTTAATTGATTCATTTCACCACTGAAAGGGGAAATTAGATCTGGTATGCGAGACCTGTGCAGGAGGAATAACACATTCATGGCTTCGGACTTGGAGCAATTAACTTTAAAATTACTTAAAGCTCCAAATGTCTCAAACTCCTTCAGGATGTTTGAGAACGAGACATGGGGCTCGGACACGCACAACAAAAGATCGTCAGCGAACAAAGCAGCTTTATGCTGATGTTGTCTAATCCGAATACCGTGTATGTCAACATTTTTTCTTACAGCTATGGCTAAGTGTCTCCATAACGATGACATACAGGACGGTGAAAGAGGGCACATTAGAGCTCCATTAACCCGAACCTTAGCAGATGGTTTGGAATATAGAGTTAAGATCTTACTTAAGAATCGTGGACCCAATCCAATCTGCCGCAGTGCCTCCCCCCATATAGCCCCAGTGGACTCTATCAAAGGCCTTTTCGGCATCTATTGACAACAGGCGCATCGGGCAATTTCCGATTTTAGCCTTGTTGATCAAAAGCAATGCTTTAATCGTGTTGTCTCTAGCCTCTCAGCCCCTAAAAAAGCTCACCTGGTCTAAGTCGATAATTGAGGGGAGCAGCTGCGCCAGACGGTTAGCCAAGATCTATCTTGATATCCACGTTCAACAGCGAGATGGGTCTATAATTAGACGCTAAGATGGGGTCTTTCCGGTTTGGTATTACTAATATGAGCTGCTAGTGACTGGGGTGCAAAATCCACACCTCCTGTAATAGAATTAAATGTGGCAAGCATGTGAGGGATCAGTGCAGATTGTAAGACTTTATTAAAAAAATGGGGTGAAACCATCCTGTCCCGGGCACTTTGAGGGGGGGTAAGTTTTAATAGCGTCCAGCAGTTCCGACTCCGTTATATCTCATTCTAGGGCTGTCTCTTCAGATTCTGTCAAAGTGGGGAGAGCAGTGGCCTCAATATAGTCTCCAATTTTTATAGACAATTCCTCTGGGGTAAGGTCTGCATATTTCCCTTTAATATTGTATAGTTTATCATAATAAGCCCGAAATTATAATTATTATTAATGGCCTTTAGCTCAATCTTGAGCTATGGTAACTTCATGGATGAATGCTGTGAAGGTAGCTCGATCTTGTGTGAGCCTAGATAGATCCTCCAGGGTCTTCTCCGTAGTTTTCTTGACAGTCAAGACATCAGGTTGCTGGCCTTTCTTTTAGCCTTGTTCCTTCTATTCTGCCAGCCATGATGTCCTTCTCCAGTAAGCAAGTCAAGCTTGGTGATCTTTGCTTTGAGTGACTTGAATGGTTTCATTTGTTCCAAAATTTGTTTGTTCTTCTTACCATCCATAGTATTGATAACATCCTTCTCCAGCACTATATTTTGAAGGTGTTGATTAATTTTCTGTCTTCTTCCTTTATTGTCCAGGTTTCCCATCGATATGTTACCGCAGGAAAAAGAGACAATGCCTGTGTCTTCATCATCATCACTGAAATGTTCCTCGATATTAAGACCTTGTCCAGTGAATTCATTGTTGTTTTGCACATAGCTATTCTCCTATTGACTTCTACTGTTGTTGAGGCATTGAGCAGAGTAGGTTAAAGTCCTTTACAACTTTCAGTTTATTGCCATCCATCTTAATGTGTCCCTGTTGTACCTGTCAGTAGTCAATAGCTTTATCTTCTTTGTATTGAGTAGGAGTCCCATGTTTGCGCTTTCCATCTGGACACTCCGTAATAAGTCCTTCATTCCAACTATGTTTATTACTATCAGTGTTGTATCGTCTGCATATTTCAGATTCCTGATGATTCCTGCATATAAATTGAAAAGAAATAGTGACTGGATTAGTCTTATCTGACACTTCGCTCTACTTTGAATCATGCTGTGTCACTATGTTGTATTCTTCTTGGTCGATGTAAAGATTCCTAATGAGGCTGATCAGATGGTTTGGCACACCCATACCTTCATGGTATTCCAACATTTCTGGTGATCGTTTGCAGTCGATGAAACAAAAATAAGAGCTCATGTTACAACTCTTGTTCCTCTGCCTTTTCTGAATCCTCCTTGTTCCTCTGGCAGCTCTTTGTCAAAGTAGCGTCTTTGAAAGATTTTCAGTAGCATTTTGCAGGCATGATGTATGAGGAATAGTCCCTTAGTTTCCACATTTGGTAGCATCTCCATTCTTCAGAATGGAATAAACACTGATCTTGTCCAGTCTTTGGTCCATTTACCAGCTTCCATATCTGTTGAAACAGACATGTGATGACATCAGCTACTGCTTCAGAAGAAGTTATTAGCTCTATTGAAATATTGTCACATCTAGGTGCCTTGCTATTTGACAGAAGCTTTATCATGCAATTACTTTGCCTTTCAAGGTGTTTGTTTGCTATCATTTACATTCTCAGTTTCTCCCTTTTCAACAGAGTATTCTTGTAAAGTTGCTCAGTATATTCTTTCCAACTTTTCTTGATCTGTACTGGCTCAGTAAGTTTGTTCTCAGTTTCAGTCTTATATCCTGAAATCTTGATTGAGGAGGAAGAAAATAATTTTGAAAAAGAGTTAAAGAGTAAATGTTATTTCATTGAAAAAAAAACAATACTGCACTGGTTGTTATTAATTGGTCACATAGCAGCTAAGATAATGCTTTTTGTGTCATTAACTTATTTTCTTACATTTTTCTGTGCTATTTTAAAAACAGAATTTATGGTTGTGTGGGCGTGGCCAGCAGCTGACAGTACAATGTGACAGCAGAGAAAGAGCAAGAGAGATCCTGAAGGGGAGCCAGCAGATAAGGGGTTAACAGAAATTGTGACAGATCTTTCCTTGACACAAACCAGTCTGACCTGATCCTGAACTCTGACGTTGCTTGGCAACTGTGCTGTTAGCTCTCCCTAATCTGAAACATTATTTGCTCTTTTTACATGCCCGTATTCACTGTGAAGACGGAGATGACTGATACTGATATAAACATATGTCTGCTTCACACACAGTGCAGTGGGGACACCTTGTGAAAGATTTATGAATGGTTTGCAATCAGAATTTTCTAATGGTGTATATTAGAAAGTTTATTAAAATAATTGCTTTACATTATTATTAAAATAAATTAAACAGCCATTATGCTTTAAGCTCAACTCCTTTATTGAAAAACTCTTAAGTTTAAATCTGACACAGAATCAATAAACAAGAAGGGACTCTCCAGACCTCAGTGGAAAGATATCAATCCTTTCTTAAAGAAAGGAAGCATAGTAAGTTCAACAGGATCTTAAAGAGTTTGGATACATGGCTTTCTGGTATAAACCCATAAAAAAGCCACATGGCATGAAATTGGTGGACATCTTTTTCTATCCTATTATCACAGATATGGAATATCACTGATCATGCTTTCTGATTGATTGCAGAGTAATGCATCTAGGCATATGAGACCACTAAGGTACCTCTTTATGAGGAGGTCTGGGCCACCAATCCTTCCCCAGTCTTGTGCTACACCCCCTTACTTCCCCGCCATGGACCAGGATACACAGCAACTTTCACAAAAGGAAAAGCACCAAGAAGTTTCAGCATGAGTGTACAGACGTCTTCTCAGCTCACACAAGCATCAAAGCAGAGTGAAACTTTATTCAGTAACACCAAGCAGAAGGAAGAGGAACTACCTAAAGGCTGAGGAGTGAAGAACTGAATGATCTTACACACACTCCCATCTACACCTGCAGGGCCACAAATCTGCAGCTTCTGGCATTAACTTCAGATGTGCCAAAGTAAATTAACTCTGATTGTTAACTAAAGTAGCATTACACATGGTGGCGCCCCTGCAGTCCTGGCTGCCACCATGGTATCACCTCTGTAAGCCAGTGCATGTCTGGAGGAAAATGGAGCTCCCTACTTTAAGTAACCCAATGCATCAACATACAGCCTTATCCCTGACCAGAAGGGGGAGCACAACACCTAGTTTTTAGGGTGACTCAGTCTTCTGGCTGGGGGGAGGGGTTAGAGGACAAAATGTGAGGAAGGGAAGGGAAGAAGAAGCATGAGGAGACAAGGGCTCATGAGGTTAGAGCTGCTGAAAGCTCACTCCAGAATAAAACTGAGAGCAGAACACCAGAGTCCTAGGCTGTCCAGGGATTGCAGATCCTGGAGGCAGAACTTGGAGACCAGGAGAATGCAGGTCTGCTGGTCACCGTGTAGGTCCAGCATCACAGCATTATACAGAGCTTAGAGCTGTGACTACCAGAGCAGCTTGGAAGTGTTCGCAATGCCTGCTGGCTGGAGAAGCTACAGAGAAGAGAATGCAGGGAGAACGAATAGCTCGCAGGCATCTGAATCTCCAAATAGACAAGCATAAAAGGAAGGCATTTTCTCCCCACTTAGTGGAGTGGACTCCAGTTGCTTCCAGACCAACTGAACCCTGGACCTGGTGAGCAGTACCCCCGGATCCAACTTGTTACCAACCATCAGTAAAGGTAAAGAGACTACATTTTGCCTCTGTCTGTGGCACTTCAGCATCTCTCATTGCAACCCTCAGCATCACCCCTACATCTTTACTATCCCAGGGCTTGCTCCTGCTGAGTGGAGTGGAGTATTTTACCTTGCTGCTCCAAAACCTATCCCCTGGGGACTCCATAAGCAGAACAGCCATCCCTGGCCAGATACTTCAGCTAGCATCATGAATCATCCATAGACTCTTACCCCCTGTAAATAGCCCCTTTTCATGTCCGGTCAGGGCCATGACCTCTGGGGATCACCACTGTGATGTAGAGACTGTTGCCTCGTATAGTCGAGTACCCCTGACCCTTGCGACCGCGACACACGGACTGGGAAGCACGTGTCAAGTAAATAAGATAAATCAGGCATAGAAATACAGTATTCCACACACTGCACTGATGAGGGGAGTCACCCCGAAACGCAGTATCTGCAATTTGGGGTTTCGATCTGGCACAAATCCTTGGTTATATTAAAAGGATTGTTAAAAGAGTCGATTATGACTTTAAGGATTGCTACCTTAAGGTGGCGCTAGAGTTCACCCACTTCCTCACTGAAGTGACAATTTGCATATTTGCCAGAGGAGCATTGCGGCTTAAAGTCTCCTTATCAGCTCATCTGTCTCCTTGTGCTGGCCGACAGATTCCTCTCCATGAGGAAAATAGCTAGTTCCCCAGACTACATCTATGAGTAAACCCTATATCCATGAAAAATGGACATTGGCCTCCCTACTGCCACTCAGAACTTATTGTTCTACTCACACCTTGGATACACAGGTGCAGTGAGCCCCAAGATGCCTAAATATAGAAAAAGAGTATAATTATGTGTAATCAATTTTTATTAAGGCAAAGTATCAAGTAACAGACAGAGTAAGAACATTTGCTCATTCTAGTTATCAAGTGAAATATACAATAAGGCCTCGCAGAGCCGATATACACAACATTTATCGAAATGACAAAATAAAAACTTGGCTTAAGCCGATCAATTATTGATAAACTACGTCTCATCCAGTGTAACATAGAGGTAAGATTTAAATCCAATGGGCCGGTTGGGATTAAATTCCCTTATTTATGTCAGCCTCAGGGGGGCCACATTCTGGTACCAGCTACAGGTTTATATACAGTTAGGGAAATCTCAAGTTTAATGTCATTCGTAATGTAGCAGATTTATCCTGAGTCAATAGTAAATATGGTCCAGGTGCCAAGTTAAAAGCAGTAAGGTGTTAGTAAAGAGTGGAAGTGAAAGAGACAGAAAGAAAGAGGGGGTAGGAAGTGAAGGAAAGAATAGATGTTGTCCCCCCCTCTGGGACGTCGGCATCCACCAGCTCACACGTCGCCCTCGAGTATATCCTGAATACCAGGTGTTTCTTTAAACGTGATCCAGTCCTGCCACGTGCGGATCAATATGGATTTGTCTCAATTGGCCTCAGCCATAAGGTCTTTCATGGTGTAAATGTTGGAGAGTTCAGTCAACCACTCCAACATTGTCGGGATGTGTGTAGTACACCAGTGTCAAGGGATAACCATCCTTGCAGCTGTGATACAATATCATAGGATATTACGTTTCTGTATTGCTATAGGGCCAGGTAAGAGAGAAGGTAAGGCCACCTGAGGAGATGGGACAGCATAGTCACCTGTAATCAGCTCATAGGCGGAAAATACCTTATCCAAAAATGGTCTAATCCCTGGGCATTGCCACCACAAATGAAGTAGCGTTCCCAGCCCTTCGTTGCATCTCCAACACCTGTCACTCACCGAGGGGAATATAGTCCTTAAACGCACAGGGTACTGATACCAGCGGGTCAGTATTTTGTAGTTTTTTTCTTGTGCAAGTCCTGCTGGGGACATCTTATGGGTGAATAAGAAAAACCTATCGAGGTCCTTTTCTGAGAAGGCAATGTCCATTTCCCTCTCCCACATCTGTATGTAACTAGGTCTGAAGTCCTGAGGAGGCAAATTCAGTTCTTTATATAGTAAAGAAGTCAGGTGTGATGGGGGATCTTGTAGTGTGAGGAGCTGTTCAAATCTAGTCGTGGATAAATGTGAGGTGCGGTTTGCTCCGACATTGAGAACAAAGGATTGCAGTTGTGTGTATTCTAGCCAGCTTAAAGTTCTGTGGGGGTATGTGGTTTGAAGCATGGTCAGGGCGGGGAAGGATCGTCCGTTGCCAATTTGCCCAATTCTAATATCTGAGTTAGAATGTCACGCCAGAAACCGTTCACAGCGTATTCCGGGTGGGAAGTCTGGGTTCCGAAATATCTGGGTTAAAGGAGAGTAGGCGCTTATCAATCCCCTCCTGTATTTCAACCTGTCCCATGTCTGTAGGGTCTCTTTGACTAACAGTCCCATGAGTCCCCCAATACCCAGAGTAGCCCCCTCCTTCCGGCTGATCCATGGTAGATATCGTAAAGGTGTCTGACACCCCTCCTTTTCCAGCTGTTCCAGTTGTATCCATTGTTTATGGGAGTAGCGGAAATGCCAGTCAAGCAATCTAAGGAGCATAGCAGCGGCACAATATCAGGGAGTCCCGCCCCTCCCAGGTCTTTAGAGATGGTTAAAATGGCATAACGAAGCCTGGGCCTCGCCTGTCTCCACACAAAGCAGATTAGGGCCGATCTAATAGTTTTAAAAAACGTTTTCGGGGGATTAATGGGGATTGCCTGGAATAAACAAAAATCTCGATAAAATATCCATTTTAACCCCGTGCCGATATAGGACGTTGTACAACGTCCTGTGTTTCTGCTCGTTCCCAACACAGGACGTTGTACAATGTCCTGACAGATTTGAGCTGCTGCAGCTCCTGTGAGTGGGATCACTCAGGTGTCACAGATGCTGCTGCTCTGTGACAGCCTGTAGTTGACCCCACAGGGGGTGGATTAACCCCCCCCATGCCCAGGACCCCTCCGATCGGCAGTGTAAAAGTGAAACTGCCGATCGGAGGGAATCATAGGGATTCACCTCTCCAGGTCTGATTGGAGCTCTCCAATCAGATCTGGAGAGGCGGATCGGCAAGTGTCCCCCCCTCCTCAGCCCCCTCCAGCTCCATGACTGTACAGGGCCCCCCCAACCACCCACCCCCCTCTATTATTATGTATATACCGGCGAGCTGCACCCGCGGGTGCGCCCGCCCGTAACACTGCCTGGTCTCCTCCTGCTGTGTCCCCCCAGGCAGCCCCCACCTCCGCCCTGTGTCCTGGCCCCCCTCACCTCTTGCGGCGGGCTGCACACGTCGGTGCACCCGCTGCTGCGGCCGCCCTGCCTCCGCGGCTGCGCCTCCTCTGCCTGCCGGTCTGTGGCCCCGCCTCCTCTCCCCGCCTCCTCTCCCGGCCTCCTCCTGCTCATCGGTGGATTGAGAGGGAGGTATGTATGTATGTATGTATCTATGTATGAATGAATGAATTGATGGATGGGTGAATGGATAGATGCATGCGTGGACGTGTGCGTGCGTGGACGTGAGAGTACATGAGCGTGCGTGGATGTGAGTGTGCATAGACGTGTGCGTGTGTGGACACGTGCGTGGACATGTGCGTGCATAGACGTGTGTGTGCATAGACGCGTGCGTGCGTGGATGTGTGCATAGATTGATGTGTGCGTGGACGTGAGCGTGGATGTGTGCATGCGTGGATGTCAGCGTGCATGGATGTCAGCGTGCGTGAATGTCAGCGTGTGTGCGTGGATGTCAGCGTGTGTGGATGTCAGCATGTGTGGATGTCAGCGTGCGTAGACATGCATGCGTGGATGTGTGCGTGCGTGGATGTGTGTGTGCGTGCATGTCAGCGTGCGTGGATGTCAGCGTGCGTGGATGTTAGTGTGCGTGGATGTCAGCGTGCGTGGATGTCAGCGTGCGTGCATGGATGCGTGCGTGGATGTCAGCGTGCGTGGATGTCAGCGTGCTTGAATGTCAGCATGCGTGGATGTCAGCGTGCGTGCGTGGATGTCAGCGTGCGTGAATGTCAGCATGCGTGCGTGGATGTCAGCATGCGTGGATGTCAGCGTGCGTGGATGTCAGCGTGCGTGGATGTCAGTGTGCGTGGATGTGCATGCATGGATGTGTGCGTGCGTGGATGTGTGCGTGGATGTCAGCGTGCATGCGTGGATGTGTGCGTGGATGTGGATGTGCGTGGATGTGGGCGCGTGGTTGTGTGCGTGAGTGGATGATGGGTGCATAGGTGGATGGATGGGTGCAACAAGGGATCAAGTGTCCTCTTGTAGTCTCTGGGATCATAGTCATGGTGCACTGTATGACAGATCATTGTCATACAGTGCACCATAACTCTGAACCCAGAGGCTGTAGGAAGAGGACACTTGATCCCTTGCTGCAGTCTCTGGATTGAGCAGAGGCGATCGAGCGTCGTGGGACCTTCATTGTGGACTACGTAGGATCTTTATAATAAAGATGGAGTCCGAATTTTGTTTGTGTAATTTTTTTCAAATAAAAAGATTTTTCTCTGTGTGTATTTTCTGACTATTTACCAGAGATTCCTAATGGCAGGTCTAACATTGGCCCTATATTATGAATCTCGGGCTTAATGCCAGCTGCCAATAAAAAGCTGGCATTAAACTCTTTATTACCCAGTTTGCCACCGGCACCAGGGCAACTGGAAGAGTCTGGGTACAGCGCCAGAAAATGGCGCTTCAATGAATGCGCCACTTTCTGGGGCGGCTGCAGGCTGCAATTCACAGCATGGGGGCCCAGAATGCTTGGGCCTCTCCATGCTGCGGATTCCAGCCCCCAGCTGCCTAGTTGTACCTGGCTGGACCAAAAATATGGCGGAGCCCCACATCATTTTTTTTTCTAGAATTAGTCCTAGAAAAAAAAATAAAAATGGGCTTCGCTGTATTTTTGGTTGCCAGCCAGGTACAATGAGGCATCTGGGGGTTGCTGGCAGTCCGTAGGGGTTGCTGGCAGTTCGTAGCTGCCAAGTTGTACCTGGCTGGACCAAAAATATGGCAGAGCCCCATGCCATTTTTTTTCTAGAATTAGTCCTAGAAAAAAAAAATAAAAATGGGCTTCGCTGTATTTTTGGTTGCCAGCCAGGTACAATGAGGCATCTGGGGGTTGCTGGCAGTCCATAGGGGTTGCTGGCAGTTCGTAGCTGCCAAGTTGTACCTGGCTGGACCAAAAATATGGCAGAGCCCCATGCCATTTTTTTTCTAGAATTAGTCCTAGAAAAAAATAAAAATGGGCTTTGCTGTATTTAGATGCATAGTGAACACTTTGAACCCCCAGGTGCTTCACAAATTGATCCGTAAAAATGAAAAAAGAAAATTTGTGTGAAAAAAAAAATTACTTTTTCTTTCTTACGGATCAATTTGTGAAGCACCTGGGGGTTCAAAGTGCTCACTATGCATCTAGATGCATTCTTGGGGGGTCTAGTTTCCAAAATGGGGTCACTTGTGGGGAGCTCCAATGTTTAGGCACACAGGGGCTCTCCATACACGACATGGTGTCCGCTAACAATTCCAATAGTTAGCGGACACCATTTCGCGTATCAAGAGCCCCTGTTGCCTAAACATTGGAGCTCCCTCACAAGTGACCCCTTTTGGAAACTAGACCCCCCCAAGGAACATATCTAGATGCATAGTGAGCACTTTGAACCCCCAGGTGCTTCACAAATTGATCTGTAAAAATGAAAAAAGAAAATTTGTGTTAAAAAAATTTACTTTTTCCTTCTTACGGATCAATTTGTGAAGCACCTGGGGGTTCAAAGTGCTCACTATGCATCTAGATGCATTCCTTGGGGGGTCTAGTTTCCAAAATGGGGTCACTTGTGGGGGAGCTCCAATGTTTAGGCACACAGGGGCTCTCCATACACGACATGGTGTCCGCTAACAATTCCAATAGTTAGCGGACACCATTTCGCGTATCGAGAGCCCCTGTGTGCCTAAACATTGGAGCTCCCTCACAAGTGACCCCATTTTGGAAACTAGACCCCCCCAAGGAACATATCTAGATGCATAGTGAGCACTTTGAACCCCCAGGTGCTTCACAAATTGATCTGTAAAAATGAAAAAAGAAAATTTGTGTTAAAAAAATTTACTTTTTCCTTCTTACGGATCAATTTGTGAAGCACCTGGGGGTTCAAAGTGCTCACTATGCATCTAGATGCATTCCTTGGGGGGGGCTAGTTTCCAAAATGAGGTCACTTGAGGGGGAGCTCCAATGTTTAGGTACACATGGGCTCTCCATACGCGACATGGTGGCCGCTAACAATTCCAATAGTTAGCGGACACCATGTCGCGTATGGAGAGTCCCTGTGTGCCTAAACATTGGAGCTCCCCACAAGTGACCCCATTTTGGAAACTAGACCTCCCAGGGAACGTATCTAGATGGGTTGTGAACATTTTGAACCCCCAGGTGCTTCACAAATTCATCTGTAAAATTGAATAAGTACTTTTTTTTCCACAAAAAAAAATCTTTTTTTCATTTTTACAGATTATTTTGTGAAGCACTGGGTGTTCAAAATGCTCACCACCCATCTCGATAAGTTCCCTGGGGGGTCTAGTTTCCGAAATGGGGTCACTTGTGGGGGAGCTCCAATGTTTAGGCACACAGGGGCTCTCTAAACGCGACATGGTGTCCGCTAACAATTGGAGCTAATTTTTCAGTCAAATTGTTAGCGGACACCATGTCGGTGGGTCTTAAAACTGTGTGTGGAGGAGAATAGTAAGTCAGCCGTGTCAACTTTGTGATGCGGCTACTCCTCTAGGTGCGTGGATCTGTCCGGAGTGTGACTCCCCTTCCCCCGACTGCAATTAAATTAGTTAGGGATATATAGAGCAGGATTGGTTTCATCCTGTGGTCAAAGTGCCCTCTAGTGAGGTCAACGAAGGAGTGGCCGTACTGCCTCTTATATTCACTAAACTACTGCCTCCGATCGAGCTCACTAGAGTCACGTATTATTAAGTAAGTTCCGGTATGTAACAATCATATAATAATAAAGCATATAAAATATAACAGTAAACATGGAAAACATGTAGAAACAAACTGAAGAAGAGGCGGCAAGGGCAGGGCAAACTGTCAGGTGGGCAGGTCTTCGGTAATGTCTCCATTCTCCTTCCGAGATGACCTAAAAGGAAGGGGAAAAAAAGGGGGAAGGAGGGGCTGGGGGGAAAGGAAGGGAAAAGGGGCAATGCAGGAGGGTCGAGGAAGGAAAGGGTACAAGGATGGGGAGGAAAAAGGGAAAGAGGGGGGGAAAGGAGGGGAAGGAAAAAGAGGAGGGAAAGGGGAGGGGGGGATCTCTCGAGGAGGACTACAGTATCAGCGCAAAAACAAAATACATTCTGGATCCATCTCTGGGTGGGTACTTTAAAGTGTTCAAGGGCACCGATCCCAAGATGCAGTACTGGAATCCAGATTCATGAGTTGTCATGTCAGGTTTTGAGAGTGTAAAGTTCCCCCAAGAAAAGAGGAACGAACCCGTCCCCCGCCCAAAAAAGTCCTGGAGCCCTCCCACAACATCATGTAAGACCAATGTTCTCATGCCGATTCTTGGTTGGCTCGGTTGTTAACAGGGGTTCCCCGTCTTTGTCTGACAGGACGCCGTTGGCCTCGGATGGGGTTTCTGCCACGTTGGACTTCCCCTCTATACATGGTAGGTATTGGTGGCCAATCAGGTATGAACACCTCGGGTATATTTAGTGCAGCTGAAAAAGCTGGGATCCCATTAGGGTGGTTGATGCTGTGCACTCTTCCATTTTTTTGAACCCTAAGGCTAAAAGGAAAGCCCCAGGTGTTTACCAGGTCATGTTGGCGCAGAACCTCAAGTAGGGGGCAGAAGGCACGTCGCCTCTGAAGAGTCCAGCGAGAGAGATCCGGTAGTAGTTGTAGTTGGGCCTCAAGGTGTTTGATAGTTCCGCTATTCCTGGCTGCTGACAAAACTGCGTCTTTCAATTTAAATTTATGTACGCAGCAGATCACGTCCCTCGGTGGAGCCTGGTCTTGAGGTTTTGGGCCCAAAGCTCTGTGGGCGTGATCTAGTTCGAGGGGAGATTCTACGGGCTTATGCATCAGATTATTGAAGATGTGGGGCAGAGTAGAGTCTAAGTCTCAAAGTGGTATATTTTCAGGGAGGCCTCGGACCCTTATATTGTTTCTCCTTCCTCGGTTCTCTTCCTTGTCCATCATATCTGCTAGCATATACATCTGGCGAGATTCCTCAGCCATCGCGGCCTCCTGCTCCCCCATTCTACCTGTCAGCATCACAATAGCTTGCTCGTGGTTATCAACCTTTTCGCCACATTGCTGAATGTCATCTCTTAATGCAGATAGTTCAGCCTTATAGGAGGATTCCAATCTGATAATATATTGTTTCATGTCTGTACGTGTGGCTATATCTATCAACTTAGAATACAGCAGGTGCAGACCTCCTAGTGATGGCATGTGCGTGTCTCTGCTCCCTATAGGAAGGTGGCAGTGAGGAGCCAAAGATCCCTGCCATGGGAATAGAGAGGGTGCTCCTCCTGATGGGGCAACAGCTG
Source organism: Allobates femoralis (assembly GCA_033576535.1). NCBI lineage: Eukaryota > Metazoa > Chordata > Amphibia > Anura > Aromobatidae > Allobates > Allobates femoralis. Next base: position 122,098,816 of record JARQOC010000005.1, read on the forward strand.
AAGCGTCCCTCATGTGAGTTAGGGGATCGCCTAAGCCCTCCACATATCCCCCAGGGCTGTATATTGAGTGTGCTGCATTTGGTGTTACAGTTTGGGCTGTGGGTGCATCTTGTGCATCATTCCCCTCTTCTACAGCTCTGTCTCCAGCCCCTCCCCTCTCTCCAATGCTGGGGAGCTTATGCGGTGGTATAATGGCGGCGGCGCCATCTTGGGTCCGGGTCCCTCCCATCATCTCTCCCGTTCCCTCGGTGTGCACTGCTATAAGGTCATCACTGGTGGCGGCAGCTGCTCCTTAGAGCCTCCAGCTCTTTCTCCTCTGTGGTACTGTGTGATTGCAGCGGTCGGCTCTACTCCTGTCATGCCCTTCTCCTCAGTCATGCCATGCCCCCCAAAAAAGAATATAATTATATAGAAACTTCTTACATAAATGCTGTTTACCAAATATAAACATGATAATCTCAGAATATCAGATGAAACCTGGCGCTGTCACAGATGAGAAGTAAAAGTATTTATCTTCATCAGAAAAAATCATTAAAACAGTGAAGAAGAAGAAAAAATTGTATATATATATATATATATATATATATATATATATGATATGATTTATGTATTTATGTTTTTTCATTGAAGACAAATTAAATGAAGATAACAATACCAAAGAATTTGTGATAGCAATCATTTTCAGGAAGAAACTGAGTATTATCTGACAGAATTGCAGGGGTGTCAATACTTTTGGCCACAACTGTATGCGCCGCCCACCTCTCAGCACCGATTTCAGCACTGAGAGGTGCTGGACAGCGAGCAGGTGAGGCAGTGAATATCATATGAGCATAATGAGCAGCCTGCAGCTCCAGAATTCAGTATCTGCTCCACCACCTCTGCTTTCCCCCAGAGCCTGCTCCACTAAAGTAGTTCACTAGGGCTTTTATATTTCAAGCCTACTCCAAAAAGCCAGAGAAACCTGTTAGGGCTTATTTTTGGGGGAGGGCCTATTTTTGGAAAAACAAGGTGAAATGGTCCTTATTTCTACCTTTAGCTAAGTTCACCTTTAACAGCCGAACCAACCAGTCCACTGAAACCTTGCCATTCTATTGTAATTATAGTATTCATCCGCATTTTGGTTAATTTTCTAGGATAAGTTCTGGGTGTTCTGGAGTAGTGGGTAGCCATACAAAAATATGGGGATGTCTGGAGGGAGGCTCAAAAGAATACAGGAGTGGCCCAATTTTGGCAGGAACAAAAGGCTGTTAGGAAATGTTCAACAGGTCCCATCTTCAAGGTGGGAGATAAGCTCTGGTTATCTTCTAGGAATGTTAAACTGAAAGTGCACTCAACGAAGTTGGGTTCTGAATTTATTGGTCCATGTGAGATTCCAGAGGTGGTCAATCCAGTTGCCTTCAGATTAAAACTCTCTCAGTCTTTTAATTTCCAAATGTATTCCACAGATCATTTTCTAAGAATTTATTCCCTCTGTTTTGTCTCCCTCATCTCCGACTCCTCCTGTTTCCATTGATGGTGGTTTAGAGTACAAGGTGCAGAGAATTATTGATACTCAGAGGGTCCAGTATTCCCTTCAATACCTTGTTCATCTGTAGGGATATGGACCTGAAAAGAGATTCTGGGTTCCGGATCATTCTGTGAGGGCTGATCGATTGGTCAAGGCCTTCCATCAGAGGTATCTTGGGAGACCTGGGGTCCTGTGGTCCCCCTTGAAGAGTGGGTACTGTCATGATCCGGCGTGCAGCACGTCTAGGGTGCTATTGTATGTTGGGAGACCTGGGTGTGCTGAATTGTCAGTATGTTTATGCAGGGCCGATGTCACCAATCGGGCAAGTGCTGGGGCCCTAGACTGCTGGGGGGCACACTGGTGCAGATGTGAGGAAGGAAGTGCAGACGGGAGCCTGCAGAAAGGATGCGGTGGGGACAGCATCTGAGAGGGACACAGCCCCAGGGGAGCGGAGGGAAGGTGAGTATAATCATGTTTTGGTTTTTTTTGCTGTGCGCAGCATGATGGGAGATTATATGTACCAAGATGCGACCAGGATATGGACATATATACTAGGAGCAGAGACAGATATAGCAGGAGGAGAACCACCATATTATATATTATCTGGATGCTGCTGCTGGGCTATATTGACTGGGGTATATACATATATATATATTATCTAGAGGCTGCTGCTGGGCTATATATATGATAAGGAGGCTATGCTGTATATATAATATGGCGACTGTCTTGTATATATTGGAGGCTGTGCTGTATATACAATATGGAGGCTGTGCTATGCTGTATATATTGGAGGCTGTGTTGTATATATTGGAGGCTATGCTGTATATATAATATGGAGACTGTACTATATATATTATTTGGGGATGTGCTCTGTATTTAATATGGAGGCTGTGCTGGACTATATATATATTATTTGGAAGCTATGCTGTGCATATACAATGCAGGCTGTGCTATATATATATATAATATGGAGGCTGTGCTGCACATATAATATGGAGGCTGTGACATAATTTATTAACCTGGGCCAATTGTGGATCCCTTTATCACTGCGCTTCTGAATTTCTATACCCACTCATCCTTGTTCCCTTTGTCCTTTGAGAAAGAAAAAAGGAAAATAAATGAAGAAAAAAAAACACTCTTCCATTAGTTCTTCATCCATTGTAACAAATATTTAACTGCTTTCCCTATTCTTCACCACTTTACAACTCACTATACCCATCACAATACCTCCTTTTGATGTGTTTTGTGCCTCACTTTTATTGTATTTTTCCTCTCCACATTATCACTTCCATTCACCCTTTTTTTCACTTTCCCTCATCCAAGTCTGGGAAAAACGTATTTGTTATTACTATGCAATAACACATGGCATTATTCTTTGTAATACATTTCTTCCCCTCCAACATTCACCAAACTTTTATTCCCCAATTCTTTCAATTCAATAATTCTTTTTACTGAATTCTTCTTTAGTAACATATTCACTTTTTTCTGTTTATATCCTATATCAAAATTTTCATCTCATTCTTTCCCTTGGCAAAATTAATTTTTTACTTATTTTCTTGTGATTGATCCTCCTTTTTTTACTTCACTACCCTGTAGTTTAGCATCATATTTGATACTTCTTCCAACCACACGCTCATTTCCTTCTCAGGTCTCATTGATATACACATCATTCTTTTACGTCCCCTCTTCTGCATCTCCTACAGTGTTGGCCAAAAGTATTGACACCCCTGCAATTCTGTCAGATAATACTCAGTTTCTTCCTGAAAATGATTGCAATCACAAATTCTTTGGTATTATTATCTTCATTTAATTTGTCTTCAATGAAAAAACACAAAAGAGAATGAAGCAAATAGCAAATCATTGATCATTTCACACGAAACTCCAAAAATGGGCCAGACAAAAGTATTGGCACCCTCAGCCTAATACTTGGTTGCACAACCTTTAGCCAAAATAACTGCGATCAACCGCTTCCGGTAACCATCAATGAGTTTCTTACAATGCTCTGCTGGAATTTTAGACCATTCTTCTTTGGCAAACTGCTCCAGGTCCCTGATATTTGAAGGGTGCCTTCTCCAAACTGACATTTTTAGATCTCTCCCCCGGTGTTCTATGGGATTCAGGTCTGGACTCATTGCTGGCAACTTTAGAAGTCTCCAGTGCTTTCTCTCAAACCATTTTCTAGTGCTTTTTGAAGTGTGTTTTGGGTCATTGTCCTGCTGGAAGACCCATGACCTCTGAGGGAGACCCAGCTTTCTCACACTGGGCCCTACATTATGCTACAAAATTTGTTGGTATTCTTCAGATTTCATTAAGCCATGCACACGGTCAAGCAGTCCAGTGCCAGAGGCAGCAAAGAAACCCCAAAATATCAGGGAACCTCCGCCATGTTTGACTGTAGGGACTGTGTTCTTTTCTTTGAATGCCTCTTTTTTTCTCCTGTAAACTCTATGTTGATGCCTTTGCCCAAAAGGAGAGAACATTCTTCCAAAACATTTTAGGCTTTCTCAGGTAAGTTTTGGCAAACTCCAGCCTGGCTTTTTTATGTCTTGGGGTAAGAAGTGGGGTCTTCCTGGGTCTCCTACCATGCAGTCCCTTTTCATTCAGACGCCGACAGATAGTACGGGTTGACACTGTTGTACCCTCGGACTGCGGGGCAGCTTGAACTTGTTTGGATGTTAGTCGAGGTTCTTTATCCACCATCCGCACAATCTTGCGTTGAAATCTCTTGTCAATTTTTCTTTTCCGTCCACATCTAGGGAGGTTAGCCACAGTGCCATGGGCTTTAAACTTTTTGATGACACTGCATACCGTAGACACAGGAACATTCAGGTCTTTGGAGATGGACTTGTAGCCTTGAGATTGCTCATGCTTCCAATTTGGTTTCTCAAGTCCTCAAACAGTTCTTTGGTCTTCTTTCTTTTCTCCATGCTCAATGTGGTACACACAAGGACACAAGACAGAGGTTGAGTCAACTTTAATCCATGTCAACTGGCTGCAAGTGTGATTTAGTTATTGCCAACACCTGTTAGGTGCCACAGGTAATTACAGGTGCTGTTAATTACACAAATTAGAGAAGCATCACATGATTTTTCTAACAGTGCCAATACTTTTGTCCAACCCCTTCTTTATGTTTGGTGTGGAATTATATCTAATTTGGCTTTAGGACAATTCTTTTTTGTTTTTTTCATTGAAGACAAATTAAATGAAGATAATAATACCAAAGAATTTGTGATTGCAATCAGGAAGAAACTGAGTATTATCTGACAGAATTGCAGGGGTCTCAATACGTTTGGGCAACACTGTATATCATCTTCCACCATTCTTCAACTCATGGCTTCATACACTAGGCGTTCTTCTCCCAGTTCCAATTCCACCCTGATCTGAGTTCACTTCCTTTCTTCATTTTTTTCTCCACTTACCCCATTCAACACTCAACTCTTTCCTGCTTTGCTATCTCTCTTAGAACATATTTTGCTTTATGTCCTCACTTCCTTCATATTTATATATTGTTGCCTCTGGATCGAGAATGGTCTTTATTTTCTCCTCCACTATCTTAAACAATCCTTCTTTTCTTTTTGTCAATACTTTGATCACATCACTAAAGAAGAATATCAATATGTATAGACATGAGAGGTTGTAAATTAATCAGAAAAAATACCTATTTTTGACAAAATATTTAAAATATAAAAACAGAATTTAATTAGTTCAATAATAAAAGTCCATAAGGACAGAAATACACTCATACATATCTGACTAAGCACTAGATAAATGCAAGCTGAAGAGTGAATAAGACTATGAGGATGCATTGATCCATCCCTGAGGTGGAAGCTGCCCTACCTTTCAATGGAGGATTTACACCCTAAGTTATGGTGTCCGTATTGATGTTTAACCACCGCCTATTGATGAAATGAGAATCTGTCTCCACTAATTGAAGAGATGAGTGTATTCTCTCCACTGTGAGTGATTGCAAACATTCTTTAGTGGACTTCATGTTCACAACAGCTGTGTTCCAGTAGATTATTTATTGTTAGTATAGGAGCAGTTCCTTAGTGATAGCCAACGAGGAAGGCACCATCATTTAGGGTGTAAATCCTCCATTAATAGGTAGGGCATTTTCCACCTCAGGGATAGATTGTTGCATCCTCATAGTCTTATTCACTCTTCAGCTTGCATTTATCTAGTGTTTTGTTAGATTGATTATATGGCTGTTTGTATGTTTGTGCTTATGGACTTTTATTATTGCACTGAGTAAATTCTGTTTTTATATTTTTAATTTATTTATAAGCCTTCAGCTTGATCTCAAGCCATAGTGACTTGATGGATGAACACTTTGTAGGAAGATTAGTCTTACATGAGCCTAGATAGGTCCACCAGGAACTTCTCTGCTGTTATCTTGACAGTATCAAGCCACTGGGTTGCTGGTCTTCCTCTTCGGTTTGTACTTTCTATTCTTTCTACCATAATGTTTTTCTTTTAGTATGATGTGTCCAAAGTTGGCAAGTCATTGCTTGGTGATCTTTGCTTCAAGTGACATGTCTGGCTTAATTTGTTCCAAAATGGATTTTGTTTGTTCTTTTTGCCATTCTTCTCCAGAACCACATTTTGAAGCAATTGATTCTTCCTCTGCATTGTTATTTTATCATCCACATTTCACTTCCATGTATTACTACAGAAAAGACAAGACAATGTAAGAGCCGTGTCTTCGTTGGCAGCAAAATATTCCTTGATTTGAAGACCTTGCCCAGTGACTTCATTGTGGATTTTCCTATAGCTATTATTCTATTGACTTCCAGTTTCGTCGTTCCATCTTGAGTGATCATTTATCTGAGTGGGTTGAAGTCCTTTACCAATTCTTGTTCATCCTCGTCCTTCTCAAATGTGTGCTTATCATTGCTGGCAGTAGTAAAAATCTTTGTCTTCTTTGTGTTAAGTCTCATTGCCATGTTCTAGCTTTCCATCTTGGCCCTTCATAATAAGTCCTTAATTCCATCTATACTTGTTGCTATAGAAGTTGTATCATCTGCGTATCTTAGATTGCTGATGATTCTTCCAGTGTATCTTGTCAAAAATAGGTATTTTTTCCGATTAACTTCTGTCCTCATTCTCCTCCCCCTTAATTGGGTTCATCATTGCTCTTCAGCCTTTTTAAACCTTGCTCTTACTTCATTGAGCACACTTGGTTTTTAACCTTGAGAAAGGCCTGGAGCTGAAATGCGTTGGTATCAATGAAAACTTTGCTCATACACTCCAAATCTGTTATCCTTTCCATAGGTTTCCTTGGACGAAGTGCCTTTATGTCCGCGCTGCTGCTCCAGAAAAGAAAATCCAGGATCAAACTTGTGCTTTAATATCTGACATGTTTCGGAGCCATGTACCGAGCTCCTTCCTCAGGGCATTTCGGAGCCACGTAGGAGCTCGGTACGTGGCTCCGAAACGCGTCGGATTTTAAAGCACAAGTTTGTCCCAGACATCCCCGTGTCCTGGGTTTTCTTTCCTGGAGCAGCAGCGTGGACATAAAGGCACTTCGTCCAAGGAAACCTGCATTAACACCACAGTGATCTGTGGAGCGCAGTCCGTGCAGCAGCTGCATCTAATCGCCATTTAACCAGGTTTCACAACTGGACAAGGTGAGCAATTCCACATCTTATGCCGACCGTAATCAATTAGGATAAGACCCTATATGCGCATTTTTATATTTACAGATCCTTTCTATAAGCGCAGTCCAGACATCATGATAATCTCAGTTTTGCCATACCAATCAGTACCAACTCAGTAGAGTAAGCGGTAGCACTGGTTTACTTGGAAGTACGGGATCTGGAGCTTGCACAGTGATAAGAGCTGTGGATGGGTTGTGATATCTTGCTCATGATGTCAGGCTCTCGCAACACAGAAATTCAAACCTGACTTTTGCTAGAAAGTAAGGTCCTGTAGGTTGGCTTTAGGCCATTTGTCAGCATTTTTAATACTTAGATTTTTTAAATCAATTTCTCTAAGGCTGCCGATTATTGTCTTAAATAAAAAGAGCAGCCGCAGACTGGTGTTAGGTACTTTTTAAGTGCTCTCTTAATTTTTTTGAGCAATAGATACATTATTTTTGCATGCATTTAACAATATATTTCAAAGAGGTTTATATCTTTTGTAAATGGTTCTGCTTTGCTGTACAATGTATATATAGTTCAGTGTAACATTATATCTTATATTAGGAATTTTTCATAAATTTTATTTATTGCAAACAGACCCGTCCCTGGGCTGATTTTAAACTCCAGACCACATTAGTATATCTATTTTTACTTTCAAGAAAGCACTAAGTCAAATTAACGTATTTGGCATTCCTACTGTTTTACCATCTGCCACCTCTAATGGAAGTTTATTCTTGGGAGGTAACCCCCTATTAATCATGAAATAGCTCAGTACTTCTTACTTACAACTAAGTCTCCTCCCAGTATCACACTTCTGACTTTTCTCCAATATCTGCAGTGAAATGCATCAGGTTGCAGGGCATGCGTCTGTCTGCACTATTTAAGTGAATATTGAATGTGTGCGTCTTAACGACCATACAACCTATACAAACCTATGCCTTGGGTTTCTACTAAGAACACAAAGCTAGAATAAATAGTTCAGACGTATTTCATTCCCCTCCCCCAAAAATGTAACTGGAAACCATGGGAAGGTATTTTCTACACAGTTCATAAACTTCAAGTTAGGATCTAAGAAGGAATGTAGAATAGGGTTAGTGGATCTATTCAGAGCATGCTAGCAGATGTTGTAAACCTTAGTAAACCTGAAAAATATGACTTTGTCACAAAGCTCCGACGACCCACGTTGACGCTTCTTTTCCTGATCATCAAATAGGCTAGGAAGGCATGAAACGAGGTGAGCAGTCCCATATCGAGAGAAAACCTATAGATCGAGGGCTCAATTCCACTGAATTTGTTCATATTTTATTTTCAGAGTTGTTCTGTGTTTATTCCAGTGTGAAACCTTTCTCATTTTATTTTTTCATTTTATGTGACTTATTTTGAAACAAAAATCTTTTCTAGAATTAACAGATGACAATGATTTTTATTGTCAGACAGTAATCTGAATGTATGGAAATGTATGACTCCTTCAGAACACGTGGGGACAAAGTCAATCAGTTATGACTTGATCTTATATCTCAAGAGAGTTCATTGAATTTTCTATTTAAGTCTACAAATGTAGTGGTTTCTAGAAATGTATTTAAGATGATGCCGTGAGTAGCCTACCCTCATGGCATATAAAAGAATTCATAGAAATAGCCTAAAATAACAGGGCAGAATTTTGGTGTGAAATTCCACTTTCTGAAATGTTGCAACAACCTGGCCTTGATCATCATGTCATCATCATGTCATCATCATATCATCATATCATCAAGGCAAGGTTTCCACATAGAATATTAGATTCAGCATTTCAAATGGTGGAATTTCAAGCCAAACGTCTGTGCTTCTATTTTAGCCTGGTTCTTTTAATTGTTTTATAAGCTTAGAGTAAACCATCGGTGGCAATACACATTAGGAGAACATCAGCCAGAATATTGAAGGGAAACATCTGGTTTTATATTCCATTTTATGTTCTGTCTGAGGATTATTTGCTCTGTCAATGGTAGGCACTACTACCCTCCGACAGATCCCGTCATTCTCAAGATCAGTGGTGACCTCCAGCTGATCATTAAAGGTGTTGTGCCATGAACAATTGTACATTTTAATTAATAGGTCTTAGGGTGTGTTCACACGCTGCGTATTTGCTGCGTATTTTTGCCGTTTTTGTAGCCAAAACCAGGAGTGGAAGAATCAGAGGAAAAGTCTTAATAGAAACAAGTGTTCCACTTCTGTATCTAATCACCCAGTCCTGGTTTTGGCTACAAAAACTGCAAGAGCACTCGTGTAAAAATATGCAGCAAATATGCAGCGTGTGAACGCACCCTAAAAATGAAAATAAGTTGCACAAGTTGATATGTTAAAAAAATGTTCCAGAATATGCAGACATTACAGCCGGGGATCGCAGCTGATTTTTTCAGTAATGCTAAACAAAGTTTTAAACAGGCAATTAAATGTTATGTCATTACAGAAAGAATCAGCTGTAATCCCCCGCTGTAATGTCTGTATTCTCTTATATTCAGTGATCCCCCACTGTAATGTCAGTATACTCTTATATTCTGCGATCCCCAGCTGTAATGTCTGTATACTCTTATATTCTGTGATCCCTGACTGTAATGTCTGTGTACTCTTATATTCTGTGATCCTCGGCTGTAATGTCTGTATGCTCTTATATTCTGTGATCCCCCGCTTGTAATGTCTGTATTCTCTTATATTCTGTGATCCCTGACTGTAATGTCTGTATACTCTTATATTCTGTGATCCCTGGCTGTAATGTCTGTATACTCTTATATTCTGTGATCCCCGGCTGTAATGTCTGTATACTCTTATATTCTATGATTCCTGGCTGTAATGTCTGGTCTGTATACTCTTATATTCTGTGATCCCCGACTGTAATGCCTGTATACTCTTATATTCTGTGATCCCCCGCTGTAATGTCTGTATTCTATTATATTCTGTGATCCCTGACTGTAATGTCTGTATACTCTTATATTCTGTGATCCCTGACTGTAATGTTTGTTAACTCTTATATTCTGTGATCCCCGGCTGTATTGTCTGTATACTCTTATATTCTGTGATCCCCGACTGTAATGCCTGTATACTCTTATATTCTGTGATCCCCGGCTATAATGTCTGTATACTCTTAGATACTATGATCCCTGACTGTAATGTCTGTATACTCTTATATATGTGATCTCCGGCTGTAATTACACATGCAGGGAGGGAGGGGGTGCAGAGCAGGAAGACAATCAACAGTCAATTGTCATCCTGCTCTGCACCCCCTCCCTCCCTGCATGTGTAACCCTGATATGGACTGAATAAATTATCCATATGCCTGCAACCCACTGAGTACCGCTCCTTTCTCTGATTGTATTTATTCATTTATATAGCGCTATTAATTCCATAGCACTTTACATAGATTTGCAACACTGTCCCTCTTGGAGCTCACAATAGTATCAGTATGTCTTTGAAATGTGGGAGGAAACTGGAGTGCCCGGAGGAAACCCACACAACCACGGGGAGAACATACAAACTCCTTGCAGATGTTGTCCTTGGTGGGAATTGAACCCAGGACCTCAGCACTGCAAGCCACCGTGCCACCCCTAAGTTGCTGGCATCATAGATACCCCAAAGCTCTTAAATGGACGCTGTAGCATGTACTCATACAAAGTAAGTGCTCTGATCTCTCGGATGTTGTTGATTTCATAAAGGGTCAAAATATGGAGATCTGTTAACTGAAAAAAAGTGGTTCAGCATTACAGCTACTAACCTACTTCATAACATGCAGATACAGTGGAAGTGCCCATGCATTGTGTCATAATAGTACTTAAAAGGTCTTTTGAATATAAACTTCTTTAATATTCTTGCGTAGTATTGTCATACTCTTATCATAGGATAATCATTTTTTTAACCTCTTTTCTAACTAGGAAGCTTGCTAGATTTTCTGAAGAGCGATGAAGGTTCTAAAGTTCTTCTTCCTAAGCTGATTGACTTCTCTGCTCAGGTATGCATACTGTGGTGTCTGAATTGTGAAGTTTTGCAATTTTTTTTGTAGGACAATTCATAAGGCTTAAGGCATAAGGCTGCAACTGAGTTCTCCTGTTAATGCCATACAGCAGCCAAAACTTCACCAACTTGTATTAAGTTGCATGCACTGCTGCTATCCTTAATATAGTATACATTCTTCAGTATGTAACCCTGGCCTAAATTTGATTGTCATGTACATACATGGTCAAAATTGTTGGTACCCCTCGTTTAATGAAAGAAAAACCCACAATGGTTACAGAAATAACTTGAATCTGACAAAAATAATAATAAATAAAAAAATCTATGTAAATGAAGAAGTGAAGGTCAGACATTGTTTTTCAGCCCTGCTTCCACAGTATTTTTTATTTTTTTCTTAATGTACTCTTAGACCATGTCCACACATTGAGTACCGTATATACTCGTGTATAAGCCGACCCGTGTATAAGCCGACCCCCCTACTTTTGCCCCCAAAACCTGGGAAAATCTATTGACTCGTGTATAAGCCGAGGGTGGACCCTAGCACAAGTATACAGCCCCCAGCAGTGTGGTATACACCAGTCCCAGAGGTAGATACAGCAGCCCAGTGGTAGTATACACGCAGCCCCAGTAGTATATACAGCCCCAGTGGTATATACAGCTCCAGTGGTAGTATAGACGCAGCCCTAGTAGTATATACAGCCCCAGTGGTAGTATATACAGCCCCAGTGGTAGTATATACAGCCCCAGTGGTAGTATACAGGGCCCCAGCAGTATATACAGCCCCAGTGGTTTATACAGCCCCAGTGGTAGTATACAGGGCCCCAGAGGTATATACAGCCCCAGTGGTAGTATATACAGGGTCCAGCAGTATATACAGCCCCAGTGGTAGTATAGACGCAGCCCTAGTAGTATATACAGCCCCAGTGGTAGTATATACAGCCCCAGTGGTAGTATACAGGGCCCCAGCAGTATATACAGCCCCAGTGGTTTATACAGCCCCAGTGGTAGTATACAGGGCCCCAGAGGTAGTATATACAGCCCCAGTGGTAGTATATACAGCCCCAGTGGTAGTATATACAGCCCCAGTGGTAGTATACAGGGCCCCAGCAGTATATACAGCCCCAGTGGTTTATACAGCCCCAGTGGTAGTATATACAGCCCCAGTGGTAGTATATACAGCCCCAGTGGTAGTATACAGGGCCCCAGAGGTATATAGCAGCCCCAGTGGTAGTATACAGGGCCCCAGAGGTATATAGCAGCCCCAGTGGTAGTATACAGGGCCCCAGAGGTATATAGCAGCCCCAGTGGTAGTATACAGGGCCCCAGAGGTATATAGCAGCCCCAGTGGTAGTATACAGGGCCCCAGAGGTATATAGCAGCCCCAGCGGTAGTATACAGGCATCCCCAGTAATGCAGGGCCCCCCCAGCGTCTCTCCGGTCACCTGTAAAGGAAGCTATACTTATCACAGTGCTCTGTCCGCGCCCGCTCGCACCCGCTGTCAGCAGCCGACCGGATCCTCCATCTTGCGTCTTCTTTCTTCCTGTTTCCTGTGCTCGTCGCAGGGAATGACGTCATTTCCCGCGACGAGCACAGAAACAGGAAGAAAGAAGACGCAAGATGGAGGATCCGGTTGGCTGCTGACATCGGGTGCGAGCGGGCGCGGACAGAGCACTGTGATAAGTATAGCTTCCTTTACAGGTGACCGGAGAGACGCTGGGGGGGCCCTGCATTACCGGGGATGCGGGGGCTGCTGTATACCGATGTATACATCGGTATGTACCGATGTATACATCGGTATACAGCACTGACTCGCGTATAAGCCGAGGGGGGTACTTTTCAGCCCAATTTTTGGGCTGAAAAACTCGGCTTATACGCGAGTATATACGGTAATTACAATACAGTCTGCTGGACACCTGCGTTATGTTTAAGAGATTTTCCACTACTAATGTTATTCCTTTTCTTTTGTTCTACAAGTGCATCTCAATATATTAGAATATCATAAAAAGTTAATTTATATTACAAATTCAATACAAAAAGTAAAACACATATAATATATAGTCATTACAGAGTGATCTATTTCAATTGTTTATTTATGTTAATGTTGATGATTATGCATCACAGCCAATGAAAGCCCAAAGGTCATTACCTCAGAAAATTAAAATAATTAACACAAAACACCTGCAAAGGCTTACTAGGCGTTTAAACTTGTCCCTTAGTCTGGTTCAGTTACCTACACAATCATGGTGAAGACTGCTGATTTGACAAATGTCCAGAAAACAGTCATTTGACACACTCCATAAAGAGGGTAAGGCACAAAAGGTCATTGCTGAAGAAGCTGGCTGTTCACAGAGTGCTGTATCCAAGCATATTAATAGAAAGTTGAGTGGAAGGAAAAAGTGTGGTAGAAAAAGGTGCACAATCAACTGGGAAAAACACAGCCCTGAAAGGATTGTTAAGAAAAGGTCATTCAAAAATGTGGGGGAAATTCACAATGAGTGGACTGCTGCTGGAGTCAGTGCTGCAAGAGCCTCCACACACAGACGTATCCAGGACATGGGCTACAACTGTCACATTCCTTGTGTCAAGCCACTAATGACCAATAGACAACGCAAGAAGCGTCTTACCTGGCCCAAGGAGAAATAGAACCGGACTGTTCCAAGATGTTGTTTTCAGATGAAAATAAAAATGTAATTTCATTTGGAAATCAAGGTCCATGAGTCTGGAGGAAGAGTAAGAGGCCACAGTCCAAGCTCCTTGAGGTCTAGTGTGAACTCTCCACAATCAGTGATGGTTTGGGGAGCCATGTCATCTGCTGGTGTAGGTCCACTGTGTTTTATCAAGACCAAAGTCAAGCTGCCAGGAAAGGTTAGAGCACTTAATGCTTCCCTCTTCCGACAAGCTCTTTAGAGATGGAAATAATAATAATAATAATAATTTTTATTTATATAGCGCCAACATATTCCGCAGCGCTTCACATTCACAATACAAAGCTCACATTTAAACAATCATAAGAAACAATTAGAAAATACAATACAATGCCAAAAACAATACAATACAAAGCATAACATGATACAATAATTGGAGCAAAAAATGGCAACCCTGCTCATAAGAGCTTACAATCTAACAATGAGGTGGGGGTGACAAGGTATAGGTGCTCATTTGCAATGAAAGTATAGTCAACTTGAGGAGATGGGGAACAGATTGGAGCAGAATAAGTGGCCACAACCCGTTATATGTGATCCACTTGAGGCGGAGCAGATAGGCTATATCTAGATGACGAAAACCAGATAATAGGCCACTATGGTTAACAGGCAAACTCTGAGTAAGCAAAACCTATATAAAAATGAGTTGTCAGCCCAAATTATGATATAAACTGAATTAAATTTTATTGGTACATAGTTAAAAATACAAGAAAATTATAAATAATACATCATCAATTATAAAAACACCACAATAATAATGCATCAAACTATTTCCGATTGTTGCGGATCTTAAAACAGGGATTGGGGCCACAAAAATATTAAAAAGACAATTTGTGAGAGTATTGTACATCCAGTATAAGTCAATCAAACACCTGCGTAATTCAATCAATATACATCCGTGGGTATTCCTTAAATAACAAACTGGTGCCAACCAGGGTGACCGGTTCAATCTCCAAACCCCACTACCCAGTATATAGTCAACAAAAGAGGGGGGCTCTATGTGAAAAAGTGCTTTGTGCAAAAAATTAATAAGAAAATATATAATATATACTATATAATAAATAATATATAAACATCATATATGTGAAAAATTATATATGTAAGAAGTGCCAAATCTTCACACAAAAAATTAATTAAACACCTGTGTCAATACAATTAATAAAACTTGTCACACGATATAATTGCTTCAAAAAATTAAAAACTGTATAAAGACAACTTATTGCTGCAATGTTGTAAAAAATTGATTAAAAAAGTGATTCACAATGTATAAAGTGCACAATGAAAAGAGCCTTTTCAAAAATTAGACCAATATATCGGGAGGGGAATGTTCAGAGATTATCCTGACCCTGAGGGTTCACCCTTGGATCTTCCACAGATAGACAAAATATTAGTTTTATTGAAGGGAGGCAATATTCCTCCTCTATCACAAAGAAAAGCAATACTTCTCTTATATCAGAGCAGGTGTGTGCACAACTGCAAGTTTCCTGCAGAAACCTAGTTACTCTCACATAAGTATACCAGCTATATGGTTTACAAGCAGCCACCTATTATTCTCCTGTGCTGAGGTCGGACAATGTCCAATAATGTCTAATCCCCTCAGTAGCGGTATAGTTACCTGTCCAAAAAAGATGCACCGTCACCCTGACGCGTTTCGCCCTGCGGCTTCTTCCAGAGGGTCTAGATGACGGACTAGGGATCATGATAGACCGCCCTAAAGAGATGTGTTTTTAGGGATCGCCTAAAACTATTTAAGTTGTGGATACCTCTAATTTTTTTGGGTAGAGCGTTCCAAAGAATTGGTGCGGCTCGGGAGAAGTCTTGGAGCCGGGAGTGGGAGGTTCGGATTAATGCAGAAGTGAGTCTAAGGTCATGGAAATTTCATTGTCCAGGAGGACTTGGCACCTGTCCACAATGTTCAAAGTACCAATATCTGGTTTAATAACCACATTATCACTGTGCTTAATTGACCAGCAAACTCACCTGACATAAACCCCATAGAGAATCTATGGGGTATTGTCAAGTGGAAGATGAAAGACACCAGACCCAACAATGCAGACGAGCTGAAGGCTGCTATCAAAGAAACCTGGGCTTCCATAACATCTCAGCAGTGCCACAAGCTAATTGCTTTCATGTCATGCCGGATTAATGCAGTAATGCATGCAAAAGGAGCCCCGACCAAGTATTGAGTGCATTTACTATACAGACTTTTCATTAGGCCAACATTTATGAGTTAAAATCATTTTTTCAGTTGGTCTTATATATTATTCTAATTTTCTGAAATAATGACTTTTGTGTTTTCATTGGCTGTAAGCCATAATCATCAACATACAGAAATAAACACTTGAAATAAATCACTCTAATTGTAATGACTCTATATATGTGTTTCATTTTATATATTGAATTACTCAAACAATTGATCTTTTTGATGATTTTCTAAATTATGGAGATGCAATTGTAACTATTCCTAACTAACACTTGACCAATATACATCTGCTACCTAACCTACTCCTGTAAGATGATCTCCCAGAGTCTTGTAAATACAGTTATTGATGTTCTAGATTTGATACTTCCGCTCTGGGGACCGAAATCATGCCCTGTTCAGTTGTTCGATTCCAGTCCCCAGACCAGAAGCATCAAAGCTAGAACATCAATAACTGTATTTACAAGACTCTGGGAGATCAGTTTACAGGAGTAGGGAAAGCAGCAGACATATATTGGTCAAGTGTTAGTTAGGAATAGAACAAAAGAACGGGGGTCACATTAGTAGTGGAAATTCTCTTTAAATACAATTGCATTTTCCTTCTTTGGCCGAGATGACAACTTGTCATTGAATAGATGAGCGGGCATCGTCCAGCTGGCATGAAAATGACAACAATTTAAATATTTTTGTTAAACCTTACTATTGCGACTTTTCAAAGTGTTTTACACCAGTAAATACTATGATGAATCTAGGCCTATATGAAAGCGCCTACTGCACATTGATTTATATATAGCATGTGCTTTAAAAAGAACCTGTCAGCAGACTTTTCACTATTCAACCAATGTCACAATTGTACACTGCATGTAAATTTCTATGTAATCATATCCATGTGTTAACGTACGCTGGACTAGCAGGGACAAAATGAGCCGCTTAGTTCCAAGACACATAGGCAGTACTGCAGCACTTATAACTTTTCGGATATTATTATTATTATATATTATTAAGTATTTATATAGCGTCATTAGGTTACATGGCGCTTTACAAGTGAGAGGGTAGACAAAGACAAGTGGTAAAAACGACGACAAATCAGTCATACGGGTACAATAGGGCAGAGGATCCTGTCCGCGAGGGCTTACAGTCTAGAGGATAAGCAATGATGCAGCTGTAATCATGCCCACTGTTTCTGACTTCTCATATTAAGGCATTAGGCAGGATGTCAATCAAGCACCAGTGGGTGTGATTGCAGCTGAGACATGGTCCTTCTGCAGCACTAACCAGATAACTTGACAGTCTGTACAGTGATGGTGCTAAAAGTTAATTTCCTCCTGTCTACTGTTGTGGCCAGTGTTTTGAGATTATGCTCCTATATGGGACCAAGCGATGATAGACGATCCGCGCTGCTGCATTTAAAAGATGAATCCTACAAGGTCTTCAGGGTAAAGGTGTTTATTGCTTCAATGCGTTTCGAGACCTTCCTGGTCTCTTCATCAGGAATACACCAAAAATCTTTGGTGTATTCCTGATGAAGAGACCAGAAGGTCTTGAAAGCTTTCAAGCAATAAACACCTTTACCCTGAAGACCTTGTAGGATTCATCTTTTAAGTGCAGCAGCGCGGATCGTCTATCATCGCTTGGTCCCATATAGGAGCATTGTCTCGCCTTCCATGAGGAATGGTGGATCCAGCAGTGGCTGTACGAGGCTAATATACCGTTGTGGGTTTCACAAGCAAATGAGGTGAGCAGTTAATGCACTGACTATTTTTGTTTTAAAAAAGATAAAACCATATTGCGCCCTTGTATCCCTCTGTTTCCAATGTTTTGAGATTGACACAAATTTTGATTTTAACAAAATTTGCTTCAGTGTTCTTAGCTCGGTTTCACACTTGTGTAATTTGTAATCCGTTTCTATCTGTTTTGAAATGTATGGACACCCGATCCGGTTTTATCATCATTGATTTCCATTGATTTTCAATGGTGATGGATTTGTCTTGCGTGTGCATCCAGTTGTCACCGTTTTGTCAAGGATCTGTTGCTTATTTTTCAATATAATATTTATTAATTTATATAGCGCTATTAATTCCATAGCACTTTACATACATCAGTATCCAAAATGTTGCATTTTTGGGCTCGCATGAAAAATATGCAGACGAACGGACGCTCACGGATCCGTGACTATACTTCATAAATTAAAATGGAACTCTATGGAAAACAGATCTGTTTGCTTCCTTGTGCATGGATCTGTTTTGGTGGACTGAGCATGCTCAGAAGCAAGGACAGCTCCTCCCACGCCTATCTTTGGTGACTGGATGATGGATACATTAAAAAAAAAGTTGGTGGACATCCACTGGCATCCGTTTGCAAGGATCCGTTGGTGTCCATGAGTATCCAGAGAGTTGCATGAATTTCATGCAAGCAAACTGGATTGTAACATACCCGAGTGTGAAACTAGTACTAAGATGTTTCTATGGTTACTGAAGTACTATTAGAAACATTTCATAACTTTTTAAACTTTATTGACAAATACATTAGGTTTATGTAAATACTCAATATGTACAGTGTTGACCCTTGCTTTTCTTCTGCAATTCACCTTGGCAAGCGGGATTTCAGCTATCAAACGGCTGACAGTCAGCCCCCCCTGTTCTACCATCTCCGCTCACCCGATGGACTCCTTCCGCCTACTGACATGTGATGCCTACGTAACCCGTGACGTGACTGTCAGCTGACCATGGGCAACCAGGAAGTGCACGTGCACCAGTCACGGTGTGCACTCCTGGCACAGCTCCACCATAAACCGTGGGATACCGAGGAGCACACAGCCTAACAGGAGCAAGGTACTGAGCGGATTGTTTAATACCTATAAGAGGAAGTTATTTCTTTCATGAAAGTTCTGGGACATTTGAGCACTAAACTAATAGATGAATGACATACCATACATTAACTGTATGTTGATCAGGGCAATAATGGTGATATAGAAACACCACCCTTAAATTTAAGTGTACACCAGAGGTGATTGTGTCATTTGTGTAAATTGTGTACTAGGTGACTTATGTAACTCCTTGAGCAGGAGCTGAGGTGTGCACTAAATAGAAAGTATACATCTGTAATGCATCAAAATATATACACTTGAGTCTGCAAAGAGAAACCCCGGTGTCTTCAACCACTAAGTACCCCACTAAGTACCGCCAGCATATGGAGTCACTACACAGATGTTAAGAGATATTACTTGTGTTACAGCCTTCCAATAGGAACAACAACATACTACAAAGTGACCTGCCAGTTTTCTCCTGATACAGCCATCTAATGATAGCAAGAATAGACTACTCATCTTTTCTTTGGTAACAGGTAATAATGGTGCAATAATAGTACTATCTAGTGAATCATATTAACAAGCTGATGACAGTACATTGTAATTTAATCCACCAATAGGTACAAAAAAATCAACTAATCAACACAGGACATACCCCTAGGAAGAAGCAGAATCTGTAAGGTCATAGAACAAGATATAGCAGATTATATCTCTAATGAAAAAAAGGGGTTATTGAGCAGCGGTTCTATTTTAGCAGGATGCTAGGTGCTCATCAGTCCTTGAGGTGGGAATCAACCACCCGTTCTAGACATATAGTTGCAAAATAAGGGCTGCAGCACTACAGAATTAAAGATGTTATCTCGCCTTTAATGGCCTTCAGGCAAAAGGTAGCGACGTTTCGGTCAGTTAATGACCTTCTTCCAGGCTGGAAGAAGGTCATTAACTGACCGAAACGTCGCTACCTTTTGCCTGAAGGCCATTAAAGGCGAGATTATATCTCTAAATAGGGTGTTAATGTGGCACCCCACTGGTCAGGTGTCACAGATGAGGTACTGCACCCATATTAGGGCCCTTTCACATCAGCGTTTTTTGAAATTTGCGGCAGATGCGGTGAAAAAACCACATCTGCCGCGATTACCGCATACCGGCTGCACTTGCGGTTTTTTTCGCTGCCGCACCTGCCGCAAGTGCAAAACCGCACTTGCCGCACCTGCCGCAAGTACGCCTATACTTTGCATGGCGTTTACCGCAACCGCGCCGCAAGTGCAGCCGGTATGCGGTAATTGCGGCAGATGCGGTTTTTTCACCGCATCTGCCGCAAATTTCAAAAAACGCTGATGTGAAAGGGCCCTAAGAGCATGCAGTACTCCTGTCATCAGGGGTGTGTAATGTTAATCTGAGGCTCTCATTCTTGCATTCACACACTTAGTGTAGGGGGAGTTAAGGGTTAACCTGATCCTGGGTGAGCCCCAGTCCCAGTGGGAGGAGTGTAACTGTAGTGAAGAGAGTGAGCGGGAAGGAACAGGAGCGGTGACAGAAGGAGTGAGAAAGAAGTCAGACAGAACAGAGAAAGAGAAGGAAGAAGGAGAGGAAGGAGGTGACCCAGTGTCGGGCCAAGTGTCGTGCCTGAGGGGATCTTAGTCCGCAACGGGGAACCAGCCCAGAGACACAGTGCAGGCAAAATTAAGTCCTCAACCGTCAACATCGGCCAGTCGAGAATCTTTCTAGAGGTCCTGACAACCGTCCAGAACTTGTAACCCCGCCAGTCATCCCTAAACCAGGTTGAGCCCCTTGAAAGATAGAAGGGAGCCTCATTTCACCCAATGGGCCTGGTAGCCAAGAGGGAGCACAGGACAGTGCACGGATAGTAGGAGGCACAGATATCAGAGGACAGAGAGAAAGACGCAGAGGGAAAGGAAAGCAGAAGGAACATCATAGGTGGCCTCGGAGAGACATTACATCCTTCTATGACTACCCGGCCAGCTACCTGCTGAAAAGATTGTTTTCCTGTAACCTGCTTTGCCATCTGACCGGTTTACCAAGTAAAGTACCAGGGTAAAGTGAATGAGACTCTGTGCGCTTTTCTCCCATCACTGTCTTGCTGGCAACTTTTCTCAACAGCTTGCACCCCCATCATCGGTGTACTACAGCCCCGGAGGGTAACCTCCACCTACAGGGAGCTGTACCACCTTGACCGCTATACCACCACCCTCCGGAGGTCTAAAGTGGCGCTTGTGCTCAATCACCAGAAGCTGCGGGTGGCGTCACGTGAACTATATTATAAACTTTATTTCCCCTGTACATATATTCCCCCTTTTTAAGTTCAGTCTCTAGGGCCACGGGTCCGGGCAGGCTACCAGTGACATCCCCAACCACAGCGGAAAGGGGCCCGGATACCCAAGTCCCCACTGCCCCTGGCGACTCATTAACTGTCGGGTTCTCATATATGCTTTGACTTTCCAGCACCCACCAAAGGTGAAAGCTAGATACCATTAAGGAGAAGCCTAGACACTCAAGATCCCTCTGTTGCTAGAACATTAACCCCAAGAGGAATGATACCCCATGCAACCCACTGCCTTCTAGGAACGAGTACGAACCATCATTTGAGGTAACCACAATAATCAAAAATAAAGTTATAACAAAAAAATACAATATTTCTGGTACTAAATATTATACCCTTGCTCTCCAGACCTTCCCAGAAAAAAAAACAGCACCTGTATTCAAACACAACCATTATAGCAATATCATCTAAACCTCCTAGATAGGTAATATTTCCCACAGGCACACATCACCATAATTAAAAATACACCAGATGATACACCAATTACACTAATAACCCAATATTACTTTTTTCAGGCTACAAGGGATCTAGAAAGTCACCTCCACCTGACACTGAAACCCACCACTCGGGAACAACCCGCTCATTCCAACACACTGAGCGAATTTTAAACCTGATTTTATTATAGGTTTTATTACAAGTTTTTATTTAGTTTTATAAAAAAAAAATTTGAGTCTTTTAATTTTAAGGACACGCACTAATTTCTTGTTTGTTATAGCACTTAACCAATAAACATCCCGAAAAAGGGTTAACTATAACTGTTGTGTTGCCTTTCACTATGTGCCATTGATATGGGTACCAGATAGTGCTGAGCTTAATTACAATAAAAAATACCCTTTAACACGCTCAATAGGAGGAGCAATACACAGTGATTCCCCCTAGGCTTTTTAACAGCAACAACCCCACTACAAAAAATCCCTTCCAACTAAGGCTGCCTTCACATCACGAATTTCCTGCATCCGTGTGTATCCGTGTCAAAATGGATACACACAGATCCGATTTTGCCTCCCATGTATCCCTATGGGCAATGGATTGGATCGGATGTATCCCTATTGGCATTCGATTTTAGCACCATCGGTTGCTGTCTGATTTAGTCACAAAGCCAAAATCGTAGCCTGCTACGATTTTGGTCTCCGTCTCCGTCTCTAAAATTGGACACCACGGAACCGTGGTGGTCCGTTGGAAGTTACCATGGGAGCCTATGGACATCGGATCCATGTCAACATCGGCTCCGATGTCGGCTCCGTTGTTTTCTATTGAGCATGCCCAGAAGCCTTGCACAGTACATAACCCTGTCTTTCCCTGTTCTCACTGCTCCTCCCTCCTCCATCTCCTTTTCCCCCCTCTCCTCTAGCCAGTCCCCTTCTCCTCTCCCCTGTCCTCTCCCCTCCTCTTTCCTCCGGTATGTTAAAAATAATAAATCTCCTCACGGAGGATACTTCACCTGTCCAGTGCCTCCAGGGATGCGACCATCTCCATCTGGGCTGTAGGGACCTGTTATTACGTCACCGAGCCGATCAGCTGACACATGAGCTGATCGGCTCGATTACGTGACAAGAGGTCCTGCAGCCAGATGGTCGCATCCCCAGAGGCGCTGGACAGGTGAAGTATCCTCCGTGAGGAGATTTATTATTTTTAACATACCGGAGGAAAGAGGAGGGGGGAGAGAAGCTGGAGGAGGGAGAACAGGGAGACAAGAATGATGTAGTAGCAGGGAGAACAGGGAGAGACAGAGGGACCACAGGATCCACACGGATCCTGCATAGAATCGGAAATGGATGGCTATTTGCCATCCGATTGCAGGGATCTGTTTGGATCCGTGGCTGTACAGGGGATCATGCAAAAACAAGGATCCCCACGGACAGCCCAAAATTGTCATGTGAAGGCAGCCTAACTCCAGTGTTCAACCATTACTTAAGTTACCCATTGTTGCCTAATTAGTGCTTGGACTTTAGCATCTCAATGATTAGAATATCATCAAAAATCAATGTAATATTGCCATGGTTTAGGGCGTGTCTGAGAGCCCTGAAACATGTTGACTAATAAATCAATATTATATTCACCCTTTGATGTCTCGTGGAATACGTCTGTGCGGTTTTTAACTCTTCATACTCCCTAATTTAATTTTCTGAGATAATGACCTTTGGGTTTTCATTGGCTGTAAGCCATAATCATCAACATTACCAGAAATAAACACTTGAAATAGATCACTGTGTTTGTAACGACTCTATATAATATGTGTTTCACTTTATGTATTGAATTACTGAAATAAATTAACTTTTTGATGATATTTTAATTCATTGAGATGCACTAGAAGATGACAAACAAGGTATAAAGAAACCATCAATTTCCACAGAAATGAACCAGATTAAATTACAATAGCACAGAGTCCTGAATGTATACAAGAAGCATGGAACAGCTGCAAAACAACATATACATACATCTATGTAAGGGCCGCTTTACACACACAGATATATGTGACCAACTTCTGAACAGATCTCTGGTTGCAGTGAAATAATGGACACATTTTGTACACAGCCACAAAATGGAACAATGTGTCCATTATTTCACTGCAACCAGAGATCTGTTCAGAAGTTGGTCACAGAAGTTGGTGTGTGTTAAAGCGGCCCATAGTGTTACCCCCTCCACATCATTAAGGCATGGTGCACAGATTGCAGTGACACTTGCATGCTGCCATTCCTGAGGAAGCTCTGCACTGGAGTGCACCAATCGTGTAGTTAAATTCCTTTTGGGAGAAAGTTCTGCACTCGCGAGACTCCCTTGGATGCCCTGAAGCCTTCTTCACAGCAGCTGAACCCCTCGCTTTGAAGTTTATAATGAGCCAATAAATAGTTTGGGGCAATCTTAAAAGCAGCAATGTCCTTACCTGTAAAACCCCTTTGATGCAATGTAAAGATGACTGGATGTATCATCATGGTTAACAGAAGAAAACAAGGCATTCAAGAACCAACCCCCTTTTAAAGCTACCAGTCTGCTCTTATAATTCAATCAGTATAACAGTGTGATATCAGGAGACTTGTCTTTTTTAACATCTTCTCCTGGGCTAACGAGATAACTGAAAATATGTAAGCAGGTTATTTTGTGATAGGACTGAAATTCAGTGGAAATGGTTGGATTCTGACTACGTTAATTTCATGGCAAGGAATGACTATGCAATTTTTTGCATTCATTTGGTCTCTCTCCATAGCAGTCTAGAGGTAATACAAATGATTAATTAAGGTAATTAAGATAAAACAAGTTATTTCCATGTAATGTACAATCACACCTTTAGATGAATAGTAAAAACTCTGCTGCAAGGTTCCCTTTAAATTTGTAACCTAAACAGGAATGCAGAGCGCCACCTGCTGATGTAATTCCTATAGAATATCTATGATATGTGCATAACTAGATTTGTATGGGGAATCTAAAAAATAGCAAGAAAATGCTTTGAAATTAGAAAAAAAAAACAACTATTACTTAGCTACTGAATCCCACATTGCACCCACACCAACAAGGTTCAGGTTCTGGGCATTCCTGGCTTACGTTTCTCTATGTGCTGCACGTGACCACTACAGCCAATCACTGTCATCCATGCAGGAATCACCACCGAGCCCAGTGATTGGCTATAACAGACATATGCATGGACAACACAATCATGCTGCAGCAAAGTAAATAGTCTCTTGTCCTCTGGAGTATTTATGCTAAAGTAATAGGGAAAGGACCAAAGGTGAATAGGTTATTTTCATCACATTTATCAATTAATGCTAATTCGATAAACATTCTGCATAAAGCCTATAACTGCTTGAATACCTCTGGTGTTAAACATTGTGATTTAAAATAGGTGTTTCATACCACAGTTCTTGCATAAACACTTTACCAGATCCGGGTCTGAATATTCTCTTTTTACAACCATTTTTACTTGTTGGCAGCAATAATAATCTGTCACCACTTGTGACGCTGCAGCCACTCAATGGTCTCAAAAAAATCACACTAAAACAAGGTTATTTTAATATATAAATACAGTCAATAGGAAAACATTATCAGTATAGGAGTACATCAGGCTACATTCACTAGGAAAATGAACCATGATGTTGTACCAAGGAGTAGTTCTGTAAATGATGTGCCCCTTCAGCATTATGAACCTGGACAAAAACTGTGGAAAAAAATCCGTAGATAAGTTGAAGGTCTAAAATATGGAATCCTGCAATGCAGGTGGTTTATTTCAATGCGTATCGAAATGTCTCCTCACTTCTTCCTCAGAAAATCCACCAATGACAGCGCAATCTAAAACGCCGCAGCTGGAATTGTGCTATTTTTCCTACCATCGGCAACACCGTAACGTGATCACGGGCCATCAATGTGTTGCCATGTTAGTGAGGGGTCAGCTGAGGACCCCTGTCACTGTCATGACTGAGCGGCGGCATTCACAGAACATGATCAGAGTCCATGCGGGCCCAAATAAAATAAACTAAACCTAACAAAAAGGTTTTACAAAATATGAAAAAAAGAAACATGAAAAATTCAAATCACCCCACCTTTTGCCCCATTGAAAATAAAACTATTAAAACAAAATACACATATTTGGTGTCTCCGTTGTGAGGTAGCAACCGGGGAACCCGCTTGCAAAACGACAAGAACACGTGTTTATAAGGTTAACCAATGTCTACCCGTTTATTTTCGCATATTAATCACATAACCCGGGTAGCATGTTTGACACATATCACATTGATTAACAACACTTTACATAAATACACCATACATTTACATTTAACATCACATAACACTTATATTGCACATAACGTTTTATAGTAACCCGGGACCTGTAACCATCTCTGTCCCCATTGGAGCTCTACCAACAGCTCCCATGGTGGCTACGGCCTCCGGCCTACTTACACTATACATAAGTTACAGTACGATGATGACCCTTCCGGGTTCATAACAGGGATTGGCAAACCCTAGTAACCCGTGGGGCTGCGGCCTCCGGCCTAACCACGCGTTACCCAGTACGGGAGCCCTTCTAACCCCTGCTTCTGACCTTCGTTACATACGCCTCAACGGGCCCTGTGGGTCCCAATGGCGGTACCTGCCGCCTGGCTTTAGTCACCCCAGCATGATGATATACATTCACCCGTAGTCAGGAATCCTGCCTGACCGGGTCCTTACATACCGTATGTGATCCATCATTCAAACGTCCATGGATCACACACCTGCTCACAGCCCACATCCATGGACTGTGGCCCCTCCATGGCCCATTACAGGGATTGGCAAACCATAGTACACGGGAACCACATCCGATACCTACTAGGAGCCCTATTACCCCTGTCTCTGGCACCACAGGCACACCCACACCATTAGAGGTCGTGGTTGAGGGATCAGGTACCCTCTGCATGCAGCAGGGCAAGCCTCCCTCTCGTCCCAAGGACGGAACGCCTCCAACATCATCCATACCAGCTGGGTCACTGTCTCTCCACATGATTATACATGGGTCTTACATACAGGCCATCATCTCTCATTCAGGGCCATTACTTAAGCCCTCATACACATAGTTAAACACATTGTTTCATCAGGTCCTTTAACTGAGCACTCTGACTCGGACCTAAAGGCGGTCTATGCCCGCCTGGCATTCTACATACAATTGCCTCCAAGGGCTACATACATTCCGGTTCATCAGGACCTTTAACGGACTCCACTGAGTCGGTCCCAAGGGCGGTCTATACTCGCCTAACATGATTTACACACACAAGGTGCACAGTTCACACTATCGCTCGGGAACTGCTTTCTTACCGGGCACGGATCCGGATCTCGCTACCTGTGTCACAGGTTCCACCAGGCATCGCCACAGGCTCCTTCCCGGACGTGAGGTGAACCACGTCCGGTCTAGCGTCCACGGGTCAACCACGGCTTCCCCCTCCAGGTGCGGACACGACCACGGACCTCAGCACCGGCATGGAGCTAGCATGCTCCCATCATGTACTCAGAGCCTCCAGACTGCTCTGCACTTGGCTGGTCTCAGCTTCCATCTGAATCAATCTCAGCTTCCAGGATCCAACTCAGCCTCCAGAATCTATCTCACAATCACTCAGGTGGCCGGCTCTTATCGTGCCAGCCACTCCCACATGGACACACCCCCTCAGCTGCTGTTAATCAGCCTGTCACACAGCTCAGGTTAACTCCCTGTGTTCCGGGTTGTCAGCACTCACTCATTACATCCTATTCCTCATGGGCTCCTCGATCTCATACCACTCTCACTGCCGCTCATTAGGCTCATGAAACCTCATTGTGTTCAGGTTGGTTCACACAGTATTATCATCACAAGAAAACCGGCCAGTGTGCACAGGATCATCCTCTGATCCTACATGTGATGTACCCCGGCCATGCGGATCATGCCGGCGGTGCCTCACACCGTGTTCAGAAATGCTCAAACTATCAAAATATTGTATGAATTAATCAGATCCGTAAAGTGCATAACGGAAAAAAAAAAGTCAAAACTAAATTTTTTTTTTGGTCGCCACAACACTGCAATACAAGGAAATAACAGGCGATCAAAACATCGCATCTACACAAAAATGGAAACATCAGCTCAAGCTACAAAAAATAAGCCGTCACACAGCCCAAGATCCGGAACAATAAGAACACTAGAGGTTTTAGAAAATTGGTGCCAAAAGCACAATTCTTTCTTTTTACAAACTTCTGAATTGTTTTCACCACTAAGGGTATGTGCACATCTGACGTTTCTGCATCTTTGCAGACCGACCGGGAACCGGTGGAGAATGGCAGATACTGAGTTTTCTGAACTCGGCAGTGTCCCTCGTTTTGTTAGCGTTTTGCTAACGATTTGCGATCGGGTTCCTAGCGGTTGTACAGCGTGTTGTTGGCGATTTCCCCGGTGTTTTTCTTAGCGAGTTCCAGACTGGTCTTTGGTGCACTTGTTCAGCTGGAACCGCTGGAAAAACGCTGAAAAGAAGTCACTTGCTCTATCTTTGAAAACCGGTGGAAAACCGGTGAATAAACTGAAAACGACAATAAATAAACCGTTCTAATGTAGACAACGTTTTCTAAACTCCATTGACTAGCATGTTAATCCAACCGGTGGCTAGGATTAACATAAATTAACATAAAACTCAGCGGAAACCGCCGACGGAAAACGCTAAAAAACAGCCCACAAAACGACTGATGTGCACATACCCTAATGGTACCTTTACACGCTGCTACAGAAGGTTGGAAACAACCGGGTGTTGGAGACAAATGTATCTTGCACCGTCAAATCAGCCCGAGGTAGCGGCGTGTAAACTAGGTTGTTGCCACCCATCACTGTCGGCACCTGTTTCAGAACAGTGCTCTAAAACAGGTTGGTTTCAACCCGATGGTAGCGGCGTCTAAATAAGGTACGGTAAGGTTTTTTCGCCACCTAGTGAACTCCCTGGGGCGTGACACAGCCTCCGGGAAACCGCCCCCCTTCAGCGATCATTGGTGGAAGCTCCTGCATTAAGATTGGTTGTCGCTGCATAGAGCGGCATATTGAAGGAGCTGACCAGTCACACTACACAATTGCAATAGCATCATGTATTAGCCAGCCTTCCTGCGCTGGCTGGCCAATCATGATGCTATTGCATTGTCCAATTATTGTACGAGTGTCTCGTAATCCACAACTCTGGCACGCCTATGTGTTGTCCCTGCTGCCCCAGGTCCGCCCATATTACCTTCTGTAGCGGCGTGTAAATGAGGGACGGTGCTCTACAGAAGGTAACTTGTGGCACCCGGCGGTGCCTCCAGAGATAGATTAAACCTTCTGTAGAGCACTTTGTAGCGGCGTGTAAAGACGGTATCGGGTACCGTTTGCAACCGTTGGAACGTGCTCGTGCACGTGAGACACCCGGTTGTTTCCAACCTTCTGTAGCGGCGTGTAAAGGTATCATTAAAGGTAAAAGTATACATGATTGGTATCTATGAACTCATACCGCCCTGAGGCATCATCCTGACATGTCAGTTTTACCATATAGTGAACATAATTAATAAAAAGAAAAAAAAACCATTGTGGACTTTCACTTTTTTTGCATTTTCACAGCACTTGGAATCTTTTTTCCTGTTTTTCAGTACACTATATGGTAAAATGAATGTTATTCAAAACTATAACTTGTCTCGCAAAAATCAAGCCCTCCCTCATATGGCTATATTGACCAAAAAATAAAAAAAAGTTATGGATCTTGGAGGAAAAAAACGAACATGAAAAATGGAAAATTGTGAAGGGGTTAATATTACTTTCCAGGACAAAATATCGCGGTCAAAAATGTCTCCCGCGGTTGCAGCGTGTAAAGGTACCCTTTAGGAAGTTTTAGTCTCCTGGAACATTTATGAAGAGTTTTTTTTCAGCATATTTTGCAGTTTTTTGATTGGACAGTTCCTAGTTTGGAGTATTTTCCACCAGGAGATGCTTCAAACAAGGGACATGAACTTAATTTGCTTTTCCATCAGGTGGTTATCAAAAACTGAAGCAGAAAAAACACTGCTTAAGGCTGGTTTCACACTTGCGGACCCCTCTGCAGCGTCCTGCAGAGGGGATTCGCAAGCTGAGCGCAGGCACCGCAAGTCCCTATGTTTAACATGGGGACGCAGATGCCTGCGCTCTAATGCAGATTGGCGTGCGCACCCTGTGCGCACCCATTCACTGCATTGTATGATTTGTATGCAGGCGGATGCCTGCGCACAAATCACACACTCTCGTCCGCACCCTGAACGCGACATGTCGCATTCCTGGTGCGGACGAGACTGAGTGATTTGTGCACAGGCAGCAGTGTGTGCACAAATCACATATTGCCGGCAATGGGTGAGCACGGCCATCTGCACCCAAGCGCAGGCACTTGCGTCCCCATGTTAAACATAGGGACTTGTGGTGCCTGCGCTCAGCTAGCGGATCCTCTCCGCAGGACGCTGCGGAGGGGTCCGCAAGTGTGAAACCAGCCTAAAGGACTGAAAATATGAACAGCAAAGTGGTTTTCTAATGGAAATGAATAAAAATAATATTTCAAGTATTAATTTAGTATTTTTCAAAGTGAACCTGATTAATAAACATTCATTAAAAAAATGTGCACATATACCCTAACCATCAAGCTAAGTAGAACAGAATGCCTGGTGCTTGTTTGCCACCCACCTCCTTCTTTAAGCCATTCTGGTAGCTCTCACTTCCCCTTTTATGCTAATATCACAAGGGATGTTCTGTGCTGGTTTCATCTATTGGGAAAATAAGGTGTTTCCACCTGGGCTGTTCGGCAGCCACCTTAGGAACTCAGATAGGATCTTCCAAATGCCGTATTCTCCATCTGTGTTGCGGTCAGAATCTTGAATGTATGCCATTACTGTAAAGTAGGCAACCAACAAATCCAATTTTTAAAAATCAGACACAAACTTTAAAGCAAGTTTACTTGCAATGGGCAACTGCTCCATATGGTTCAAAATTAGAAGTGGACGGGTCACATTCTTTGCAGGACAACAAGACAGTCCCACTGTGTAATAATGTCCTTTCTCAAATAATAATGTCCCCGATTCTGTTATAATGCCTCCTGTCTTACTCTCCATCCTATAATAAGGTCCCCACCCTGATGCTCTTCACATACACATTAAAGGGGTTGTCCGGGTTTTTTCTATAATTTACATGTGTATGTAGGCTGCAAAGTGTTGACAGTTTGTAGTATATACAGTTGTGGCCAAAAGTATTGACACCCCTCAACTCTGTCAGATAATACTCAGTTTCTTCCTGAAAATGATTGCAATCACAAATTCTTTGGTATTATTATCTTCATTATATTTGTCTTAAATGAAAAAACACAAAAGAGAATGAAGCAAAAAGCAAAACATTGATAATTTCACACAAAACTCCAAAAATGGGCTGGACAAAAGTATTGGCACCCTCAGCCTAATACTTGGTTGCACAACCTTTAGCCAAAATAACTGCGATCAACGCTTCCGGTAACCATCAGTGAGTTTCTTACAATGCTCTGCTGGAATTTTAGAGCATTCTTCTTTGGCAAACTGCTCCAGGTCCCTGATATTTGAAGGGTGCCTTCTCCAAACTGCCATTTTTAGATCTCTCCACAGGTGTTCTATGGGATTCAGGTCTGGACTCATTGCTGACCACCTTAGAAGTCTCCAGTGCTTTTTCTCAAACCATTTTCTAGTGCTTTTTGAAGTGTGTTTTGGGTCCTTGTCCTGCTGGAAGACCCATGACCTCTGAGGGAGACCCAGCTTTCTCACACGGGGCCCTACATTATGCTACAAAATTTGTTGGTATTCTTCAGATTTCATTAAGCCATGCACACGGTCAAGCAGTCCAGTGCCAGAGGCAGCAAAGAAACCCCAAAATATCAGGGAACCTCTCCATGTTTGACTGTAGGGACCGTGTCCTTTTCTTTGAATGCCTCTTTTTTTCTCCTGTAAACTCTATGTTGATGCCTTTGTCCAAAAAGCTCTACTTTTGTCTCATCTGACCAGAGAACATTCTTCCAAAACGTTTTAGGCTTTCTCAGGTAAGTTTTGGCAAACTCCAGCCTGGCTTTTTTTATGTCTCGGGGTAAGAAGTGGGGTCTTCCTGGTCCTACCATACAGTCCCTATTCATTCAGACGCCGACGGATAGTACGGGTTGACACTGTTGTACCCTCGGACTGCAGGGCAGCTTGAACTTGTTTGGATGTTAGTCGAGGTTCTTTATCCACCATCCGCATGATATTGCGTTGAAATCTCTCGTCAATTTTTCTTTTCCGTCCACATCTAGGGAGGTTAGCCACAGTGCCATGGGCTTTTAACTTCTTGATGACACTGCGCACAGTAGACACAGGAACATTCAGGTCTTTGGAGATGGACTTGTAGCCTTGAGATTGCTCATGCTTCCTCACAATTTGGTTTCTCAAGTCCTCAGACAGTTCTTTGGTCTTCTTTCTTTTCTGCATGCTCAATGTGGTACACACAAGGACACAGGACAGAGGTTGAGTCAACTTTAATCCATGTCAACTGGCTGCAAGTGTGATTTAGTTATTGCCAACACCTGTTAGGTTAGGTGCCACAGGTAAGTTACAGGTCTGTTAATTACACAAATTAGAGAAGCATCACATGATTTTTCTAACAGTGCCAATACTTTTGTCCACCCCCTTTTTTATGTTTGGTGTGGAATTAGATCCAATTTGGCTTTAGGACAATTCTTTTTTGTGTTTTTTCATTGAAGACAAATTAAATAAAGATAATAATACCAAAGAATTTGTGATTGCAATCATTTTCAAGAAGAAACTGAGTATTATCTGACAGAATTGCAGAGGTGTAATACTTTTGGCCACACTGTATCATGTCACATAATTTGCAGGTTTCTAGATATCACTGATTTGCATCTACAAGAACGTCCATTTGAGCGTGTTTGATGCTGGAGCTGCATGCAAATGAAGAATGGTTGTTTACTCAGACTCCAACACACATGCCCCCTCCCCCAGTTTACAGTATGGCCAGCCACCCCCAGACTGCTACAGCCCGCCCCAGTCCGAAGCATGACCACCCATCCCCTCTGCACACAGTGGGTTACCTCCTCCTCTGGCACAATGTACCGAATCTGTAGCTCTGTGCACCGCTCTGTGAGCTGCAGATTCGGCACACTCGGTCAGTGTAGGAGCTGAGGGCTGTGTCCAATCCTGTGTGCCCCCAGCTCGTGCTCCCCTGTGGCCGCTCTGTGCTGGCCATATTGTAGACTGGGGGCGTGTATGTTGGAATCAGGGAGTAAACGACAAGTTCTTCATTTACATGCAGCTCCTGCACAAACACACCCCTGGACGTTCTCTGGCTGCCGCAAATCAGTGATATCTAGGTAAGCTTGAAAAATGTTGACAGGATGTATATTACAAACTGTCAACATTTTACAGCCTAGATTCACATGTAAATTATAGAAAAAGCCCGGACAACCCCTTTAAAGGAACAAATTATTTTTCTCACCCTGTCCCTGCTCCCACAGCGAGTATCACCCGCTTTTTCTTCGATAACCAGAGCATGGCAGTGATGTCATGTCACACCTGTGATGTGCACGCCAATATCTGCTGCCTACTTATGCTTTGTTCAGATGTTTTGGTAAAGGCAGCTCTCGACTCCACAGTACATTGAAGCTGAATTTGCCACCGAGTATACATGTCCTGCTGAAAAAGGTGCTGCTTTCAGTAGGTCCCTTTCCTCTCCAGGTCTGCACCATCTGTGATTGTAATTGTTCTGTCCCTGGGAGCTCCAGTTCTCATTGGTCTTTTTGACTCCCCTGATCTACTATATGGATTCTGAACGCTGGACATAGTCAGGGTCGCACATATAATGAGGGACTTGGGTTTGTAGCCTCAGCGGTGCCACCTGCTGGCAAATAAACAGCAGCATCCACGGGGGGGAAAATGGGGGGGGCGGTGGCAGTGCGGGTTTCCGCGGACGCTGCTCCTATAGTTTGAATCAATCCTCCTGGCTGTTCCCTGCTGCTCAACACAGCAGTGCATGATGATGTCATCTCTGAGCACCGCAGTACTGAGACGTGCAGAGCGGCAGAACAGACGCTGATTAGACCGAAGCAGCGAAGACCGAGGAGAGAGGTGAGTATTTACTTTTTTTTTTTAGTCCGTGAGTTCACTGATGAAAGACTATGGGCGGTACATTATAACAGATGGAGGACTATGTGATGTGCAATATTAATATAATATAGGAGTACTATGAGGATGTATTATGCTCTATAGAGGACTATAGGGGGTATATTATACTATATAGAGGACTAATGGGTGCATTATACTATATGGAGGACTATAGGGAAGCATTATACTATATGAAGGACTTTGGGGATATAATATACATTTTGGGAGAAGGTGGATTAATCTGTCCGGGACGATGCATCATTTTATCAGCATAGTGCAGTGGCTGCATGTTGCAGCCTTTTTGGGCTCGGAGAGTGAGATGCTCAGATTGCAAGTCTTTGCATGTGGTGTGTAGGCAGTGCCGCATGGTGGACACGTCTAACTAGTTAGTGCCAGGCAGCAGCCACATTGGAGCTGCCCAGAATTTTAAAGCGTGTGCCACAGATAATAGGTTGGCAATCAGTGCCTGCCTCCTGTGTGTATGCTATAAGGATGCAGGACTGTGTCTGCCTACAGGACCACAGCTCTGCCAGCCATCATTGTGTGCCTGTATGCTTGTACCAAGCCTGCCTTTGCCATTAATGATCCTTGTTCTGTATTTTTCTGTGTGGTTCTTGTATGTGCGTGTGATGGCACTGACATCCTTGTGTTTGGACATCTTTTTTTATATTTCTCTAAATTAAAATGTCCACAATTGTCCTTGTTTTTACAGGATAGATATAAATCTGCATGAATCAGATTTGTTTTTACTGATTTTAAATGTATTATAGGAAGGGGGGCACTGTTTAGCAATTCGCCTCAGGCAGCAAAGAGGCTAGGTTCACCCCTGGCACAGTTACTAGGGCAGCCATACAAAACTTGTGCTTGGGTCTTAGGCTATGCTCATACAAATCTCACAAATCTTTCAAGTCGAAACTGTTATGGGGATGTCACACGCGTCAATATCGCGTGCAATATCGCTGCAATGTCATATGACGCGTGTGACAGGGCGTTTCAACCAGCGATAAGTCGCTGGTTGATGGTCGTCAGGTTTTAGAACCTGTTCTAAAACCTGACGATAGTCGCCCGGTGGACACGCAACATCGCTGCGTGTGACACCGGGAGATGAGCGATAAGCCAGCTCCCAGCGCCTCTCAGCAAGCGCTGGGAGCTGGTCTCCAAGGTAAACTGCAGGTATCTAGGCAGCGCGTGCTGCCTAGATACCCGATGTATACCTTGGTTACCAGCCTTCTCCGCTTACCGGCTGGTATCCAAGATACACAGCGGGTAACCAGGGACCCTAGTTTACCTTGGAGACCAGCCTGCTCCCGCTTACCGCAGCCTGGCAGCGGGAGCAAGACATTGTTGAAACGATATTTAAATTATTTCCACGATGTCGCTGGTCCATTGATTGCTGGTGAGTCTGCCTGTGTGACAGGTCACCAGCGATCAGCCTTCAATGTCGTCAGCGATGAGATCGCTGACGACATTGACGCGTGTGACGGCTCCATCAGAGTAAGAGCTCATTTCTGGTGGGTTCTGGGAAGAGATTTCTTTTCATGTGTTAGGGAAGGCTCATATTGAGGGGTTTTTTCAGGAGTTTGTGAAGCAGAAACTCTCCAACCACGGGGAGTTAGGGTGCTTTCAAATCAGTGGTATAGCTGTTTTGCAGCAAATCCGGCAGATGTCGCCGCACCTGCCAGATTTACTGCGTAACGACCGACTTGCGGTATAAATCTGGCAAGCTCCATTCATTCTCTATGGGGCTTGCAGTTGGGTGCGGCAATTGCGGTACTGCCGAATCCAGCACTTGCGGCGCTTGCGGTGTGATGAAATGGACCCTTCAATGAAGAACATATGATGATTTCTTATGTAACCCAGACAGTATGGTATTTTGTTGTAACTTGGAATATGCCACTCATGGGTTGTTCTTAAGATCTGGCCAGACTGTATTTTGTATACCCATTGTTGACGTATATAATGTAATTATATTGCCTCTTTGTATTGTGATTTAATTCCTACCTTGTGAGGGTACACTCATTGTTTTTACCAGTCTTGAAGATGTTTGGAAATGTTGACCTTGTGTATGTAATCATCTCAATTTTTTGTCTTAGGAAGGTCGGAGGGACAGAGGCTCAGAAAACCTAATTATGCTAACTGCCCTTTGTATTACTATGTAAATGTATCCTGCTAGGTGCTAGGTGGACCATCTGTATATGGCTCTCACTTGCCAGTACTTAATCCTACTAACATTCCATTGTAAGGGCTATATCAATCAGTATGTTGCTCTACCTTGCCAGAATTACAATACTACTATTAGAATATGTTAACTGAGGCTTGAGGTCCAGCCAATGAAAAGACAGTGTTATTGCACCAATCGTGACGTCCCCAATATCCTGCAATGAGGGCTTAGGGTATATAAGGAGGACTGTTCACTTTGACCAGCAGATTGAAGATTGGATATGGCGGCTAATCTAGGATCTTCGGGTTCCGATTGTCCAGCCATAACCCCAGGCCTAGGAATTCCGGTTTCCGACCGAGGGGATCAGAAACTGGATTATAAAACCACAAGGACTTCAGCATCGAATTATCGGATTCGGCTGTGTTGACAAAGACTGCATAAGGAAGCAACCCAGGTTGGGACAATCCCGTCACCTGGCTACAGACTTTGCTGTGCTATATTCTAATCCCTGGTGAGCCAGCGGAAGGGTGAGACTCTGTTGCCAGTTACATTATGTAGCTAGTTCAATTAAAGTGCTTTTTTATTTGTGATCAGGAAAAAGGGGAGGATGAGAACAGTGGGTCTAAGTCCCAAAATCACATAGGTACATTTGTAAACTATTACAAGGTCACACATGGCCCATAACACATATTATAGAGGGAAATTTGCTTCATTATGTATTCAAACACAATGCTCAAATGATTACAAGTATTGCACTGTTTTTAGCACCACTAAAACCATTGATTTAACAGCATAAATACACAATCTCTGTCATATACTTCAAATGTGCGCATACACAGTATTAGTCAAGTGACCTGGCAGGACTGAGTATACCTAATAGCTGATACTTTTCTAGTTCATAAAGTGCATTTTTTAGTGCAGTATTTAAGTGGGAGAACTACTGTGCCCAGCAGACCTCCTGTAATTAAGCATTGAGCCTAAACTATAATAGCACCGAGCAGTTTTCAACCGCTATAATTATCAGGTACCATATATTATATTCAAACCACCCTATCAAGGTAAAAAAGGCCCTCCAAAATAATGAATACTTCATAAACAAAAACTCCAAGGAGTCAGGCAAAATCAATTGCAATTAATATTTATTAAAAACAACACTATGTTAAAATGACTATGTTAGTATTGGTACACAGAAGGAGGACTACATGACACAAATATACACCACAATGGTAATCAATCCTCAGGTATGGGAGACAACACACACAATCAAAAAAGTCAGCGCCCCAAAACTGGATGGCCCCAAAACTGGATGCACCCCATATACCAAATTGAGGATGATACATGTGAAGTTAATACACCATGGGTCCTATTTACCTTACTGCGACCGCCCCCTGACACGTTTCGCACCAGCTTCTTCTGAGGAGGGTGGTCGTATTAAGGGAAAGCCAGCTTTTTATATTGTGTTCAATTAACCCAGCGTGCCATGTGACGTCCGGTCCGAAAACCGGATGTCGCGGATGTCAGCGCGTCATAACCGGCGTCTATGGTTGCCCAGTAACCAGAGGCGTCATATTCTGGCGCCCTGACCAATAGTATCTCACGCAAGACATCACATCCGGTGCCACGTCATGTCTGTGCTCCAGCTCAGATCTCCGCCCCCTCGCGACGTCACCACCGGACCGCCCGTGGGCGTGAACCACATCCACCCCGCAGGACGCCCACCGCCTCAGAACTCAGGGCAGCCGGCGGTCACAGAGGAACGTGAATAACACGCCCACAGGCACCCAGATTGGCGGCGAGCATCAAGGGCGAGGCACCAGAGCTGTAATACCCAGTATTAGTCAAGTGACCTGGCAGGACTGAGTATACCTAATAGCTGATACTTTTCTAGTTCATAAAGTGCATTTTTTAGTGCAGTATTTAAGTGGGAGAACTACTGTGCCCAGCAGACCTCCTGTAATTAAGCATTGAGCCTAAACTATAATAGCACCGACCAGTTTTCAACCGCTATAATTACCAGGTACCACAGTGTCTCAGGGCCCAGGTGGAGGGGAACGTCAGGACTGCAGACCCCGACGCCGTTTCGTGGCTAAAAAATGCCCGATCTATAAAAATATAAAATAAATTAATTGGATCTGCAATTGTGTAACAGAAAAAATTAAAGATGCCAAAATTATGCTTTTTTTGGTCTCTGCAATATTGTAATAACAGGAGATAAAAACAGCGTATCTACCCAAAAATGGTATCATTAGAAATGTCAGCTCAACATGGATAAGATAAGCTGCCACACAGCCCCAGATCCTGAAAAATGAGAACACTACGGGAAAATGGCAACAAATGTGCAATTTATTATTTTTTTTACAAAGTTCTGAATTTTTTTCACCACTTAGATAAAAGTATACGTTTGGTATCTACGATCTCGTACCACCCTGAGGCATCATACCGACACAGCAATTGTACCATACGGTGAACATGATGTACAAAAAAAAAACATCTTGTAATTGTACTTTTTTTTGTAATTTTACAGCATTTGGATATTTTTTTCCCCATTTTCCTGTACACTATACGGTAAAATGAGTGATGTCATTGAAAGTACAACTCGTCTTGCAAAAAAAAAACCCTCATCCTGCTATATAATTGCCTTATCGCGTCTTTCTTTCTGTAACGGAAATCCCACGTCGCTGATTGGCCGCTCCTAACCAATCAGCGACGCAGGATTTCCATTACAGAGACACTGCGCTTCACTTCAACTAGCGGACGGGAAAGCCAGCGGTGAAGTCAGCTTCCCCATCGGCTATTTGAAGTGTCTGTCCTCTCAGCCTCCATTTGTCACCCCCCGCCGCACTGTGATGGCTGTCGTGTCCGGGCTATAGGTGGCCAATCACAGTCTGCGGCTGTCAGTCCACTCCGGCAGGTGCCACACACAGGGAGGCTCCGTCCCGCAGCCGCTGCTCCCTCGCTCACACTGACTCCAGCGCTGCCCCCTTTCAGCCCTACCTGCCTAGGCGCACTCCCGACACTGAGCGCGGGCACTGCCAGTCACTCTCCCCACGATGCGGAGAGGGCAGGACGGAGGCGCGCATAAACTTTCCCTGGTGTCGCCGCCTCCGTGACCGAGTACCCCCGACCGTGACCGCCTCAATGACCGAGTACAATGTACGGGAGCGCGGGGTGACATGTATATGTCGAGCCCCAGGCCCTGGGGTACTCGGGTATCAGGCTCAGTGGGTGCTCTCGCGGGGATGTCATGGGTGGCGGCACCTGATCCTGTGGCCTGGGTGACACTTCAAAAAGGGGTTATTTATAGGGGATAAGCACACGGACAGCCTGTCACCTGCATTCCCACCCTCCTCCAGCGCTGCTGCTCCTCGCTCTTGGGCTCAGTGAAGTGAATATTCATGAGCCCTAATGAGCAGCACCGGAAGTGAGAGGAGCAGACACCGCTGGAGTGAGGTGAGTATAAAATTCTTTATTTGCAGGCTTTTTTGTTTTGTCTGTGCATACGGATGTCACAGTGTGAACATCCGTGTGTAGGATGTTTTGACAAAAAAGCGGTCCGTGGCTCCGCAGAAAAACGGACAAGTCGCCGTGTGGAGCACACGGACACGCATGTGCTCCACACGGAGACACAGACGTGTGCATGGGTCCATAGGGGGTCGTGTGTCCCCGTATGTCCGTGCCTCCGGCATGTGTCCGCACATGTGGCGAAGGCACGGATGTGTGAAATTGGCCGACCGACGTTTGCGCGCGGGGCGGGGTTTGGTTGGGGGGGTACAGGTCTAGTTACGCCACTGACCCAGAGTCTGCAGTAGGCCAGTTTCACACGTCTGTGTTACCACGGACGTGTAGAACAAGGCCATTTGGGGGCGGGGCATAGACCCATGTGTCACGGACGTGTGATACGATGGGTGCTGTCATTGTGCTATCTGTGCATTCACGGATAGCACACGGACAGCCTGTCACCGCATACTTACCTCGCTCCAGCGGTGCTGTTCCTCTCACTTCCGGACCGCTTTTGGGCTCAGTGAAGTGAATATTCATGAGCCCCAATTAGCGGCATCGGAAGACAGAGGAGCAGACACCGCTGGAGCGTGGTGAGAATAAAATTTTAACTATTTTAGGGTTGTCACTTTCGTCCGTGGTCCGTGCATACGGATGACATGTGTGCATGGACGTTTCACGGCGAAAGCGGTCCGTGTGTCCGCTAAAAACGGACTTGTCGCCGTGTGGAGCACACAGACACGGTCCGTGCGGAAACACGGAACAGTGAATTTGCCCATGGGGAACATGTGTCCCGGTATGGCTGCTTCCACACTGCAGTTTTTTCACTGATCAGTGTCCATCAGTGTTTGTGTGCCAAAACCCGGAGAGAAACCAGGAGAGGAACTTGCAGAGAAAAACTATAATTGAAAGATTGACACCTGTTCTAGGTTTTGGAGACACTCCTGATTTTGGCACACAAATCTGATGGACACTGATCAGTGAAAAAACTGCAGTGTGGAAGCTGCCTATGTCCCTGCCTCCGGCATGTGTCTGTCGGCACGGATGTGTGAAACCGGCGGTACACACTGTGGTCCGGCGCACGTGTTACGGGAGCACGTGACTGTGGCTCGTCCAATGGGTGGCTGTGCTGCAGTGAGCTCCGCCTATAGGAGCAGGTAGCGGCTGTCAGGCCACACGTGTGCAGTGTGTGTGTGTCCCCGCAGGCAGCACCATGCCGTCCCCCATCCCTGTGGAGCGCTTCTTGCCCCGGGAGCTGTCACCCTCCATAGACCTCCGGCCGTGCAGCAGTCCTCTGGAGCTGAGCCGCACTAAGCCCTCTGCCTTCCTGCCCTCCGCCTGCTCCCGCCGCCTGGCCGTCCTCCCTCCCCGCCTGGCCTGGTGCAGCATAGACTGGGAGCAGGTGCGGGTGCTGGAGCCGCTGGGCTCCGGGGGCTTCGGCTCCGTGTACCGGGCGACCTACTGCGGACAAACGGTGGCGCTGAAGAAGGTGAAGCGCTGCAGCAAGAACCGCCTGGCGTCCCGGCAGAGCTTCTGGGGGGAGCTGAACGCCGCCAGCCTCCGACACCCGCATGTGGTGCGCGTCCTGGCCGCCAGCGCCTGCTGCCCCGGAGAGCCCGGCAGCCCCGGCACCATCATCATGGAGTACGCGGGCAGCAGCACCCTGCACCAGCGCATCTACGGCCGCGGCCCCCCGCTAGACAGGGAGCGCTGTGTGCGCTATGCCCGGCACATCGCCGGCGGACTGGACTTCCTGCACCGGGGGAAGGTAGTGCACCTGGACCTCAAGCCGGCCAACGTGCTGCTCGCCCCCGGGGACCTGTGCAAGATCGGGGACTTCGGCTGCTCTCAGCGCCTGCGGGACGGCGAGGATCCCAGCTGCCCCCAGCTCCGCCACCTGGGGGGCACCTACACCCACCGCGCCCCGGAGCTGCTCCGCGGGGAGCCGGTCACCGTCAAGGCGGACATCTACTCGTACGCGGTGACCGTGTGGCAGATGGTGAGCCGGGAGCCGCCGTACACCGGGGACCGTCAGTGTGTGCTCTACAAGGTGGTGGCCTATCACCTCCGGCCGCACATAGGACCGCTGTTCAGCTGCACAGAGGCCGGCAGGGCGCTAGGGGGCATCATACAGAGCTGCTGGGTACCCCGGCCGGAGGACCGACCCAGCGCCGAGGACATCCTGCACCGCCTGGAGCAGTGCTCAGCATCCCAACCCAGCCTGGAGCAGTGCTCAACATCCTCTGTGCTGCTGGAGAGGGACAACCTGGAGCAGTGCTCAGCATCCCAACCCAGCCTGGAGCAGTGCTCAGCATCCCAACCCAGCCTGGAGCAGTGCTCGGCATCCCAACCCAGCCTGGAGCAGTGCTCAGCATCCCAACCCAGCCTGGAGCAGTGCTCAGCATCCCAACCCAGCCTGGAGCAGTGCTCAGCATCCCAACCCAGCCTGGAGCAGTGCTCAGCATCCCAACCCAGCCTGGAGCAGTGCTCAGCATCCCAACCCAGCCTGGAGCAGTGCTCAGCATCCCAACCCAGCCTGGAGCAGTGCTCAGCATCCCAACCCAGCCTGGAGCAGTGCTCAACATCCTCTATGCTGCTGGAGAGGAACAGTGTTGTGGGGGCTCCTCATGGTCCACCTGCAGTGTGTACCGGATCTGCTCCACCTGACAGTGCCCTGCAGGCTCCATTGATGTGTACTGGGCCTGCTACCCCTGACAATGTCACAAAGGATCCAGTATGTATGGGTCCTGCTACCCCTGACATTGCCCCATGGGGCCCCCACAGCTGAGTGTGGACTCCATTCCTGTGTTTTGGGCCTCCTACACCTGACATTGCCTGGCTGGCGTCCCACAGCTGGTTGCAGGCTGCAATGTTGTGCACTGTGCCTCCCAACACCTGGCAATGCCCCGCTGCCACCTACAGCTGAGTGTGGACCCCAATAATGGGTACTGGACCTCCTACACCTGACATTGCCCCATAGCCGAGTGTGGGTTCCAATGATGTGCACTCCTACAACCACAATGGAGCTACGGCCCTGGTGATTAGTGGTGGTGGCCCCCAAAGATGGCAGCTTGGGTTGCCATTATGCCTAGTTAATATTTATGTTCTGTGTGTTTTACAAGACTAATAAATGAGATGTGGAGAATATGGAGGGCAGGATGCTGTGTGCCCGGCTGACCATGGCTGAGGGGTCCAGCACAGATCGGGTGCCTGCTCTGTGACTCTAATATTATTTATCTGTATATCACAACCGTTTGTTTTAGAATTAAAAAAATGTATTGTTACCTTCCCTGCCGTCATTCCAATGCTCATCCTGCAGTTGTGCATGTGACCACCGCAGCCAAACAAGGGGGTTCTTTAGGCTGAACTTGGCGCTGCCAGTGCTGAGGTCACACTGACTCCCAGCCTGGCGCAGTCCTCACCTGGATAGATGATTGTAGGTTCTATTACTGTCTGTATCTCGTGAAGCTTCTCTTGTGGTGCAGCCTCTGAACACTTCATCTGATTACCAGCAGAGATGTTCAGTTATTAGCTAGCCTCAGGATGGGTGATGGCTTGTATATCAGTTGGGACGACCTCTGGAGCCTGCGCTGTACAGCCGGATAGGACCCCTATACACTCATTGGCCCCTGCTTGACCTCCAAGCTGTTACCAATAGGGCTGCTGAGCACTCTTTTCTTTCCTCTTTCCAGCAGCCTCATAGACATGGAGTTGAGGGCAGGCGTCTGACTCGTCGCTCCAATCTAATGCCCCTGTGCTGATGCTCAGTGTTGGTTGTAGTGTTTGCACCCCACCATCATTAAGTTCTGTCCTATGGGCAGGAAATTAAAGGGGAGATCAACATTTTTTGCACTGACCCTACCCTGCTACATGATTAAGCAGAGCTCTCCACTACAGTTCTAGTACCTATAGATCGCTTATAAATCTATAAAATCATATCTGCTCCTCAGATCTCATCCCTCGGGACAGAGAAATTCAGTCATGCTACAGCAGTGATGGGAATGTGGACCCTGGGGGGCTTTAGGATCATCTTATATTCCTGCACCCTCACACTTCTGTATTGGCAGGGGCTGTGTCCACTGGCCCCATGGTCGCACTCTACTCCTGCCCCTGATATACCATCCTATAGAATGTATAAACAAGGGTGTTCTCCCTTCAAATAGCAATCATGTCACCAAGCAAATCTAAATACACCCTGTGATCTCTGCTATACAATTATATGATGGTGCATAATGTGTACTGTCATGTATCGAGCCAGGAGCAGAGGCAAAGCGCTACCATGCTCTCCCCTCCTCCATGTCAACTTGGTAGCTTCCTGTCCCCTGAAACTCTAGCACTAGGAATGACTGGATTTCTCAGTCCCTGAAGGGAGGAGTGAGGGCTGAGGAGCAGATATGATTTTATTGGTTTATAAGTGATGTATAGACTGTAGTCTAGGACTGTAATGTACAGCTCTGCTTCATTATGTAGGAGGGCAGGGACAGTGCAAAAAAAAATCTCAGAGTTCCCCGTTTAATGGTGTTGTCCGGTGAAAACAAGTTTGCTCCATTTTAAAAAGACTGCGCTATATTTATGTAAGTGACATTTTGTTGAAACGTTGATTTACAACATTATTCTCCTGTGAGACCGTTTCATAAAAAATGAAGGTGCATCGTTGATGCTCAGCATTCCAGGCAGAGTAAGCCCTCGCGTTTCACTTGAGTCTTGTAAGTTCGTGTGATGGATGATGTTTCTGGTGTTATCCATATTGTGGGATTTGGGGTTTTCCTCTATTGCTGTCTTCAGTCTGTCAGCACAGAATTACAATAGTAAAAAAAGTGGCACTCTGCTATGACAATTAGAATACAGAAATATTTCAGTTAAGCAAAAAAAATGCAAAAATTCAGACTGTTTTATTAATATGGCTATATCAATAAACCGCATAGTCGCCTCATCGTGGCATGTCTGCTTGACCGGGTCCCAAACCTTCATTTTTGGTCTCTTATCTGGGTTACACACCTCCTCATTTTATGGGCAAACTTGGAAAAAACCTGATACCAGAGAACAGTAATTTTACAGGCCCAGGATGGGGAAAGGTGCAGAACAGAGGCTGAAAATGGATTGAGTGCCGCCGTTTTTTCTGAATTGTATGGGTTCACACCCCTGTTCTGCACCTTTCCCCGCTCTGGGCCTGTAAAGTTACTGTTCTCTGGTATCAGGTTTTTTTCCTGTATGCCCATAAATGAGTAGGT
Source organism: Allobates femoralis (assembly GCA_033576535.1). Lineage (NCBI taxonomy): Eukaryota > Metazoa > Chordata > Amphibia > Anura > Aromobatidae > Allobates > Allobates femoralis. The sequence continues at coordinate 122,143,510 of JARQOC010000005.1, forward strand.
TTTTAACCCAGATAGAAGCTGAAAATGGAAGTTAGGAACTTGGTCAAGGAGACACGCCTCGGTGAGGTGGCTGGGTGGTATATCGATATTGCCATGTTCATAATTTTAAGTGTCCCAATTTTGGCTTCCTTTTTTTTTTTTTTTTTTTTTTCCTGAAATATTTCTGTGTTCTAATTAACATAGGAGAGTCTCTCCTTATTATTCTAATTATTCTGTTTGCACACTGACTGGATTGAGTGCCGCAGTTTTTTTTTTCTTCTAAATTTTCAGCACAGAATGAGTGTCCAAAGCAAGTATAGGCGCTCATTCCATCATGGCGGGGCCGAACATTTATATTCATTTACATTGGCTTCATAAAGCCAGAGGGTGGTGGAGATAGATGAGGGAGCATGCACGTCAATGTTTGGTATCATCATGAAGCACTGAGTGTCTGTACTTGGGTTGAACAGTCATTCTGTGCTGACAATCCATTCGAAGTTGCTGAAGGTCTTAATTTTCAATAAACAAAATCCTGTCCTGAGGGGATTGATCTGCTGACGTGTATAGTCTATGGAGGATTTCTCCACGGGCATCCCTTGGATGCATCCATGAGGAATCTTCAAACTTTTTTGAGAACCTGAATCCATTCCTTGTACAGTTGTTATTTGTTGTAGATTCTCAGAACGGATCCATCCTCTAAAAGGGCATGCTCACACTAGTGTATAGCTAGTGCATAATATGGACGACAATTGCATCAGATTGTGCACACTGTCCACCGGCTCTCCTGACCCAAGCAGACCGAGGCATAGAAATACGATGCTGACCAATGCAGCTATGTGATCGTTGTCTGTTCTATACCCCAGTGTGAGCCCTCCCTAAGGCTGCATTGAGACAACGCGTTTTTTGCACTGCATAAAATGGATCACTCACATGAATTCCCAGCCAAGTCAATGTGTTTTTCATTTTTTGCTATTCGGACTGTGTAATTTTAAAGTGACCCGTTATATCCCTTTGAGAACTCCGTTATAGAAATGTCAGTGTAAATTTGTGTGGCATTCTTCTGCATTGTTCCCACAGGAGCCATTCTAAATGGGGAAACAAAAATGGATCAGAAACGGATGATCCGTTTTTTTTTTGTTTTGTTTTTTCTCTCCCCTGAGAAACCCATAGTTTATGGCTTGCACAATATCTCATTATAATAAGCACCAATGTCCTATGCAAAAGGACCTATGATCACATACATCTCATGTGTTTTGTAATTTGTCTTATTGAGAGATCTATGTACTCCCTCCTGTATGTGCTGTGCTGTTAGAGACGAAATACCTGTGAATTCTGTTTTATCACTGTTAGTTTTTGGTCAGTGAAAAGACAATCGGTCCGAGTCATCATCACCTGAGCTTTATTTGATAGTCTTTTCTTTTATGATCTTGTGTTCACTGACTTCCCCACCCCTTTCACATTTTTTTTTCACGCTAAAAGCTGCACGTTCTGCCATAATATTAAAATTAAATCAGGGGTACATACGGCTGGGCGATTAATCGAATTAATTCGCCCCCTGCTGTGGCCACGATTGTGATTTGACGAAAATCGTCAAATTCGATTTAACCTTCCTAGCGGTATTCCTGAGTGTAACTCGGGGTTAACTTTCACTGCTAGAGGCGGTAACCCTGAGTCACACTTGGGAATACCCGCAGCTGCTGCCGCTGCTCACTGTGAGGGTGGGGGGATGCTATCAGAGTCCAGCACTGCCGCCCCTGCTACAGCCACTGGAGACGTCCAGGGGGGAGCTGTCAGTGCTGCATACCTGTGCTGGGGTCCACCCTCGGCTTATACACGAGTTAATAGGTTTTCCCAGGTTTTGGGGGCAAAAGTAGGGGGGTCGGCTTATACACGAATATATACGGTACCTCTTAGTTTTTTCTCTTTATTCATCAAAGAAAAGCAAAAAAAATAGAAAAAAAAAAATTGAGATTTAAATCGAAAATCGTCCATAGGTTTAAATAAAATCGAGATTTAGATTTTTTTTTTTTTTTTTTTTCCAAAATCGCCCAGCCCTAGGGGTACATATTGTCACTGTGACTCATCTGGAGACTCCAAACCTTGTCCACTGGGCATAATGCAAAGTAAAAATCACAGGAAAATATGTAAATAGACTTCAAAGAGAAGCAAGTTAAAAAGAAGGCACAAACTAAAAATGAAGGAAAAAAAAAACTAAAAAAATTAAAGGGATCCTGTCACCTCCAAAACGCCTCCTAAGCTATCAAAACATGTCCCTGCAGCATCCTATCACTAATCTCACACTTCTTTTGTCTCCTAAAAGCATCCTGTCAAAGTGCATAAAAACGTTTTAATACTCATTAGTGATTATAATTATCAGGGGCTATAGTCTTTAGTCACCAGGACTTGTTGTTTTGCAGCGTCGAGGATCCACCCTCTCTCTGTCTGTGCTGCTGTGATGTGGAGCTGAAGGCAGGACTAATGATTTGCATTCTGTGAGTGATAGAGAGGGGGGAGGGTAAAGCCTGCACAAGCGGAGCACACAGACAGAGAGAGGGTGGATCCTGGAGCCTGCAAAACAACATGCCCTAAGGGCTAAAGAATATAGCCCCTGCTAATTATAATCACTAATGAGTAAGTATTAAAACGTTTTTATGCACTGTCACAGGATGCCTTTAGGAGACAAAAGGAGTGTGAGATTAGTGATAACATGCAACAGGGACATGTTTTTGGTAGCTTAGAAGGCGTTTTGGAGCTGACAGGATCCCTTTAAAGACTGCAATCTCAATAATGAATTGGGTCCTATGTCTTCATGGACAAGGAGTATTTGCATTTTGTATGTCAGACATTTTAAAACCAACCATAAAAATAATATTAATGACTGTTCATTTTACTGTGTTAAATATTGATTGCATACATTAGCGAAACTGCATGTTGTACCATGTCAGCCATACAAAGAGGTAGGAATTCAATAGGCAATTTGGTTACTTTCGTAAATGAATGAGGGAGAGCTTTAAGCACCACATGGGTCTCTAACTCGGGTCTAGAAAAAGTTTGCATGTGTTATCTTCTTGGTTAATTGCTTATAGTTAACCTGTCACTTGGTTTTTCCCCCATATAAAGTGCAGCCACCACAAGTAAGCCCTTTTATACATAGTCTTGCAGGACTTGTATACACTGTTCTACAAATACTATCTGTATAACAAAGATCTTTTATACTAGCTGACAGGGTGGTCTGATCTGATGGGCGCTGCTGGTTTTAATCTAGCGCCTCCTCTTTTGCTTTATGTGAATGACCTATCCTACGTAATCCACACAGTCTGCTCCATTGTGCTCCTGCGCATGCACATTTTCCTCTGTCCTGCCAAGGCCAGAGCAAAGTATTGTAGTGCACATGTTTGGTTGCTCTTTCACCTTTCCCTGCACACCACAGTACTTGGATCTGCTCTTAAAGGGATGGTCCAGTACCTAAAGTACATTTCCTAAATATCTAGCTTTACATCCTAATCGGTTTTGTAATATGCTTTCTTATACTTTTATACAAGTAGTGAGGAAAGAAAAGGGTTTCCAGACCGCGCTCCCACCTGGACAAATAAACTCAACTCGTGGAGATATATTTAATGTGATTTGTATTTTCTATGCGTTTTGGGATTAACCCTTCATCAGGAAAAATCCTGATGAAGGGTTAATTCCGAAACGTGTAGAAAATAATTATATTAAAAGTCTCCGAGTTGAGATTATTTGTCCAGGCGAGAGCGCGGTCTAGAAACCCTTTTCTTTCCTCGCTACATTTGTTGCTGATTCAAGGGAGACTGAAGAGCCTGCCATCAGGGGCGTGGCCTAGGTACACATGAGGAAGGTCGCATAAGTCGGGAGCTCCCGAGCCCCAGGAGATTATGGCGATCTAAACAGCAACCCAGACGACCTCCACAAACAAAAATCCCTCTGGAGGCACCATAAACCACTCGTGCACCGATGGGAAAAGTGAAGCAGCAGCATCCCGCACTTCCCAGGCGAGTAACAGACTATTTTGTAGCGGGCCCCCCTGACCCGAATCTGGCTTCCAAAATGGCGCCTCCCTCTCCCAGAGCAGAGCGCGCTTCCCGGCGTCAGCAGCAAGTGCTGGAGACAAGACCTGAACAGCCCTCCCCTGATTCCCCAGTCACTTACGCCCTAATGAAGTCCCTCATGACAGACCTACTTACAGACCTGCGAACGTCTCTCCAGGATGACATGTGGGAGATGGTGGAGGATCTGAGAGGCGAGGTGACGGAGCTGGGGGGGAGAACAGATCACTTGGAAACCAAGATGGCTGAACTGGTCCGCTCTCACAACGACCTCATTGATGACCACGAGCGTCTCCAAGACGATATGCTGGCATCGCAGGCTAAAGCGTACGACATGGAGGACCGGAACCGGCAGAACAACGTCCGTCTCAGAGGTGTCGCCGAAGCGGTCCCGGGCTCAGACCTACAGGGCCTGCTCACCGACTTTTTGAAAGAGGTCCTCCCCGAGCTAGACCCCCGAGACTTTAAAATAGATCGCATTCATCGCCTCCGGAAACCTCCTGGAGTGCGCTCTGATCTACCTAGAGAGGTCATAGCAAGGATTCACTTCTTTGAGACGAAAGAGGACTTTCTGAGAGCGTTACGCCGATCGCCGACGCTTTCAGGTCGGTTCGCCGAGCTGGAAGTTTTTTCCGGACCTCTCGCCAGGAACTTTGGCTCTACGCCGGGCATTTAAACCCTACACTACCATCCTCCGAGACCAAAACATCTCATACCACTGGGGACGACCAACTCGTCTTATTATTCGACGTAATGACACTTTCCATGTTTGCCCAACTCCTTCACGTGCAGAGGAGTTGTTGAAAAAGTGGAACTTACTCCCGGCGGACTTTGTTACTCCAACTTCGCAGGACCGACGTGATCCGCGGAGAAGCAACCAAAGTCCCGTCTGCGACGCAAGAAGGTGGATCCAGAATGGGACGTCGCCTGATCCTCTTTACCCCATCTACTGGCCGTCTGGGCCGAATATCTTCTGTTGGTTCTCCTGGGGCTCGCCTTCCTGGCCACTACGTGACATCCTTCAGGTCGTAGGATCCACTCTCTCCTTCTCATCTCTCTCTACCGTCCTTCCCCTGCTTACTCTCCCCCCCATCACTTTCTTACTTATCTATTACTCTCATTCTCTGATCCTACGGCTGAAGGAACACGCTGCCCCCCTCGAGCGATTTTTACGCTCCTTTCTGCGATGTTTGTACATCGTAACTGCGTCCTACGTAGATCGCAGTTCATTATGGGTCCCTTTTTAGACCCTTTTTGTTTGTTTTTGTACTGTTTGTTGTCTATATTTCTGTCTTTTGGCACCGCACCCCCGCTCTCCCGGCCATACTGGGCTCCGGTGGTGGGGACCACTGCGTGTGTCAGACAGATCCTTAACCCTTTCTTTCCCTACTCCCTTCCCCTGTTGCAGTTAATACCTCATATGTTTTTGCAGTTTTGGTTATGCTATTGTTACTCCATTATTTACCATGCCGGTATCAGTCTTAGCTCTTAATGTTAATGGGCTCAACTCGCCCCAAAAGAGATCCCTTTTACGTGCTCAACTCAAGAAGTCTCATGCAGACCTAGTCTTCCTGCAGGAGACACATCTCCTTGAGGGAGACAACAAGCGTGTGACATCCCCACACTACCCACACCAATTCTTTTCCAATGCTGGTGGGAAAAGAGCGGGGGTGGCCATTTTTATTAGCTCATCTCTCTCCTTTGAGTTGATCAAAACGGTCTCTGACCCAGAGGGCAGGTTTCTTTTGCTTATTGCCAAGCTGAATGGAATACTCTACTCCCTATTCGCTGTCTATTCCCCTAATGAAAACCAACTTAAATTCATTAGAAATCTCCTGGAGACCTATATGCCGTCTGTGGAGGGCCATGCGCTGATAGCGGGCGATCTTAATGCCCCACTACTTAAAAGTTTAGACTGTTCCTCCCCTAATTCTTACCGTACAGATCTATCTCCTATAATCGCGTCTGCGGGTCTTCACGATATATGGAGATATCTACATGGCAACGAGAGAGACTATACGTTTTTTTCACCCAGACACAAAACCTTCAGCCGGATTGACTTCCTTTTGGTAAATAATTCTCTTTTACCTCATTGTTTATCTGCAGATATAGACGTTATCTCGTGGTCAGATTATGCCCCCCTCTCCCTACTGATCGCTGACTCATCCCCTCGCCTCCCTAGGCCCCCCTGGAGACTAAATGAATATCTGCTCACATCCCCGAGAAACCAAGAGATCCTCTCCTCACAAATTACAGAGTTTTTTGAGTTAAATGATACGCCTGATATTGCTCCAGATGGTTTGTGGTTCGCTCACAAAGCGGTTGTCCGCGGGCATTGCCTTAAAATGGCGGCACATGCTAAGAAATTGTTTACTGAATCCCTTACTTCACTGACAGAGGAGGTCAAGACACTCGAGAGGGCTTACTTATCTACTTCCGACCCAAACACTCTTGCCACACTCTCTGATGCACGCTCACGTCTACGTACCCTCCTTCTCTCTAGGGTTGAACATCAGTTGAAGAAGACACGAGCCCGATACTATGGGATGGGCGACAGAGCTGGGACCCTTTTGGCACGCAGGGTCAAACAATTAGAGAGACGTTCTAGGATTTCCTCTCTTCTCTCCCACTCTGGTGACCATATACGCAACCCTATTCAAATTACAGAACAATTTCGTCATTACTATTCTGAGTTATATAACCTCTCTAATTCGCCTTCTACTCCCCGACCCTCCTCTGATGCCATCTCTTCCTTTCTTTCGGCTCTTCACCTTCCTAGCCTGTCCACCGAGCAGCAGATATACCTAAACAGGCCCTTTTCCTTAATGGAAATTTTAGATGCGATCCGATTGGCTAAAAAACGATCTGCTCCTGGGCCGGACGGCTTTTCTTACATGTATTACTCCTCCTTTGCTCGCCAACTGGCTCCTCGGTTATTAAATCTCTTCGGATTCTGGCAACGAGAGGGATGTATTAGACCGGAAGGTCTGACAGCGGCCATTACTACCATCCCCAAGCCTGGCAAATCTCCTACGCTCACGGCCAACTATCGCCCAATAGCCCTTTTGAACTGCGATATTAAACTCTACGCGAAGCTGCTGGCAGACCGTCTCCAGACCGTTATCTCCTCCCTGATCGCCCCAGATCAAGTGGGCTTTATCCCTGGTCGACAGGCGAGAGATGCAACTCGGAGGGTCGTGGACCTCATGGAGATCCTTGAGCAGAGAGGGACCCCCAGTGCTCTTCTTTCCCTTGATGCCGAGAAAGCGTTTGATCGAGTGCACTGGGGGTATCTGGCAGCGGTTCTTGATAAGTTTGCTTTTTGTGGTAGTATCCGCTCTGGAATACTTGCATTATATTCTTCTCCCCGCGCCTATGTTAAGGCAGGGGGTTTTACCTCCTCGACCTTTGACATAACCAACGGGACAAGACAGGGCTGCCCCTCTCTCCTCTTATATTCGCTCTGGTGATGGAGCCGTTGGCAGCAGCGGTTAGGGCACACCCTGATATCTCGGGAGTGATTGTGGGCCAAGTTGAGCATAAGATTTCTTTGTATGCGGATGATGTCCTTCTCGTCTGCACGAATCCGCTGGTTTCTGTCCCAGCTGTGGTTTCTCTCCTTTCGACATTCTCCGCTATCTCCTTTTATAAACTGAATCTTACTAAATCCTCTCTATTCCCTATGAACCTGCCTCACACTACACAATCTGTACTCCGCTCACAGTTTCCTTTCCTCTGGGCCACCAGAAGCTTCAAATACTTGGGCATCCATATTGCCTCTACCACAAGCTTGGCTACGATTAATTGCGAAGAGATGGTTTCCTCGCTGAAATCTCTCTGCGCTGAATATACTAAGACCCAACTGTCTTGGATAGCCAGGATAAATTTAGTTAAGATGATGATGCTACCTAAATTAATCTATATGTTCAGATGTGTTCCCCTGACCCTTCCCAGAAGATATTTGAACTTATTTCAGTCCCTGATTGGGAAATTTGTTTGGTGTAACAAGCCTCACCGAGTAGCTCTATCTTCGCTCTCCCTGCCTACTGCTATGGGGGGACTGGGAATGCCGGACATCTTGACATATTATAATGCTATCCATTTGGATATTGCCAAAATCTGGTGGTCTATGGAACCGATCTCTGGCTGGCTACAGATTGAATCTGTACTTTCTCCTTTTTGTTCTACGAAGACTCTCATGGAGATGTCTTTTCTTTCGTCCTGTCCTCCCCCTACGCCCCTGAAGTCTATGCAGTCCCTTATGGCAATTTGGTATCCTTTTGGCAAAGATCCATTTCCCTTTCCTCTCCAAGTACATTTCCATACATGCCTTGGAATCCAGCATGCTGGACATTTCCCTACGAAGCTGGAGGGAGGCGGGTATTCTGCTTCTGTCTGACATCTTCTCTGGGAATGAGATGACCCCCTTTACTACCCTGAGATCTAAATTCTCTCTCCCGGCCAAACATTGCTTTTCATACATTCGTGTCAAGCACTTTCTGAACTCCCTCTCGCTTCCCACATGGGATCCCTCCTCGATTGACTTGACTCTCCAATCCCTCTTTAAACAAACTGGTGGCTCTCAGCGGGGTGTGTCTATCATCTACAAAGCCCTAACTGCGGCAAGAGCATCCTCCAAACTCCCCTACATGACGCGTTGGGAGGCCAAACTGGATGTCACAGCCCCCCTCGAGGACTGGCGTAAAGCCTCAAACCATATTGTCAAATATACTCGATGCATAAACCATCTGGAGCAATTCAAAAAGCTGTCTTTGGGCTGGTACTTAACTCCGTATCGCCTGACGAGGTTTGGACGTTCAGCTTCCACCTCCTCTCCCCTCTGTTGGAGGACCTGTGGTTTACCGGGCACCGACGCACATATCTGGTGGATCTGTCCCCACATTCGATCTTACTGGACGTCGGTTGAATCACTATTACACTCACTGACAGGCCTACGATTCTCCCTAACTGCACCCATGGCTCTTCTGGGCATAGGCATACATTCACTGCCCAAGATACTCCGGCCTATGATCTCAATTGTTCTTGTAGCAGCACGCTTGTCCATTGCTGCCAAGTGGAAGTCCCCCACGGCCCCACTACTCACTGAGACCATCACCCGCCTAAACGCACACTTGAGCCATGAGGTATTGTTGGCGCATGACCTTCCACAGAGAACGAAAGTCCTTAATTGGTGGGACTCATGGATTTCCTCTACCCACAATACGGTTTCCATCCCAAATTAAAATATATGACAGAGTGGACATTACTTTGATTGCTAGAATGAAAATGCACCCTTAAGGAGTTGAGCCTCTCTATTTCTATTTCTCCCTACTTCGCTTTGAATGTTGTATGCATTGCAAATGCTGTTTATATTCGATAACCTAACATTGTATACCTGGTTAATTACTGCACCCCCCCTTCCCACCTTCCCTGGTCACTGCTTGCCTTCCCCCTGCCTCTTAACCCCCCCCCCCCCTTTTTCCCCCCCTCTCCTTTTTGAATACATATTGGTTCTTCTTACTTGTAGGTTAATTTTGCCTTTAGGCTGTTGTAGCCTACTTGTTTATAACTTGTAACATGTCTTGAACTCAATAAAAATCAACTGGTTTAAAAAAAAAAAAAAAAAAAAAGAGCCTGCCATCAGGTTATCACTGGATAAACCTCAAGTGATTTGGTTTGGTTGTGACCCCCCCACAACCATTATAAGGTGAGCAGTGTTTGCACAAAGTTATTTCACACACAGGTATACCCTATGTGCACTTTTTTCTTTCCAGCCATATTTTATTCTTATAATTTTGTCACACATCTCCCTATCTAGCTATTGTGTTATTTTATTTTTTTTATTTGTTCTTGCACCTCCTGTGATATCTCAAACGTGACCTCACAGTAGGCTGGGGTTACACTCGCTCTTTGCAGCCTTTATCGCCCTTCCTGGAACTGGACGTGATCAGATGTTAGTGCTGCAGTTACTACAGTTTCTTGCATCACCACCTCCTGCATTCAATATTATAGACGCTGTGGGAGATGTGAGTGCAGCGCTGGCTTTCGGCTTCTATCTCAGCATGTCGTAGTTTCTGTGAAAGAATTTCATCCGGGCAGATCTAGAACCTATAGCTATACTCGTATCTCCCACAATGTCGTCATGGATATTGATAGTCTTCAAAGAAGGCAGAGATGTAAGTAACTGTGGTGACGTCCTGTTCCTGGAGGGAAGATGGATGTTGCTGTAAGTGCAATTTCCTGTGACATCATGTTTGAGACTCATCTGAAACAAAATGTCACAAGTAATACAACAACAAAAAAAAGATAGTTGTAGGCTAATGTGCAATAAAATAAAAGTGGTTAGAGTGTAAAGACATAAACTGAAATCTTCCTGTTCAATTATATATTTATAGTGGTCATCAGGGGTGGACATATCCTCATTTGTTGCAGCAACACGGGCCCAAGGGGTTAGGGGACCCATTTTCACATCCAAAGCAGGTGGAATTACTTATTTTGGTGAGCTATAGGACTGCAAAGGGGCCCAGTCAACCATTCTTGCACAGGAGCCTTTTTCTGTCTGTGTCCGCCAGTGGTGGTCCTCTCATGTTAAAATATTTGTAACAAGCACTTTGTAATGCTCGTGTACTTGTCCAAACAGGAAATCCAAACAGGAAATCCAATATTGGTCAATTGGTGATGGGCTCCGCTCACACATCTGGCCATAAAATGAATTTTGTAGGACTTGAGGGTGGAGGCTTTTTTGAGTTATCACTGCATACAACACCTTGCTGTGCCCCTCCAGAGAGGCTAAAATTCAATCTGCTCATTGGGATAGCAACTCTGTGTACTGAAGGGAGGCAGCAATATGTGCCAGATACCTTAACTATCCACACATCACTCACTAGCAGCTGTGTTAACCCTAGAACGCATACCCATAGAAATCTACACATTCACGCACCTGGGGCCTTTTAGGCCTGTTTATCATGGAATAACTAAAAAAAAATACTTTTCAAAGTTTATTGCAAAGTATTTTTATTTGAGTTATTCCGTGTTATTTGCACACAGGCCTAAAAGGCCCCAGGTGCGTGAATATGGGGTAGTCCCAAAAAAAGGTTGTTATACCGAAATGTCTGTAACATAAAAATATATGAACAACTGGAAATTACTAACAACTATATACCTGAGGATTACCTAGATTTTCAAAATTCAAACTAAAGTACTTATACAGAAAATAGAAAACAAGTAACCTGGCGGGCCTGCAAGGCCCCAGGTATGCGTTCTAGGGTTAATCACCGAGTAACGAGTATCGTGAATACTGTACTATCCATGTGAGTAATAAATAGTAATGAGTATATTTGCTTATCACTACGCATAACCTCAACTTCAGAGCATGCCTATATGACCCATATAACAGGAGATATTCAATCTATTGCTGGCTATGCAAGGAAGATAAAAAATACTTCAAAGGGGGTTTCCTGTGAACAAAGTTAATTTTAATAGATCGTGGAATAATGATTTCCACAATTTGAGGTTTAAAGAAAATGTTCCTGTGCTGAGATCTTATGTGTCCCTGCTACAGTCATGGCCAAAAGTATTGACACCCCTGCAATTCTGTCAGATAATACTCAGTTTCTTCCTGAAAATGATTGCAATCACAAATTCTTTGGTATTATTACCTGGGGGAGGGGGCATGTGTGTTGGAGTCTGGGAGTAAACGACCAGTTCTTCATTTGCATGCAGCTCCAGCACAAACACGCTCACTGGACGTTCTCTGGTAGATGCAAATCAGTGATATCTAGGAAACCCTGCAAAATGTTGACAGGATACAGTTGTGGCCAAAAGTATTGACACCTCTGCAATTCTGTCAGATAATACTCTGCAATCATTTTCAAGAAGAAACTATCACAAATTCTTTGGTATTATTATCTTCATTTAATTTGTCTTCAATGAAAAAACACAAAAAGAATTGTCCTAAAGCCAAATTGGATCTAATTCCACACCAAACATAAAAAAGGTGGTGGACAAAAGTATTGGCACTGTTAGAAAAATTGTGATGCTTCTCTAATTTGTGTAATTAACAGCACCTGTAACTTACCTGTGGCACCTAACAGGTGTTGGCAATAACTAAATCACACTTGCAGCCAGTTGACATGGATTAAAGTTGACTCCAGCTCTGTCCTGTGTCCTTGTGTGTACCACATTGAGCATGGAGAAAAGAAAGAAGACCAAAGAACTGTCTGAGGAATTGAGAAACAAAATTGTGAGGAAGCATGAGCAATCTCAAGGCTACAAGTCCATCCCTAAAGACCTGAATGTTCCTGTGTCTACCGTGCGCAGTGTCATCAAGAAGTTTAAAGCTCATGGCACTGTGGCTAACCTCCCTAGATGTGGACGGAAAAGAAACATTGACGAGATTTCAACGCAAGATTGTGCGGATGGTGGATAAAGAACCTCGACTAACATCCAAACAAGTTCAAGCTGCCCTGCAGTCCGAGGGTACAACAGTGTCAACCTGTACTATCCGTCGGCGTCTGAATGAAAAGGGACTGTATGGTAGGATACCCAGGAAGACCCCACTTCTTACCCCGAGACATAAAAAAGCCAGGCTGGAGTTTGCCAAAACTTACCTGAGAAAGCCTAAAATGTTTTGGAAGAATGTTCTCTGGTCAGATGAGAAAAAAGTAGAGCTTTTGGGCAAAGGCATCAACATAGAGTTTACAGGAGAAAAAAAGAGGCATTCAAAGAAAGGAACACGGTCCTTACAGTCAAACATGGTGGAGGTTCCCTGATGTTTTGGGGCTGCTTTGCTGCCTCTGGCACTGGACTTCTTGACCGTGTGTGTGCATGGCATTATGAAGTCTGAAGACTACCAACAAATTTTGCAGCATAATGTAGGGCCTAGTGTGAGAAAGCTGGGTCTCCCTCAGAGGTCATGGGTCTTCCAGCAGGACAATGACCCAAAACACACTTCAAAAAGCACTAGAAAATGGTTTGAGAGAAAGCACTGGAGACTTCTAAGGTGACCAGCAATGAGTCCAGACCTGAATCCCATAGAACACCTGTGGAGAGATCTAAAAATGGCAGTTTGGAGAAGGCACCCTTCAAATATCAGGGACCTGGAGCAGTTTGCCAAAGAAGAATGGTCTAAAATTCCAGCAGAGCATTGTAAGAAACTCATTGATGGTTACCGGAAGCGGTTGATCGCAGTTATTTTGGCTAAAGGTTGTGCAACCAAGTATTAGGCAGAGGGTGCCAATACTCTTGTCCGGCTCATATTTGGAGTTTTGTGTGAAATGATCAATGTTTTGCTTTTTGCTTCATTCTCTTTTGTGTTTTTTAATTGAAGACAAACTAAGTGAAGATAATAATACTAAAGAATTTGTGATTGCAATCATCTTCAGGAAGAAACTGAGTATTATCTGACAGAATTGCAGGGGTGTCAATACTTTTGGTCATGACTGTATGTAATGTGTAATGGATGTGTCTGAGCGTACAGGGACATGGTCTGATCATACCACATCTCCTGTGGTGAGATAATCTTATATGTGTGTCCCTGCTATGTACTGTGTAATGGATGTCTGATCGTATAGGACATGGTCTGAAGTATGATCAGACCATATCTTTGTACGGTCAGGCACATCCATTACACAGTACATAGCACGTACACATATATAAGATCTCAGCACAGGGCTTTTTTTTTTTTTTTTTTCTTCCCCCCCCCCCCCCCCCCCAAACACATCCAATTGTGGAAATTATTATTCCAAGGTCTATTGATTAAAATGAACTTTAAAATTAAGTGTTCATCCCCTTTACATTAATTTTAGATGTGTGTCTAAACCTTGACCTTGTCTTACTTTAGCTGCAAATTGTCCCCAAATAACAAAAATATCTTTCAAGAATCATAGGATAAATATTTTTCAAGCTCACAATCTTACTTGTCTTCCTTCTTTAGCATACACTGTAACACCTCCACCAATCCTTCATATAGTCATTTACACTACATACTGTAAAACAATTTGGTTTGCTATAATCCAAAGCTATAGTTTTAGAATATATGATGGTATGTAAACCTGATGTATCCTCTCAAATATTGTGTGTGTGAATTATATATTCCTTGTGTTTAAATGTACACTAGTTTATAACATAAGTCATCACAAATACATCATTCTACAAAAAAAATGCTGAAATTACAGTTTACACTCACTTTGATCAAACCTCAAGATCCATTAAAGTATGTATGACTGAACATCATTCAGGCATCAGACTTTTCTTTTAGGGGGGTATAATCAAGACTTCTTTTAAGGAATGATGACCTAAAGAGTTTTTTTGGCCCTAACCTTGTCACTAAGGATATTCCAGAGGTGTTCTGCTGGGTTTAGATCAGGACTATGGGCGGCCATTTCATTGTTTCAATGCTTTCTGTTTTAAGGAACTGCTTTACCAGTTTTGCTGTGTGACAGGGGGTGTTGTCCTTGAATATTTCTGGCTGAGTGCTGAATGCAAATAAGGAACCATGTGTTATTGAAGCAGGTTATGATAAACACTTGCGTTCACTCTGCCATGTAGCTGTATGAGAGGTCCAAATCATCACACTTCCTCCACCACCTTTCACTTCTTTACACACTTTGGGTTCCCCAGTTTGTCGACTAACATGTTTCCCATCAGACCCAAATTAAACTTGCTTTCATCACTAAAATGACCTGTGGACCACTTCTCCCCTGTCCACACAACATGCTCCTCACCCAAGGTGAATCTAGCCTTTTGATTCTTTTGCTAATGAGAGGTTTGATCACTGCAGAGTGGGCTTTCAGTCCAAATGCTCTTAAATGTCGTGATACTGTATGACACCAGATCCTTATTTTCACATAGGACAACACAATGACTTTAACATTTTGATCTGCAGTATACAGTTGCAGAATTTTCTGGGATGTAGACATTATAGAGGATTCAAAGCAAATAGAGGTCTATTGGATATCTTCTCTTGATACAGTAAGACTCCATTCTGTGCGTTTTTGGTCTGTTTTTGCTCATCATTTTTTGTTCTACTCCTGGCTTTGGCTACAATCAGAGGAAAAGTAAAATAGAAACGTGTCACCACCTCTGTATTTATCACCCACTCCCGGTTTTGGCTACAAAAACTGATGAGCAAAAACACACAGTGTGAATGTAGCCTTAGTCCGAAAGGAGTAAATGAAATGTAATTTTAGCTTTTTTTTTTTTTTTTTGTAGAATTTCTGATGCACTTTCTATTAGATCTCTATAAATTTAAATGAAAAGAATAATGTACATCGGAGAGAGATTATATACAATATATTATTTGCAAAGATATTCTATATGTATAAAAATGTATTTTTTTTTGTGCAGTTTTGTCAGAACTGCATACTTATCCTTATGCCAGCAAAGTCGAGGAGAATTCTAAAAACTTTTTCCTTGCAGATTTGGTGGGCATTACTTTAGTAGCCAGTACAGCCATATGGCTGTAGTTCTGTTGTTTTATCTTACACTGGCTACATGGTTGTGCCAGCCACACAGGTATACATACCTAATGTGTATTGCCACTCGAACAACAAATATGCCACCTAATGTAAAAAAAAAAAGTGTCAATATACCCTTCAGGCATTGGACCCCAGCACATGGAGAGTGGTTTACCAGACTCTGACACCGGCCTTTCATGAACTTTATAATACTGTTATTTGGTTTACAATGTATATATTAGGTTTGTTTTACTTTTGTGGCTGGCACTACCAGGTGGCCAATGTTGGTGCTATAGGGTTATGGTTTATCCTAACACTATTCTCATTGTAGTACTAACCACAAAAGTAATACCTTCCCAACATAGTGCCAGGTACAAAAGCTATAGCCAATACATATGCTGAAAAGACACAGGTTGAGCTGAAAACATTATGTTTAATAAGTTAAAGGACCAGGAGTAGATTTACAACCCCCAATGCCATTTTTTTGTTTTGTTTTAATATCTCTAAGCCAAATAAGGCTAGTTTTTCTAATCCTCCACTGTAGGAGAGGCTGTTCGTCCGATGCAATAAGCTAGGTGCTGCCTTTGACCTGACTTAAGTTTTCTGAAATTTTTATAGCAGAGGTTGGGAACGTCAGGCCTCAAGGGCCACCAACATGTCAGGTTTTCAGTTTTCCTTAGTATTACACAGGGGTTGGAATCATCACCAGTGTAGGTGATAGTACTGCACAGCTGATAATATAATTCCTGAAAATATGACCTGTTGGCGGCCCTTGAGACCTGGAGTTCCCCACCCCTGCTTTATAGAATGTGGAGCTCAAGACTGGAAGCAATTTAAGATATAACCTTACAAGTGATTTATAAAGAGGTAACATGTTTGGATCACAAGGTATATATTTTTTTTTGTCTAATAGACCCCAAATCTTGTTTGCTTCTGCAGCTGCTACTTGACACGGAGTACTGCTGCTAGCTTACTTGTAACTGCAATACCCAAAAACACAATACTTCTGTAGCCTTTGGTATGTCTCCATATTTACTTACATAATTGTCCTGTATGTCCATCATCCACTTCTGGCATCATGTTGTCCAGACATCACATGCTGCAACAGCCATATTTGCACGCCCAAGTGATGGATGTGCAAATATGGCAGTAATGGCCCCATGCACACTACCACCAGCGCTACCGCAAAGTCATGCACCCAACACCACCCAAAACTGCTGAGACACTTAGGTGCCGCAGAGACCTAACTCTTCACGCTGCCATCGCTAAACCTTTACCGCCACAAACAACGCCGCCTCATATCCGTTGCACATGCCTAGTTACATATGGTGGTGGTCACAATAACTACGCCTTTGCGCAAAGCGTGCCCACAAAACGGGGAGAGAAAGCACATAGGGGAGAGGGACAGTACAAGGTGAGACATCACAGGGGGAAGAAAGAACGAATGGGGGGGGAGAGCACACATGGAGACAGCTCAAAAGAGAGACCACAAGGGTGAGAAATGGGTGCTGCCCTCCCTATGTGATAGCATCAGTAACCCATCAAGTAATATATATATACAGTACAGACCAAAAGTTTGGACACACCTCATTCAAAGAGGTTTCTTTATTTTCGTTACTATGAAAATTGTAGATTCACACTGAAGGCATCAAAACTATGAATTAGCACATGTGGAATTATATACTTAACAAAAAAGTGTGAATCAACTGAAAATATGTCTTATATTCTAGGTTCTTCAAAGTAGCCATCTTTTGCTTTGATTACTGCTTTGCACACTCTTGGCATTCTCTTGATGAGCTTTAAGAAGTAGTCACCGGAAATGGTTTTCACTTCACAGGTGTGCCCTGTCAGTTTAATAAGTGGGATTTCTTGCCTTATAAATGGGGTGTTTTGCAGAAGTCTGGTGGATACACAGCTGATAGTCCTACTGAATAGACTGTTAGCTGCTTTTTTCTTGCCATATACAAATTCTAAGTAAAGAAAAACGAGTGGCCATCATTACTTTAAGAGATGAAGGTCAGTCAGTCCGAAAAATTGGGAAAACTTTGAAAGTGTCCCCAAGTGCAGTTGCAAAAAACATCAAGCGCTACAAAGAAACTGGCTCACGTGAGGATTGCCCCAGGAAAGGAAGACCAAGAGTCACCTCTGATGCAGAGGATAAGTTCATCCGAGTCACCAGCCTCAGATGTTGCAGGTTAACAGCAGCTCAGATTAGAGACCAGGTTAATGCCACACAGAGTTCAAGCAGCTGAAACATCTCTACAACAACTGTTAAGAGGAGACTTTGTGCAGCAGGTCTTCATGGTAAAATAGCTGCTAGGAAACCACTGCTAAGGACAGGCAACAAGCAGAAGAGACTTGTTTGGGCTAAAGAACACAAGGAATGGACATTAGACCAGTGGAAATCTGTGCTTTGGTCTGATGAGTCCAAATTTGAGATCTTTGGTTTCAACCACCGTGTATTTGTGCGAAACAAAAAAGGTGAACAAATGGACTCTACATGCCTGGTCCCACCGTGAAGCATGAAGGAGGAGGTGTGATGGTGTGGGGGAGCTTTGCTGGTGACACTGTTGGGGATTTATTAAAAATTGAAGGCATACTGAACCAGCATGGCTACCACAGCATCTTGCAGCAGCATGCTATTCCATCCAGTTTGCGTTTAGTTGGACCATCATTTATTTTTCAACCGCACAATGACCCCAAACACACCTCTAGGCTGTGTAAGGGCTATTTGACCAAGGTGGAGAGTGATGGGGTGCTACGCCAGATGACCTGGCCTCCTCAGTCACCAGATCTGAACCCAATTGAGATGGATTGAGGTGAGCTGGACTGCAGAGTGAAGGCAAAAGGGCCAACAAGTGCTAAGCATCTCTGGGAACTCCATCTCTCTTGTCAGACAGTACACGGTAAATACAGTTCTTTACAGTTTTGCTATGTTGAATCCGGTATACTGAACCCACTGCAGCCAGGTTATCTCTCCTAGACTCCTCAGTCCTTCTATGTGTCCTTTCAGGCTTTTTCTCGGTGTTTCCCTTTAAAGTGAATTGCGGAGCGGCAGCTCGGTCCCTAATAGTAGCTTCCCCTTACGTCTCTGGGGGGTAAGCTGGGTCCTCTCTGTTGCTACTGTGCCCCCAATCCTCTTGGTGGGAATACAGATCTGGAGTCTGTGTCCCCCGTCAGTTTGTCTGGTGCACCGAGTTAATCTTCAGCCCCCCTCAGAGCTGACACTCTGGTTTCAGCCAAACCACAGGTATCCCTATATCTCAAGAGATCACTGGGTCCTTTCCTTCCCGTGTAACTTTCTAGTATAATAAGGGAGGCTCTCCTGTCCGTCAACTGCTGGCCCTCACGTCTTCCCTGGACCTGATGGTACTGGTCCGGTCTTTTCAGTTCAGCCTACTCTGGCCTACTCCTTGGTCTTCATCTGTTCCTCTCAGCACCCACTTGCCTACTGGCTAACCGCTTCCTGTTGCTCCCTTATATACTCATCTGTTACCATGACTACGCTCCAATCACTCATATCTAGCCTACAACCCCTTGCCTGCCTAGAGTCCCAGGTTCCGGGTTAGGTCCCATGTCAGTGGATATGTATGTTGAGGTGTTTGTTAAACAAACTATCTACCCTCCTGCCTGGCTGCAGTTTCTGCCTGTGGCCACCCTGGACGCAGGGGCGCCACAATTTCATGCTGAAAGTGTTGTTAGGTGGTGAATTTTGGTAGCTGCTTTTCTGAATCTGGCACAGGCAGCTAATTGATGAACACAGATGAAAAGTCCCGATTTATCAAAGCAATTATGGCAATCTTTTGAAAATTCAAAACAATTTTGCACAAAACAGAGTTACGCAAAAATGTCACAGCTGTTAGTGTTTTCACGGCAGTTTCATTCTGCTTTACCAAGATAGGAGTGATTGGTGCGGTGATGCCTAGTGGTCTAATCCAGGATGAGTTGTTGAATGCCATATGACAGAAATCTTACTCATTGACAGCAGTAACACTTGTGAATTTCTAATGAGGCGCATGACACTTTGTGCCCACTGGATGCAATTTTTCGTGCTGTGCTTGTCAGCTACACAAACGCAGCTGTGTAAAAACACAAAAGCAGCAAAAACATTTAGCATTTGTGCAAATACAAACGCAGCACAAATAAGAGGACACACAAAGACAGACACACTGACACACTTTTTCACTCTCCCTGGCGAGCCTGCGGTTAGCCCCGGTGGTATCTTCCTCCAGGGCATCAGTCCTTCCAGAGTCAAATGATCAGTCACATGGCGCAGATCCTGGAAGGACGATATACACAGCACGGAGGAAGACATCTCCAGGGAGGGTGAGTATTGGAGCCTTTTTGTTGTGGAAATTGCAGGAAAAAAGCCTCACAATGAGCTGTGGGAAATCCAATCCATTTGCAATGCTTTTGTTGGGGTGGGTTCAGAATGAAGTCAATGGGGAAAATGCAGGCCAAGAATGAGCATGATTAATTGACAGGGACTTCTAAAAACGCAGGCAATTTCTGCAGCAAAAATTCAGCACCCACAAACATACATGTGGGCACAGCTTTTGTAAATCACATAGACTTTCATGTTAAAGCTGTGGGTGCTGCGTTCCTGCTGCAGAAATGCAGCAAAAAACGCAGCACAAACATGCAGTGGGCACATAGCCTTAAGATGCACCTGATTCACTCCCTTTTATAAAGACCAGTGTGAACAACAGAAGTCTTGATGAATTGGTACCTAAATGATTAAAATCTTGACTTTGGCTCCAGCTATATTTTTATCAGCTCCTTTTAGAGGGCCAATACCATTATATTTTTTGTTTTGTCTTTATATGTAGTACTATGTAAGGCTGCTTTCACATCAGCAGTTTTCGCTGATCGCGGCAGTTGCGGTGAAAAAAACGCAACTGCCGCGATTACCGCATAACGGCCGCACTTGCGGTTCACTTGCGGCAAGCCCCATGCAATGTCTATGGGGCATGCGGTAAGTGTGCGGCAGGTACGGCAAGTGCGGTTTCGGGACGTGCGGCAGCGAAAAAAAACGCGGCTGACCGCGTTTTTTTTCACGGCCGCACTTGCCGCAAGTGCCGATACCGCACTTGCCGCACCTGCTGCAAGCCCACATAGACATTCTATGGGGCTTGCCGCAAGTAAACCGCAAGTGCAGCCGTTATGCGGTAATCGCGGCAGTTGCATTTTTTCACCGCAACTGCCGCAATCAGCGCAAAACCGTTGATGTGAAATCTGCCTAAGGCCCCTTTCACATCAGCGGTTTTTTAAAATCGCGGCAGCCACAGTTTTTTTGTGGCCGCACCTGCCGCAAGCGCTGAAACCGCACTTGCCGCACCTGCCGCACACTTACCGCAAGCCCCATAGACATTGCATGGGGCTTGCCGCAACTGTGCCGCAAGTGTCGCGGTTATGCTGTAATCGCGGCAGATGCAGTTTTTTCACCGCATCTGCCGCGATTTAAAAAAACCGCTGATGTGAAAGGGGCCTAAGGGTACCTTTACACGCCGCTATAACAGGATGGATACAACCCGCTACTTCACGTGCACGAGCACGCCCAAACGGTTACAAACGGGAAACGCACCACCTTTACACGCCGCCACAAGGTGTGCTACGCTACGTTACATCTACAGCTAGATACATCGCCGGGTGTCTCAAGTAGCCATCTGTAGCTTACCTTACCTCATTTACACACCGCTACAACAAGCTAATATGGGCGGCCCTGGTGCAGCAGGGACAGCACATAGGCGTGCCACAATTGTGGAGTACGAGACGTCCGTACGCTGATAGGACAAAGCAATAACATCATGATTGGGCAGCCAGCGCAGGAGGCTGAGTAATACATGACGCTCGAGCAATTGTGTAGTGTGACTGGTCAGCTCCTTAAATATGCCGCCCTATGCAGTGACTACCAATCGTCATGCAGGAGCTTCCTCCAATGATCGCTGAAGGGGCGCGGTATTCCGGAGCCTGTGTCACGCCCCAGCTACATACCAGGTACATCGCCTGGTGTATAGACATCCCTTCTGTAGCTTCTTTACACGCCGATACAGCTCGCTGCAATCGGCTTTGTAGCCACCTGTTTCAGAGCAGTGCTCGGAAACAGATGTATCTGTTGCCGGCTGCCTCCTACCGTCTTCACACGCCGCTACTACGGGCTATATTGACGACGCAAGCTACAATCGTAGCCTGTAGCGGGTTGTATCCATCCTGTTGTAGCGGTGTGTAAAGGTACCTTTAGAGTGTTAGAGAGGTGTAGAAGACACTGCACAGTAATAATGCTTTGAAAAATAGAAATGTGAACTACTATATCAATTAGCAAAGTAACCGAAGAAAAGAAATATAAATCCTATCAATAATTTCATGTTACTGGTAATTGCCTTCACAATTGCATCAATTCTTGTAGATACGTAAGTACACAGATTTTGAATAAACTCAGGAGATTGTTCCAAGTATCTTTTGAGAATTAACCACAGATCTTCTGTACATTTTTAGGCTAGTCCCATACAGACTCTAGGTTAAGATTAGAGCTCTTTAATCAATATCTAAACTAGCATGGTCAAAAACAAATCTTAAAGGTACACTGGCGATTAAAATTAGAGAATAACACGCAGTTTCCTTAATGGTAACGTCATTGTGTTGTCCTATGTGAAACATCCTAACATGAGTAAATTGACAGTATTTTAAGATTATTTCATATATTGAATATATTCTACAGCACAGAATAAAAATGTAAAGGATATAAATGAAAAATAACACTGATCAAAATTAGAGAACACTTTCAGATACCTACTAGTTATTGGTGTTAATCTGGAACCCGGTGCTAATTTCCTTAATTATCTGACAAACCCTATTTAACTGGCAGCCTAACTTTCCAGGATTGAACAGCAGTGACTGGTGCCAGGCACAACAGGCAGATAGGTGGCAGCTATCTTAGGGTGCTTTCACATCTGCGTTTTTCGTAATTCGCGGCAGATGCGGTGAAAAAACCGCATCTGCCGCGTTTACCGCATAACCGTTCCACTTGCGGCGCGGTTGCGGTTTTTTCTATGCAAAGTATAGGCATACTTGCGGCAGGTGCGGCAAGTGCGGTTTTGCACTTGCGGCAGGTGCGGCCGTGAAAAAAACCGCAGTAAGCCGCGGTTTTTTTCGCGGCCGCACCTGCCGCAAGTGCAAAACCGCACTTGCCGCACCTGCCGCAAGTCCCCCTATACATTGCATAGAAAAAACCGCAACCGCGCCGCAAGTGGAACGGTTATGCGGTAAACGCGGCAGATGCGGTTTTTTCACCGCATCTGCCGCGAATTACGAAAAACGCAGATGTGAAAGCACCCTTAGACACATGTTTTTTTTTTTTTTTTTTATTTATTTATAAAAATCCCTTTAACTATTTTGTGTGACATACAG
This sequence comes from Allobates femoralis, assembly GCA_033576535.1. Classification (NCBI taxonomy): domain Eukaryota; kingdom Metazoa; phylum Chordata; class Amphibia; order Anura; family Aromobatidae; genus Allobates; species Allobates femoralis. Next base: position 122,166,416 of record JARQOC010000005.1, read on the forward strand.
TGCCTACAAGTAGTATTCAACCCCCTGCAGATTTAGCTGGTTGACGCATGCGGAATTAACTTGGCATTGTGACGTTTGGACTGTAGATCAGCCTGGAAGTGGGAAATGCAGTGCCACAAAAAATTTTTTTTTTTTTTGTATTTTTTTTTTTTTAAAGCGTTAAAAGTTAATTCAGAGGGTCATTTATTATTCAACCCCTCAAACCACCAGAATTCTGTTTGGTCCCCCTAAAGTATTAAGAAGTAGTTCAGGCACAAATAACAATGAGCTTCACATCTGTGGATTAATTATCTCTTTTGCCAGCCTTTTCTGACTATTTAAGACCCTCCCCAAACTTGTGAACAGCACTCATACATGGTCAACATGGGAAAGACAAAGGAGCTTTCCAAGGCCATCAGAGACAAGATCGTGGAGGGTCACAAGGCTGGCAAGGGGTACAAAACCCTTTCCAAGGAGTTGGGCCTACCTGTCTCCACTGTTGGGAGCATCATCCGGAAGTGGAAGGCTTATGAAACTACTGTTAGCCTTCCACGGCCTGGACAGCCTTTGAAAGTTTCCTCCCGTGCCGAGGCCAGGCTTGTCCGAAGAGTCAAGGCTAACCCAAGGACAACAAGGAAGGAGCTCCGGGAAGATCTCATGGCAGTGGGGACATTGGTTTCAGTCAATACCATAAGTAACGTACTCCACCGCAATGGTCTCTGTTCCAGACAAGCCCGTAAGCTTCAACAGTTTGCTCATGATCACTTGGAAGACTCTGAGACAGACTGGTTCAAGATTCTATGGTCTGATGAGACCAACATCGAGATCTTTGGTGCCAACCACACACGTGACGTTTGGAGACTGGATGGCACTGCATACGACCCCAAGAATACCATCCCTACAGTCAAGCATGGTGGTGGCAGCATCATGCTGTGGGGCTGTTTCTCAGCCAAGTGGCCTGGCCATCTGGTCCGCATCCATGGCAAGATGGATAGCACGGCCTACCTGGAGATTTTGGCCAAGAACTTTCGCTCCTCCATCAAGGATCTTAAGATGGGTTGTAATTTCATCTTCCAACAAGACAACGACCCAAAGCACACAGCCAAGAAAACCAAGGCCTGGTTCAAGAGGGAAAAAATCAAGGTGTTGGAGTGGCCTAGTCAGTCTCCTGACCTTAACCCAATTGAAAACTTGTGGAAGGAGCTCAAGATTAAAGTCCACATGAGACACCCAAAGAACCTAGATAACTTGGAGAAGATCTGCATGGAGGAGTGGGCCAAGATAACTCCAGAGACATGTGCCGGCCTGATCAGGTCTTATAAAAGACGATTATTAGCTGTAATTGCAAACAAGGGTTATTCCACAAAATATTAAACATAGGGGTTGAATAATAATTGACCCACACTTTTATGTTTAAAATATATAAAAATTCAACTGAGCAACATAACTTTTTGGTTTGTAAGATTTATGCTTCTGTTAATAAATCCTACTCTCGTTTGCAGTTTGAAGGCTCTAACTTATTGGCATCTTATCAAACCAGCTAAATCTCGCAGGGGTTGAATACTACTTGTAGGCACTGTAGCTCTGGTTTAAAGGCATAAAAATTCTAAGTTTGAGAATTGCTAAATTTTTGCCAAATTTTTCTATATTTTCACAAATAAATGCAAAAATTATCACTCTAAATTTGACACTAACATAAAGTACAATATGTCATGAAAAAAAAACAATCTCAGAATCACTGGCATCCATTGAAGCGTTCCAGAGTTACACTGGTCAGAAATAAAAAAAAAAAAAGACCTGGTCATGAAGGTGAAAACAGGTTTGGGAGTGAAGGGGTTTATGTACACTTGTCTTTTTGGGATAGCTTGTGTGTAATGTTGGCATGATATTTTTTTCCTTATACTAATAAGGCCGCTTTCACACTGGCGTATGCAAACGCTGCGCACTGAACGCAGCCAAACACTTGCGCACATGCGTTCCTATGTTTAACATGGGAATGCATGTGCCTGCGTTTGGCTGCGTTCGGTTGCGTTTGCATTCGGATGCGCATAATTTGTGCACCCTCCTCCGCACTCCGAATGCAGCCTGTTGCATTCTTTTTGCGGTCGCGAGTGCTTGTTTTATCTGCAAGCGTCCGCAAGCGCACAAACCATGAAATCAATGGATCCGCACTGTCTTCCGCATGACAGCGCAGGAGATCGCTGGAGATCACATTGAAATCTCTCCTGGTGGCCGCCGCTGATCAGCGGTGGCCACCGGGAAATCAGCTAGAGCCTCCACTGATCTCCCGCCTGTGTCGGCGTGGGAGATTTGAAACAGCGATTAGCTGTTTGTTATCTCCTGCACTGATATCACCTATTCGGTGTCGGCGCGGGAGATTTAAACAGCTGTCAGATCAGCTATTTCTACATATCTCCCGCACCAACACCGGCGGGAGATCAGCCGTGGCCAGGAGGAGGAGATGTCCACCGCTGATCTCCGCCTCCCAGCCACCGCTGAGACAGCTGATTGGCTGGCCGGGCTGCATACTAATGTGAACGCATGCGGAGATTCTCTGCTGCGTTCACATTAGTATGGCTGTGTTTGCACTGCGTTTGCGTCTGCGTGCCATACGCATGCTGACACAAACGCCAGTGTGAAACCAGCCTAAGAAAATTGTAACAGTTTGGACAAACCTAAGCCACAGCTGTAGGATTCCTTTATGGCCGGTCTAGCCCTTCCCTCAAGAATGATGTAAAGTGTGTGTTATCCTTATTGTTATATTTATGGCAAAGGGGCAAAGTTTTTCTTCCATGAAAGGTTAGAAGTTCACAAGAAGTTATAGACAGCTGACAAATCGTGGAGATCTATTTATGAAGAAGTGCATGGTGGTCGTAAGAAGGGATGTCAAAATAGTTTAGTGCTGATCAAAGCTTACACAATGGAAATGGATGACCTCAAAGTGAACTGGGGTCATGCACTCGCATCTAACAATGTCCGCTTATTAGAATTCAAGTGACTGATAACTCCATGTAAAAGAGCTAAACCAATCATCAAGACATGAAGGAAAGTATAGAAATAAGCAGAGTAAGTCATATATACAGGCAAAATAATGTACCCCCATGCCACCTGATAATCCATTCCAGCCTTTAAAACTTCATCCGCACTATTAACCCTGCTAGATGCCCGCTGGGCATGTTCAATGTAGTTCTTCCAAAAATGTGGTATCAATTATATATTCCTGGGGATCACAGAGGCCATGGGAGCACATATCAGGTTTAGTGTGATTTATTGTGTTAGACAGTAGCATGCATTATACAGTGAATATGACATATACAGCAGGTCGCCGTATACTTTATAGAGGTACATTGCTGACTGTCTGGACTGCCGTGCTGCATATCATATAAGGCTCCTAATATTGGCATTTCTGACTGAGACTCAGCACAATGCTTGTTTCCTTTCAGCAACCTTTTACTGACCTGAGTCTTGACCTAAGGAAACATTATTCTCTGCGGAGGAAGCACGTTATTTACAAACCCCCAGTAACTTTAAATTTCCAACTTCCTGAACTCGGCTGCCCAATTTAGCTGGCACAGTAGAATGAATGAAATCCGCGCTGCTCTGTCCCACAAAGTACTTTTGTGTTCTTCCATTCTAAAACTATATGCTTAACACATTGTGGCAGATTTATTAATACTGTCTAAGGCTGCGTTCACACATTGCGTATTTTGCCGCGCTTTTTTACGAGCGCCTTTTTAAAATACGCAATGTGCCTTTTGTCTGCCAGCAAAGTGAATGTGAAATTCACTTTGTAGTGCAGACATTGCGCAAAAATACGCACTGGGTTTATGGGAGAAAACGCAGCTGCGTAAAGAATTGAGATGTCAATTTTTTACGCAGCTGCTCCTGCATTTTCTCCCTGTGATGTCAAAATCTAATGGGGCTGTCACAGAGGGGAGGAGGAAGCAGGATTCTTCCTTCCCTCTGTGACATCACTGCGCTTTCTGGGGTAAAGAAAGCGCAGTGTGTGAAAGCCCCTGCGTATTTTGTTGAGCTTTTTTGCGCGGCTGAAAAACGCGACAAAAAGCGCGCGCACAAAAAAGCGCAACAAAATACGCAATGTGTGAACGCAGCCTTAGGCTGCTTTCACATCTGCGATCAAGTGTAATTCATGGTAGTTCCGGCAGATGTCACCACACCTGCCGGATCTACCGCGTACCTGACGACTTGCGGCACCGATCCGGCAAGCCCCATTCATTTTCTACGGGGCTTGCAGTCTGGTGCGGCAAGTGCGGTTTTGCCCGATCCGGCAGATCCGTCACTTGCGGCAGCGCAAAAAAACCATGGCTAGCAGCTGTTTTTTTGTGGGACCGCTAGTGCCAAATCGGGCAAAACCGCACTTGCCGCACCCGACTGCAAGCCCCGTAGAAAATGAATGGGGTTTTCCGGATCGGTGCCACAAGCCAGCCATTACGCGGTAGATCCGGCAAGCGGCGACATCTGCCGGATCTACCACAAAATTGCAATACCGCTGAAAGGGGCCTTATTCTTAGACCATGTGTGGGCCAAGGGCCATTTGGAAATTTACAGAACCTTGAAAAAGTAGTTATACTATTTTCCACATTATTGCATGTTACACCTACAAACTTAATTGTGTTTTATTGAGATTTTATGTGATATACCAACACTAAGTATGAAGTGTTTGCGAAATGTAAAAAAAAGATACTTGGTTTTCTAAATATTTTATAAATATAAATCTTAAAAATTGTGATGTGCATTTGTATTCAGCCCCTCTAAGTCAATATTTTGTAGGACCAACTTTCACTGCAGTTTCTGTTGTGAGTCTTTTGGGGTATGTCTCCACCAGCGCTGCACATATAGAGGCTGACATTTTTGCCCAATCTTCTTTGCAAACTACAAGTGCATCTCAATGAATTAGAATATCATCAAAAACTATTTTTTTTCAGTAATTCAATATATAAAGTGAAACACATATATTATATAGAGTCATTACAAACAGAGTCATCTATGTCAAGTGTTTATTTCTGTAAATGTTGATGATTATGGCTTACAACCAATGAAAACCCGAAGGTCATTATCTTAGAAAATTAAAGTAGGGAGCATGAAGGGTTAAAAACGGAGCTGCCGTATTCCACAAGACATCAAAGGGTGAATATAACATTGATTTATTAGTCAATGTATTTCACGGTTCCCAGAAACGCTCTGAAACACGCAATTTGATAATGATTTGTCCTGAGGAAGGGGCCATGGAGTCCTGAAAGGAGTTGTCTAATAAATCGATATTATATTCACCCTTTAATGTCTTGTGGAATACGGCAGTGCAGTTTTTAACCCTTCATCCTCCCTACTCTATATGCACCACACGGGGGTCTGCAGCAGCCGTGATATGCTTTTATAGTGGTTGTGACTTTCACAACCACACAAGGTGAAGCCTCTGATACCTATCTAGGTACCTACCTACCTACTTTAATTTTCTGAGTTAATGACCTATGGGTTTTCATTGGCTGTAAGCCATAATCATCAATATTATCAGAAATAAACACTTGAAATAAATCACTCTGTAATAACTCTATATAATATGCATTTCACTTTATGTATTATTTATGAATTACTGAAATAAATTAACTTTTTGATGATATTCTAATTCATTGAGATGCACCTGTAGCTGAACAGCAATTTTTATGTCTTACCACAGATTCTCATTGGGATTTAGGTCTGGACTGTGAGTCATTCACACAGAATTTATGTCATTATCAACCTGATGAAGAGGCCATAGTGTCCCAAAAGCTTGCTTTACCAATACTGCTTTCACATAGGCGTTTTTTAGAAAATGCGGCAGATTTGGCAGATTTACCACATCTGCCGCATCTTCCGCCTAACGGCCGCACTTGTGGCTCCAATCCGTCAAGCCCCATGCATTGTCTATGGGGTTTGTAGTTGGGTGCGGCAAGTGTGGTTTTGACGGTTGCGGTCAGCAGCGGTTTTTTTTCACGGCCGCAACTGCCGCATCTGCCGCAACCGGGATAACCGCATTGTCACAAGCCCCATAGTCAATGCAGAGGGCTTGCCGCAAGTGCGTCCGTTAGGTGGAAGATGCGGCAGATGCAGTAAATCTGCCGGATCTGCCGCATTTTCAAAAAAAATGGCTATGTGAAAAGGGCCTTACCATGTTTTTAGTTAGCCATTAAAAGGTATCAACTACTGAGGATGCTCAGATTCTAATATTTTTCACACACATGAACATTCTTTGATCTAAACCCTCCATTGTAGCTCTGGCAGGATGATTAGGGTCGATGTCCTTCTGGAAAGTACAACCCAGTCTCAAGTCTTTAACAGCTGCTAACAGGTTTTTTCTCTACACATTACTGACACCACCAATAGACCGAGTCCTGCAAACCGATTTGCACCAGCTATAGCTACTGTTAGACTGCGTACAAGTGGCTGGGCTAATGAGATTCATGGGCCACACTTTGTGATTTGTTAGGGAGTCAACAGGGGAATTATATTCAAGAGCAAGAGTCTTCTATAATGTTTTTAAGCACTGCTCCTCTGATGTCTGGCTTTGCTCCCCATGTCAGGACATAACAGTCCATCATGATATACCTGGAGGAACTGCCCTGGAAAAAAAATACTACCTGGAAGCTATGGAAAGCAGTGGTCTCGTACACTATCTGGAACCTATGGAAAGCATTGGTCTAGAACACTACCTGGAACCTATGGAAAGCAGTGGTGTAGAACGCTACCTGCAGCCTATGAAAAGCAGTGGCCTAGAACACTACCTGGATCCTATGGAAAGCAGAGGTCTAGAACACTACCTGGATCTCTGGATCCTATGGAAAGCAGTGGTCTAGAACTCTACTTAGAACCTATGGAAATCAATGGTCTAGAGCACTACCTAGAACCTATGGAAAGCAGTGGTCTAGAACTCTACTTAGAACCTATGGAGAAACAGTGGTCTAGTACGGACATCGCATGCTCTACCTTCCCTTTGTCAGGTACATGGTTGTAACCATTGTCCAACATGTGGTGTTCATTACATGTATATACATAATGTCTTGATTATAACAGGAGAGTTTAATAAAATCTCTTTAGCGCTGACTTTTTATTAAAGGCCTGTATTGTGAGGTTAATTATAGCAAAGCTTTTTTATATATCCGTTACTTCATTTATTTTCATTTCAACTGCCAGTTGTTGACATCTAA